>JAOSYY010000012.1:8619144-8633214 GCA_025727935.1 Hebomoia glaucippe | reverse complement strand
CCTACTGAATAAGCATATAAAATTTCATAAAAATCGGTCCAACCGTTTCAGAGGAGTATGGCAACTAACATTCTGACTATATATAAAATTACATAATAATAAGACAATATTACCTAAAGTTTTCAACGGTGGCTATCAAATCACCCTCCTTGAAAACTTTTGAAATTTTCTGATTGGATGAAGTTTTCTTGTTGATATCTTTCATGGAACTGGTCATAAGGTCTACATCTAGTCTTTCGGCTTCCTCTATGTATGGCAAGGCGGGAGGTACCAGGTTGAAGTTGGTCGTGATGTAGATATTCTTCTCCGGGAGATGGAATTGTTTGTATGGCGTCACGTTAAGGAAGCGGTTGAGCCAAGATGAGGGTATTTCTAAAACATTGTTTAATATAAAAATAAATCTTTTTTTCCCATCGTTATCCCATCACGCTTGAACGAATTTCGCTAATTCTTTTTGTTACGTTTATTATTGAAATGACAAAGTTCTTATGAATGAACAAATTAGGAAAGTTGAGCGGGACATTAGTAATATTGAAAAAAATAAATGACAATTTTAATTTTACATAACTGACAGTTGTTTCGCATAACTGTTTCAAAGTTTTATTAGCTGTTTATTTACAAGATAAAATGTTTTAGTCCTAGCTTATATATTTAAGAGAAGACTAAAACTGTTAAAATAATAATGTACAAAAAACTGCTAACGTTGCTTAATTTTCGTTTTACGACTTTATCAAATATCCTCACCTTTTTTCTTGTATTCCGTCCCGAACCACTTCTCCTTGGCGTCGTAAGGTATTGACGAAGAGTGCTTGTTGGATAGAATCATTACGTTCACTTTGTCTGGAGTCATACAATCCAGCAACTCCGTTATACCCTGACAATAATTTATTTCATCTAATAATATTATTTTAACCCCCGACGCAAAGAGGTATTACGAGTTTGATGAGTCTTTATTTGGCTCCTGAACGAATGCGTCGATTTTAATTCGATTTATTTAAATACTGACGTGAATAACGTGCTATAACATTTGAAAATCTCACTAAGCGTTTCATGACCTCTTGTTAGAGGGATGGCGGTGCATGGTTTTTTTTTTTTGTTAGAAAGCAACAGTTACGACACGACGTTACTCAGCACATCGCAATTTAGTCCGATTAAATAGATTTATAAAGTTTGTATACTTATACTGAAGGCTCCTAAAGCTGACTTCGTGTTGGAAAGATATACCTTTAAGATGCTAAACAACAAACGTCGTATCTTACCTAATGAATACTTTTTTTATGACAAGACCTTAAGTATTAATAACTGTGTTCTAACCTTCGGGTCATATTTATAGTACAGACGGTCGCCAGTAATGTAGTGCTTCGGCGGCAAATTTTGCATGTTTTCAGCAAGCGACTCTACGTACTCGGCCGGCTGGGATTCCTCTTCGAAACGAAAACTCGTTTCTTCTATTGCCTGTTACATAATTTTCATTACAAACGGATATTTTTTATCATGTATGAAATATTGGCAGGATATATTATAAAAAGAACGCGAAATAACGAAAAACACGTCATTTTTAAAGAGCGTGTTCAAAAGAATAAAGTAAACATTATTTTATCAGTAAAAATTACCTTAATTTCTTCGAATATTCTTTCAGAAGGTCCAATTTTTCGAAGCATATTTATATAAGAGAATATTGCTTCTAATACCTGAAATAATTTAATATATATAAATACGATTCGATGGAGGCAAAAATAAGTAAATTTAAATTAAATACCTCGTCGATGTGATCAAGGCCATCCTTTGTAAGTATCACTTGAGTGGAAAATAAACTGTATATTGATGTATAATCTATACCGCTCTCCGAATTCCCTGTATATATACCTAGAGCCCAAACTCTGTACAGAAAAATAATGAAATTAGATCAGAAAAAATATTCGACCCGGACATATAACCTACAATTAATAGAAAAAAAAATGTTTTGTTCATCTAGTAACTTTTCTAGTGAATCATTTTACCCTAATCATTGAGACTTACAAGACTTAGATAATACTCCTAATTTCGTTAGCCTAAAGTTTTTTTTCCTTAAATGACTAAAGATAGAAATGTGTGAAGGAAATAATCGATTTTAAGCGTACATACATAAAATAGTTAAATGAGATATTACTTAAAATTATCGGAAAACTCACCTTTTTCTTAGATATGAAAGAAGACTTCCTTTACCCTCGTGTCCTAAGAGATATGAAATATACTGATGCGGTTTCGATTCATATTCTGATATGAGAGATCGCATCAACCAGGTCAATTGTACCTAAAATTGCAAGTAACATATTACGAAAATTAAGAGTACATAAAAATTTATTTAACACAATTTAAATAACATATCAAGATTTATAAATTAAACTATTAAAAGATTATTCAAAATGCACTATGAAAGGTTAAACTTCACTAGAGTAGTATAAACATGATTTAAAACACTAATTTAATTGTTGTGATAAAGTTTTTCAAGATAATATTTAAATCATATCCACATAAAGGATTACGAAGACTACTTCATTGGATTTCAAAATAGTACAAGATGAACATTGAAGTATAAGAAAATAGTGACGTCAACATTGATGACGTCACATTTTTAAAAACAAATGCGCCGCGGCTTACACTATTATCTTTACCTCGGTAGTATCACTGACAGGTTTTACGTAGTATATGCTGGTGAAGTCGCTCGTGATGTTTTGAGGGTTGAAGGAGTACTCCTTGAAGTTCGAGGCTGGTAGATTATTACTCGGAATCTGACCGAACGTTTTCACTACGTGCTCTTCCAGCGACGCCAGATCCATACGAGCCTATAATTTAAACATTTTTCATACATGAATAGAAATTAAGAATCTTGATATGTGGATATACGGGACATTATTTATTAATCAGACCCGGTCGACCTGTTCAAATTTTTCTTTGACAAAAAATAGATGGCGAGAAGTACTCGTAGCAAGTGAAAATACCAAAGTCGCTACCGACAGCTATAAAATTTATAAAACAATATAGTACTATCATAAAGATGGGAGACTTAATCTCTAAAGAGCAATTTTCAGGCAACTTTTACATGAGATAAAAGCAGACTTAAAAAATTTTAAAACAGAAATAAAAATGTATTTATGGAATCGTGACTCGCAGCTCTCAAACGTATCGTAAAAGTTATACTTACTTGTACGGCTACAGTCATCCTATGCGCGCTGTAATGACGCCTCCTAAACTCATGCGCCGCTTTGTACAATTTGTCATCGTCAGGTATGTCTTCTTTTAGACTACGAAGATTCCCCCAGGTGAAAGTACGCGCGGGGTGACCCTCGGGGAACATGCTTGATAAAAGCTGATCTTTACGGTTTGAGTCAGACGGAGATGCTATTGCGAATTCTGAGTGCAACAAATAAAAATAAAATAAGACCGAAACCAAAACATCTTTGTTAGCGAATGATGTGATATGGTTAAAGTATTAAGGTAGCCAACGCGTCTATATCTAATGGTCTTGGAGATGCCCATGGGCGACAGGAATCGCTTAACAACAGATGAACTGTACGTTCTCTTGCCTTGCTATGATACAACAAAAAAAAAAAGAAACAGAAGACCATAAGTGACAGATACTTTAAAAAATTGTCTTGTCTGTTAATCACATAGGGATTTTAGATGTTTATAACACCCACTATAACTCATAGACAAAAAAACAACTCATTCTAAGTTTCTTTTTTGGGAATGGCTTTGTTCCAAGCATATTAATCAGTTTACAAAAAGCTTGAGAATATCTTTCGCTATAACTTTATACATCATACAAACAAATAGGTTTGTAAACAAGTAAATAATAAACCTATAGTTTTATAAAAAGACAACAGACAATACTCACCAGATTCGATAGCCTCCCTCTCTCTTTGCATAGCCTCCTTCAACATGAGTGGACTGACGAAGAACTGACTAAATATGTCCATAGCGTGTCCAAGATGCTTCTCAGAAATCTCAAAATAAAACGTAGTCACCTCGCAATCCGTCGATGCATTGTCAGAACCACCTTTTTTCTATAAATGATACATTTCTAGGTTTTATGAATTCCTTATATGTGAGAAAGCGAACAAAAATATATCTTCTACCTTAATAAAAGCGTCGAATTCATTCTCTTTCGGATACTTCTCACTTCCCATGAACACCATATGTTCGACGAAATGCGCGAGTCCTTGAATCTCGTTTGGATCGCTGTAGCTACCCACGCCTACGCATAATGCACAGGCCGCCTGAAAATTAACAAAAAATCCTTTTATATATACTATATAGGTATACAAAATGTAATTCCGAAATTTTGAAATGTCGAAACTCTTTTAACATAGATATAGTGAAAGACGAATTTAAATAAATTATGACTTCAATTATGTACTGCGGAGGGTAGAACACTAATTAAATAATATCGTCTGCGTTCTGTTATAAATAAGGACATTTTTATGAACTTTGAGTTAAATATACAATTAAATGTAATTTTTTGCGCTCAATCCATAAGAAATTCCGAAACTAATAAATGGACCTTAGGGACTAAGTAAATGGAAATTAAAATAAACTGCATTTTTGTCTATGTATTGTCATATATATCGTAGTAACAACACAGACAGGCAACGTGTGAGTTATATGTGTATAGAAAACGGTTAGTTCATTTGGTTAATAAATATGACTGATTCAACACATTTTTGATTACCGATTAATTTTGTTCCTAAATTAATATATACATATATTAATTTTAATGAGTATTTCACGACATATTTATTGAATACAAATATAATATTAACTTTTAATATATTTTAGGTATTTACATATAACTGCATACATTATTGGTACTTCGACTATCAATATAGAAATATGCTATAAACATACAAAAATGCCTACCTACAAAATCTCTATCTAAAATACCTACCTACATAAATTCTAACATGACCTACTCTACCTATAGAGTAAATATAATCGATATGTTGATAAATTGCTAAGCTATTTTACGCACTAATTTCTTGCAAATAAAGATTAAGATTAAAGGGGCAACATAATTATAATAACGAATATTGGTCATCGCGTTACCGTGTCAAGTGAAAGTTGTGTATAGAATATCTTGCATCGCTTTCTAGATTGATATATTTTCTCATATGCATTCTTCATGAATTTAAATATGTTACGCTTGCGAGAGAATCCGGGCTGATGAAAAATAGATTTTTAACCAATATAATTTTATAAAACCTATACGACAATTTATCTTTATATGTATACACATATACTGGCGGATCCGACAGACGTTGTCTAGTAGATACAACCATCTTAAATATTTTTATTTTTTTTTATATTTTGGACCTAATTGTGAATCTAAACCATACACGAATGTTTTTTGAATGTGTCCAAGTGGAACACATTAAAAAAAATCATTCAAATCGGTGCAGCCGTTTAGCAGGAGTTCACTGTCAAGATAAGCATAGAAGAATTATATATATAAACACATTGAAAGTGTTTGCTGCCCTTCTGAAAACATTGTATGCATTATCCGTTTTAATTAATAATCTAAACTGGAACATTTGTGACTATGAATGAATGTTTGTTACTCACGCGATAACTACAGAACGGATTTTAATGAAACTTTATAGAAACAGAATTACGCATAGTTTATACTTTATAAATATATCGAGACAGAACTGAAACCGCACCGTTAATACAAGTACACTAGATTTAGCAGTCAAACTTAATATACAAAAGAATTGAATTTCGCCTTCTCCACGAGCTCTTGTTTATATTATTATATGTCGTATTCAAGAAAGAAGCGCAAAGAAAATTTAATTAAGACTTAAAACGTATTATGAACCTATCAAGCAAATCTCATTATAGTATCCTCGTAGCTGCATTCTCATTATATTACATAACGTTAGCAGCTAGAGATACACCATAGTTATCGTAGTAGTTCAAAATAGCATAATCTAAAATAATTTAGCGAGCTTTAGCATTTGAAGATGTTCTTAGCTCCGATTTTATGGACAAGTACCTAGAACTAAATCGAGATTATAAAATTTAAAACTAAGCTAGGGTATTTAGTAAATAAATACGTTTAGTAAAAACAAATGCTGAGATTTTACTCTACTGACTTTATTTTCGTAAAACACGTGTTTTTGAATTTATTAAACGACACCGTTTTGGTGAAAATAAATTAGAAAACTCTACTTCCGCAGTAAGTTTTATTCATATTGCCCATATTTTTTTTCATTGTTCAAGGGTACGTGATAAAATGTAGAACTGAAATTGCTATGATGGACAACGAATAAACTAAATACTATACAATTTTTATAAATTAGTATCTAACACGTAACGGTCGTGATGAAAACGTGACAAAATAGAGCGTAATAAAATACTAACAGCAAGGTAGTTTGTTAAATAATCGTTGCGATCTAATTCACGTGTTGCAAATCCGCTGAAAATTACGTTGCTGTTTAAAACGTGACAGTTGATGAAAAATATAAAAAGATAGAATTCCATATGTACATATAATATGAGGTGATAGTATAGCAAGTCATATTTACATAAAACAAATAGCATGATCAGTCAACATTTAATAATTTATACATGGCTGATATTGATGATGCAGCATTTTACTATGAAATAAAACAATATTGCAATTATTTAAAATGTTTCAGCAGAATATGGTAAAGACTATGGAACACAAAAATTGTTACTCATTGATTTATTTTTGTTCAAATAAGGCTACACCAAAAAAATCATTTTCATTTAAATAACAAAATTTGGACAACATAAACTCGAACCCAACATCTAACATGAGATTGATTGTCATCAATTTCAAACACCTTTGGAAATTTTGAAAATACTTGTTTCTTATTTAGTTGTATTTTTTCATAAATGATCATGTAATCTTAATAGAGTAGATTGATTAACTAAATTCTATTGATGTTGAAAGATCTGGCTTTGTAATATAACAAAAAGCAATAATTGTGAACAAAAGACAAGGTCAGGTCATAAAAGCTACAGTTTCACAACAATACATGATAATGACACAGAAACTGCAGTGTTAGGCAACATTCATTTAGCCACAAAGCATCAATATAATTGAACAATTGCATATTATAATTTACATAAAATAAATTACTGGTTCTTTTTTTTATTTAAAGCATTTTAATCTTAATATAAATATTTATTATTTATACTTTATTTATATTAAGATATATATCTTTCAATAACAATCACTATAATTTTATGGAATTCATATGTAACAAATAAACCCTACTCAACTCACTGTTTTAAGAGCTTTTATTTTAATTCTATCTATAATATGAATTTTGTGATAATAACAATAGCTAAAGAATCAATGTACAAAACATCAACTAATTTATTTAATAATAAAATCCTATATCAATATTAGGTAAATATAAATATAAAGTACAAAAAATATGAAGAAAAAGTATTTAAATACATCACTTAAATCAATTATGTCATAAAAGTTTATCAGAATAAAGAGTTTGTCTCACCAGTGTCTCCTCATCGAATTCATTACGTCTCTTAGTGTTATGCTGATCACTTGCAGCGGACTGCACAGACTGGGCTCCATCACTGTCAGAACCAGTCTCATCTGAACCACTGCTTTCTTCCTCACTTGAACTATTCTCTGTTGTGGGCACTACTTTTGTTGGATCTGATATTAGAAGGGCAGTTAAGCCATTCTCAAGTCTAATTGTTCTAAAAAGAATTAAGTATTTCTGGATTAGTAAAAAATATTCCAAACTAACATTATTTATCAAGTTGCAATAATATCACCTATTCTACAGAAAGAATTCTTCAACACACAGATAATAATTATTAATATATTTAAATTTGCTTACTTGTAAAGCTTTTTATCGGATATAGATTTAATAGGTTCAGAGAGAACCTCTACTTTTTCCATATTAGGCACAAATCCAGACGGTTTTGACTTACTTTTAGCGACCTTTACATCGGGTCTTATTCTATGAATTTTATGATAAATATTTCTTTTAGACATATCTACAATTAAACGTTTTGTCAGTGCAAATTCAGATATATTTTGAACGAATGTGACCAAAGATTTTGACATTTATATTTAGGTTCTAAAAAAAGTGACATTTAAACATATGACATTACGCTTATATTTGACAGATATAAGTTTAGTAAGATTTGAAATTTCTGTATAGTTAGATTTAGTATAATCTATTTTCTACATTTGACACTTAACATAATAACATTTGTGATTTTTTTAAAAATATACCTACTTAAATTGAATGTTGAGTTTCAACTGTAACTTTGTAAATTGTAAATACGACGTTAGTAAATAAATATTCGATACTACATTATAACTGTTATTTATTGATTTATAAAAATGGATAATTCTTATTCAGAAAGTGACGTATCCTTATCACCTTCACAAATATTAGAAAAATTAGATTTGTTGCGACGACTTCAAGTATTGCAGCGCGGGAAACTTCTGAAACACCGGTTAGATTATCAAAATTCACCTGAAATTTCTTCTAATGTAACTGAAATCGTAAGTCATTTCAGTAACAGTACTACCTATAATACGTTTAGAAGCTTATTACATTCTTCACATGAAAATTCCCAAGGCACATCTCCTCGTACAGTTGCGTACGAAGATAATTCAACTAACACATTACGAGGAAAGAACTTTCAGAATGTTATTGACGGTGTTTCTGTTCTCAATTTATCACAAGAATCTGAAATCATACCTAATTCTCCACTTTCAAGTCAAACCAGAACATCTAACCCCTCTAGAATGAGTGCTTCTAATGAAAACCTACATTATAATAACAAAACTGTTTTACAAAAAAACCAAATATCATTAGACGAAATGCCAATATTATCACCAAAAAAAGATTTTGAAGATTTGATTATTGATAAATTAAAAAATAATCAAAATGAATTGATTCCTAAACAAAAAACTGAAGTGAAGCAAAAGAAACAATTTCTAAAAAAAGGGGAAGGTATGGCTCGTTTTGGACTTCGTAAAAAAGATCTTATCATTCAAAATACAAAATCATTACCTTGGAGGAAAATGTCTAAACCTATTTCATCACAAATGCCAGCTCAAGATAAAAAACAAAAATTAAACAATAAGACGGAAAAAATAAAAGTTCATATTTTAGCCCCTGAAATGAAAACTATATGTCCTCAAAAAGAAAAACCACAAGATGATAAAAATGACAGTCAAGCTGAAACAAAACAAGAGATCCCAGAATCATCATCATCATCATATAATAAAAAAATAATTAGGAATTCCAATGAATGTTCCACGTCATCTAATAGTCTACTAAGTAATAACATAGACAAACTAAACTTAGAAGTAAAGTCAAAAAAAGATCATCATCCTATTTTATCTAATAAAGGTAAAACTTGGGCTGCAGTATTAACTAAAGAACAAGATGATTTTCTAAGACAGCTGAAACAAAGTGAATATTACAAAAATTTTTCATCACCAACTAAAACTGTAGAGTCTGATATAAGTTGTTGTGAAAGTATTTCTAAAGCAACACAATTCAAAGAAGTTGCTGAACAAAATGTGTTTGATTTAATTGAAAATAAAGTCAATCATGAAAGTTTTAATATTGAAAATTCCTTTTTTAATAGATTTATAAGACAGAGTAAACTTGAATGCTCAGGAGAAAGTACTCCAGTAGTGATGCAGAAATGTTTAGCACAAAACCCAGATTTAATGCATATTGTCCCAGAGTTAGTAAATAAGAAAAGAAATCAGGTTTCTTGCTGTGAAGAAGATACATGTATGAGTGAATGTACAGAATGCAGTGAATGCTGTTCTATATCAAGTTGTTGTTCATGTCAAACACTAGTTGATACTCAAGTAAATGAAAAACAAACATTTGAGCAACAAAAAAAAGTAACTAAAGCAACTCTACAAACTCACAAAGAAGACAAGAAAAAAGAAACAATCAATGAATGTCAAGATGACAATGATAAAAGATCTGACACCGATAAAGTAAATGCAAATATTGTTGAAATGAATGCCAAATTAATAGCTACTAGTGAACTATTAAAGGAAAGACTCCGGGAATTGGAAGATGAGATTGAAACATTTCGTAAAGAAAATGCCAACATAACCAAAATGCGTGAAGAAATAGATTTAGAGCGCCAAAAATTTTACGAAGAAAAATCTGCTTTTGAACAAAAATTTAATGAAGAAAAAATTCTATCCGAATATTACCTAGCCGAAGAAAAAGAAAAGCTTGCCAAGCAAAAGCAAATGTATGAACGGTATTTAAGAGATATCAGAGGAAGATTAAATAAAAAAGAAAAAGATGAAGTTGCAATCTTAAAAAAAGATATTTGTGATCTTAAAGAAGAAATAAGATTAAAAGATGTTAAATCTACATCAACCATAGCTAGATTACGCAACCAACTTAAACTTATGGATAAGGACAAAAAAGTCTTAGAAGCTGAAGTAGAAAAATTAAAAAAAGAGAATAAGAGAATTCAACACAGTAATGAAGTAACAAGAAGATTAACTAATATTAAATATTTAGAACAAATAAACAAGAAGCTTTCAAATATGACATCACGAGACACGAAATCGGAGATAGATTTGGATCCTAATGTCAAATATAAAGCATTTGAAATAGAAAAACTGGGTCGACTAAAGAAATCAAAAGGAATTCGAACTCGAGCTAAAAGTGTACCCAATTTAAATGTTACGTCCAAATATGCTAAGTATTTTAGCCAAAAAGATTCGTTAAGTGATAAAGAGAAAACCAGTATAGTGGAAACTCATTTTTACACTTCAGACAATGAATCTGTAGAAAATCTAGACAAGAATATGAATGTAGATGAAGATATCTCTGAAAGTGAGGATAATTATTTGGAAAAAGTGTATAATGAAAGATTTAAGTCAAATTCACCTTCCAGCAAAAGATCTAGTGGTACAAATTTTTCGGATTCACCTCCATACCAAAATAAAAATGAAAATACTAATGGTTTCTTTTTACAGAAATCAAATTCTGTGTCTTCAAATAAAAAATCTATATCTCCTTTCCACCTAACACCTAATAGCTCTAATTTAAATGTTTCTAAATCATCATCAATATTAAATGATAGGTCTCATCCTACTTTCAACCCCCAAAATACTATTACAACCGATCATAGAAAATCACCTATCTCCATGCTGAGTAATCATTCATCTGGCAGTCACAAACCGACTACTGTTATATACAAAGATACAGCATACCATGATGCAAGAATGATGCCTAGCCCGGAACCAAATATATACCAGCCAGAATCACGACCAACATCGATGTCTACAAACATTTCGAAAACAAGTTTAAATCCTATTGAAACAAAAAAATCAAATGGAACTAGGGAACTCAGATTTCCGAATGGCAATGTCAAAATGATTTCTGCAGATGGTAAATATAGTAAATTTATATACTACAATGGTGATATAAAGGAGAACTTTTATGATGAGGGTAGAGTAAAATATTTTTATGCAGAATCGAAGACATACCACACAACTCACCCTGATGGCTTGGAAGTTCTTGAATTTCCAGAGTAAGTATACACATACTCATTTACATAATTCAAGAAGTTATATTAAACAGCTATATATTTATATGTTATGCTTACAGTGGCCAAGTGGAAAAACGTTATAAGGATGGGTCATCTGAAATCAGATTGCCAAATGGTATGATGAGATATTTTGACCCAAAAAATGACCTTGTTCGTGAAGAATGGCGGTATCCTGATGGCACTGCAGTTACAATATCTGGTAATGGGGAACAGCGAGTCGCTTTTCCAAATGGACAGATTGAAGTACATTCAAAAGACCACAAGGTAAAGGAATTACACTAAACTTTTAAAAATTGTAACTATTCTACTATTCTTTAAAATTATACAATATAATAAACTTAATTGTTTTAGCGACGCGAGTTTCCAGATGGTACTATAAAGCTAGTGTACAATGATGGTACTTCAGAAACAAGGTATGCTTCTGGACGAATAAGAATAAAAGACAAACATGGTAATCTTATTATGGATTCATCAAGGAATAGCCATAACTATGACATTTAGATATACCACAATGAACATTTATTTCTAAGTTAAATATTGTGAACTGGACTTCTGCTAATATGCCAATTCTGAACTGTGATATTGTGTGCCTTTCACTGTTATTCGAGCACTAAAATAACTCCTCACATACTTGCAAATTACTAAAATTATACACAAAAAGTATTGTTGATTTATTAATATTTATGAACTTCGACTTGTCTTAGTTTTTCTTCTTTAAAAACTTAGAAGTCAATGCAATCGCAGAAATTCTTAGTTATTGCTTTGTTCATGTTATATCTGATCAGTATCTGTTAAATTAATTATTACCAGTGTGACGATGTATTTCATTAAGTTTGAAGAGAATAAAAAGTATGCATTATTACTATCAATTAAATTTATTTATTTTACAAATTATCTTAATTAACAAATAACACTACAAGTATATTGAAAATTATATTTATGTGGCAGCTATTTGTTGTCGAGTTTGGGCACTTGATTTTGGCATACCTTCTAAACTGAAATTGATTGGATGCATATTATCTTCTGTACCAAAGAGCTTTTTCAATGCCTCCCTTGCTGCCATTTCTTTAGCAATTGCAATTGTTTCTCCAAATCCTATATCAAAAATTTGGTTTGAGATTTTTCTTTTTAAGCAGTTACCAACAGTTGGGTATACTTTGTAGATGATAACCCCAGTCACAAGACTTTTAATTATTCAATATTGTGCTGTCAACCTACTTGTTTTTATTTAAAGCATTTGGAAATTCCTTAGATGAAGTCAGTACGTAAATTACAGCACCTCCCAAAATTAAATCATGTTAGTAAGCAGTTCTAAAGAAAATATGAACAAAGCTAAGTGCTAAAAATAAATGTTACTGTACCTGTAGAAAGCATCTTTTTATCAATATAAAGGCCTACTCTGTAGCAAGCTAATAATGTCCCTTTGCCAACTTCACCAATCTGTCTAGGCTCTACTGAGGTTCCAGTTTTATCAACAAGTTCAATGAGCATCTTCCAAGGATCATCAATATGCCAAAATTCATTTACATCTTGACCTGAAATTATAGTCAAAACAAACTATAGCAATGTACCACTAATTATATAAAACTATGGTAACTTAAAAATAATGTCATTAATACTTTTTAAAATAATTGTTTTCCTGTTATAATGGTATAGTGATTAGAAATTTCTAATACCTTGTAATTGTGTGATAACAAAATCTCTTACAAAATGTGCTGTTCTTTCTTCACCAGATGAGTTATATAAGGCTCCTACTAAAGCCTTGAAAGTATTTGCTAAAGTATAATTGTCTACTGGATACTCCTGAAAATAATAAAAAAATGACATTAAATTTTAAGAACTAGTCTAATTAAAATTTGATTACATGATATATATCATTTAATGAATTACAAAAATAAAATTACCATACTTGATACTTGTGATTCTAGACAGTGAGAATAAAAAAATGTTTTTATTCAAAAAAACATTATTTTCAGATCACAGGTAATAGTGTTTTGTAAAAGGCATTTTTATAACTTCAAAAATCTTATAACATAATTAAATAACAGTAAGAAAATGTGTACATACAGCTGATAATATTATATCTTTTGTTCCCAAATTAAGAGAGATATGGGCTAAAACATTTTCGCTTAAGAGGTGGTTTCTAATACTGATAATTCCTTCTGTAGGAAATTTTGGTAAAACAGCTTCTAAGTACTGTTGTACATATTCTTGCATAAATTTCATTCCTGGAAATGGACAATTTATGTTACAATGTTATCAAATACTGACAAATACCAGAAAAGTTATCTTGAAATGTTCAATGTTTATTTAACTTATTGATAGACACCACCAAGGCAAGAAATGGTAAAAGGGTACACAGGTATTGTGCGTAGGGATAAATAATCTTTTATTAATAATCTTTAAGTAATATATATTTACAGAATATCTATTAGACTAAATCCAGTACAATTACAGACAATAAAGGGAGTTCTT
>JAOSYY010000012.1:8596144-8619044 GCA_025727935.1 Hebomoia glaucippe | reverse complement strand
TACTTGATTTCTAATACCATAAAATTTAAAAATCAATTAAAGAAATTTAAAATATTTTTAATATAACCCAAGAATACAAAATAAAATATAAAAATTAAGTATATAAACAATATCATTATAATATCAATTCCGACGATTTGTTAAGAAACCTCTAACAGAACTGAAAAAACTTCGCTTCATTCTGTTTACTGGTAAAATAGTGTGATTACTGTAAAACGATGCTGACGTATCATATAATGAAGACGGTATCTCAACACCCTAAAATGTCAAAAAATCTAATTAACAATTATTCTTAAAACGTCTGCTTGAGATAATTTACTTAATAATTATTAAAAGTATCTAGGTTTGTACCATTCTATTAGTGCATAGAGTAATTTTGTAATACAGATTGCCTAGCTTAAGAAACTTATGAAACTCGCATCATTAGGTGCGTAGACCTAATCAAGTCGACTGCGTAGCTTTTTAAAATTTTTTAACCCACTTCTTGCATCTTACGAAAGGCAGAACGAGCTTTGTTAAAAAAAGATCAATAAAACGTACACATACATTACTTTATTAAATAAAACTTGGTATAAGTATAGCATTTGCTTACAGCAAATGAAGTGCTGATATGATAAGAATCAACTGAGTTATTTCTAGTTGGCTGGTTTTCCACTTGATTTTTTCCTATTTTCACATCCGATATTTTTGATCGCATTATAAGACAGGAAACGAGTCTCCGAATTAGGGGTTTTTTATTTTTCGTATAATGTAAATCAATTTTTTTGCTTCTAGTCGTTAGTGCACTTTCGTCGGAGCATAAAGAATAAGCCGACGTGCCGAGGTTTGGTGTTACTGACTTTTTAAAACCTGTACATGAAATAAAAAATAAATATTAATGCTATAATACAACAGGTAATCATTAAATATAAAACTAGGAAATAATATAATACATTATCCTACACCAATTGCAATACAAAACAATATTTTAATAAAATGTATTGTATAACATTTATCTACTCATACTAGGGCTTATTGTGGTATTTTAAAGCGAAGCATACGTTATTAAGTAAACAGCTTTAAATACTAGTTAGTATAACTAGTATTTAAATTTATAATTCCACATAAATTTAATATTAAACTTAATATTTTACCTTTAAAAATTGTATGTACAGAATTGCTATCCTTTTGTGCATGGCTGGAATATATAGAACTGCCTAATCTTTTGCTACATGTTGGAGATGAATACATAACATGTTTCATACATGTGACACTAGAGTACCGAACTTCTATTGAAGAAACGGCATTTCTAGTTTTATTATTAGGATTCTCTTCCTTATTAAGTGGCTTAACTGTTTTAAATTCATTAACTTTCTTATCATGTTGTATCACTTTGCTAAGCCAACATTGTGTTACTAATGTAGATTCATTTTTTGGATGCAGAATTTCTATAGAATCAGATCCTGATGTAATTTCCTTTTTAGCATCCATAGTATCTGTTTGAACTTCCGTATTTACACGGGCCACACGTTGAAATTTGGATCTAACTCTCATTTCTCCTATTGACACTATACTGTAATTATTACTGTTACATACCTTTCGTTTTTCATTGCTAAATTTTTTACAGACAAAATTTTGTATAGTCTTCCTTACTTTATTATACTGTCTTCGTGTTAATATAATCGATTTCTGCTCATCTAATCGTTCAATATTTAAAAAAACCTGTATGTTTTTATTTAAAATAAGGCTCGATATATTTTTACTACCTTCCAACTGAGCGCGATCATTGCCAATAAATTTTTTATTATTTGTCTTAATATTTGTAACTGATTTCGAAGATATTCGATTTTCTTCAGACAGTTCGCGGTGTACTAAGTTTGTTTTGGAAGATAAACATTGAGCGTCTATTCCCACTTGCGATATTTCAGATTCATCATAATCTGATTCTGTTATGTTATATTTTTCTTTCATTACACTATATGATGGATGTACTTTTAAACAACAATTGTTTATTGTATTATAATTAACATTATTCCCTATTTCTTTACATAAGGTGTTAGATTTCTCTAGTCTTTTATTTTTCAAATTTTCAACAATTTTTTTAGGAAATAGTTTAGCAAGACTATTATTTAGCTTTACCTTTGGGTCGTTGCTGCTGAAGATATATTTAAACACATTATTATACAACTATGAAACTTGTAAAATAAAAAAAATATATTTTTATGTTCACGAAAAATTACTCAAAGAAAATTAACGTAATTGTAAAAAAATATAAAAAATAACCAGTCTCCTCGTGAGCAGAATCCGCAGCAGTTTTTAAATTGGGATACGTCCTTTAAAAAACAAAAACAAATCTATATTCTGGTAAAATATAAACAAATATAAGTATATATTTATAGAGGGAATTTTCAATTTCTACTGAATTTATTTCGTAGATTCATTTTTATAAAATACCTCAGATTGTCTTGGATTTGGTTTAGAATTATTTAATCTGCGTCCTGTTAAAATACCAAGTAGTCGTCTTATTTCTTTGTCTCTTTCATTAGGATCAGGAACGGAACAGTCATCGCCACGATAATGTTTAATTGGTGCTGTTAATATACAAAAACTTAAAGTAAAATGCACGAACTGTAGATACATAAAATTTAAATAACAATATACCTATAACGTCACTAAAGAGCATCGAACTGTTGGAATTATTTTTAGTCTTCATTAACTTAGGTTTACCAACGCTACCTCGCCTGTATAACGCAGAACGAATATATTTTAATACAAACTGTATCCACATGCGAAAGCAGTACAGATTTTTTAAATAAACCTTTTCATTATTTAACTGAGTGACAATTGTTATTAGAAATTCCAGAATGATTTTGTTTGACTGAGATTTCACTAAATTAAGCTGAATCATACGACATATTGTACCCGAATATAGCGGATTCACTCAAATCTCGGATTACTAAGTTATGAATCATTAAAATTATTAATAAGAAATACTTCTTACCGAAGAGATATTTCTATGCTATCACGAACATTTAAATTTGAAGAGTTCTTATCTAGCTTTTTATCTTCCTTTAATTTCTAAAATAAAATCAATAGTTATTCATTTTTTAAATAAAATAGAATGGCAATTTTTTACCTATAACAATACTCACGGGGGCACCTAAATTTTTGCTCAAACTTACAGGTGAAGACGTTAATGACTGACAACAAGGTTTCGGGTTAGAGATCATATCGTCTGATGCAATCAATAAATTCTCCATGGAAGCAATATCGGTATCTTGTAATTTCTTTCGAGATTTTTGTGTTTCTCTGACGGCAAAGTCGGTATTTTGTCTGTTTCGTTTAAAAAGTAAATCATAACGTTCCGTTTCACCGTCAATATTCACAGTTACTGTTGAAGCATCATCTTTTGGCGCAGAATGTTTATTTTTTGACAGCTTTTTATTTTTATTTCTATCATCTTGACTTTCAAATTTATTTATGTAACTGTCTACCAAAGCTTTCTTTGCTAGATTTCTACTCACGTCTAGATTTTTCGTTTCACGTTTGCTTTCGTATATTCTTTTGGATGCCCGTGTCTTAATTCCACATTTAGATTTACTGGATTTAGAAGCTAAGTCAGTTTTGGAACTCGTTACTTGTTTATTATATTGTATTTTAGGAACATTAGGCAAACGTTTAGGAGACACATTTCTTTCGTTATTTTGGATGGTATATTTATTACTAAAGATTCCTTGATACTCTCTATGATTTAAAAATAATTGTTTTGATTTCGGTGATGGCGATCGAGACCTTCCGAAAGAATTGAATTTAGTTTCAGTTGCTACTTTTCGCTGGTTTTCCTGAACTTGTTTATTCGAAACTTGATGTTGTTCAACTTTAATAGTGTGATATAAATTAGGATCATATTTGTCCTGTTTCGGGTAAACAGATATCACCACAATAGGACTCTGACAACCATTCACTGTATTTTCATCATCACTCTCAGGTATGATAGTGCCATTTTCCGTGTTTACGTAAATACATTGACTGTACTTGTTTTTCATCAGTTTATTCCTGTAATTATTATCTGAAATGTGTAGATTAACTTGAACCCCTTGTGATTCCACTCTGCAACATTTAATAAGATGTCAATAGACATTTTCCCAAAATAGTTGATAGCAAAGTTGTTATAATTTATATCAAGTATGTATATGTATATTTAAAAAAAAAATACAGAATCCACCTTAAAAACAAATACTAAGCAGTCAGCTTTACAACTGAAGCTATTTAGATCTACACGTATGGCTTCTAAACATACCCATAAGAAGCCAAGTACTAATACATTATTCGTTTTTACAAGTGTTTAGTCCATTTAATACCTGGGGCTGTCGTTCCTATGCGGTCTTCTTTCATAATCATTTCTATAAATATTATAAACAATTTTAACGACAATAATAACAAATATTATTATAAGGTTTAGGTATTGTTACTTACGGTTGAACGTTCTTGGAGGAATTTAAAGATGAATTTGGATTAAAATTTGTATGTACTGAAACGAAGTAATAATTTATAGAGGCTTTAACAAATATGAGGTTATATAGAAAGTTTAAATCAAAGTTGTTATCAGCGTACTAGTAAACTATAATTAGTACCTGTGTATAACCTAAAAAATAAAATTAAAGTGTCTCTTTATAATATTAAAATAATAGTTCATTTTAAAATACACTTGAACACGGTAATTATAACAGAATCACAATTTATACCATTTTTCTTTGTCGGTTTATTCCAGCTAATCTCTGAAACGCCTGAACTGACTTTGACGTAATTTCCACTTGCATTTAAATAATATTAAAACAGGTGACTTAGGTTTTTGTTTCATTATAATGACGTATCTAGTATACCTACATAAAACCGTCAGTACATACATTAAATAAAAACTTTTTTTGACCGTCACTTACTTGGTCTATCATTAACTGTAGCAGCACAATTTAAAACATATTTATCGTCTTCAGTCAAGCCCAACCTCCCAACAATTGTAACGCGGCTCTTGTGTTGATTTAAATCTAGATATTTCTTGTCCTGCCTATTTGGACAGTTAAATAGTTGACAAGGTTTTTGGGTAACATCTTTATTGTACGCTTCTGCATTTCGACCTTTCTTTCTTTTATCTTTAAAATTGCTCATATTAAATGAAGCGTTTGCGTTTAGAGATTTTTTTTTCAATTTAACATTCTTTGATTTAAAAAAAGATTCTCGTGTACAAGATATTTTTTCACTTTCTGAAGTTTTCACTTCATAAATCTTTTCTTGTTCTCTCCCTAATGGAAAGCAATTTTTGTTTTGGATAGAATTTTCGTGATTTGAATTAGTGCTTTTAACCTTCTTTTTAAATATTCGTTTACTAAAGACGTTAGAAGTTTGTGTTTCAATTGACTTTGGTACGACGGTTATTTTGATGATCGGCTTCTCTTCTTTTTTACTGCATTTTTTATAGTCTCCAAAATCAAGTAAAGGTTTTAATAAGTGTTGATTTTTTACATCCGAAAGTTTGTATTGTTTTCCTTTTATCTACAAAAAGAAAATTATACTTATTTTAGAAAAACTGTCAGGTTAACTAGGTTTGTCTAACGGGTATATTGGTTTCATTAGAATCTTATTAAGAATCAAATACTGGTAGTCTACTTTAATCTACATCTAATTGTCATAATATTAAAATTATTAAATTTTTGATTTTTCTGTATTTCTGTTCCTATTTAAATATTTCAGTTAACAATGATTATGCAGGCTCGTGGTATAACTGTAACTGGGAAAATGACTGGGTCGAAGCCTTACGAGCATTTTAGTATCTAATTCTAAAAGTAAATTATAATAGTAGGTAATTCATCTAAACCTTTTCTGTTCTCTCGATAATGAATGAGGAATGATTCGAAGCAGAATTTTTAATCAACGCTTGTGGATTTCTAAAAAGTATTTCGCGGTCTCTTCCAGATTTTCGCAGATTTGTCTTCACTGTTGGTGTTAAATAATCTAGTGAATCTACATAAACAAAATGAATAAATTTAGGAAATATAAAAATCTTAAAAAAAATCTTTATATGCTGTTAAGCACTAAAACTGACCGCATGCTTTATAAGAACTATAGATTTTGTCCATTTCTGGAATTGAAATAAAGAAATAAAAATAATACGCGACCAAATTATTAAAAACATAGGTATAAACAAAATCAAAAAGCGCTACATAGTTTTCTAGATAGCATCAAAATATTTCAATGACGTTGACAATTTTTTAACAGATTACCTAGCTATTTACAATTATTTAAATAATTATGAAATTTATAGACACTACAAATACATATGAAAAAATGTTTTACAGAATTGTCTATAATTGTTGAATGAAAAAAATATTGAAACAAAGCCTACTTTACAACTAACGTCGCCTTTCATAATCTTACCATTGCAATAGTATTGCTTATATAAATAACAGTATACAATACTATACAATTAACAATAATATATAAGACCGTTTTGTCCATAAATTGTTCTTCTCTTCATCGGGTTTTTCCACATAGTATGTTCTGCGCCTATTTAGTTTTTAGACAACGTCAATTCCCAGCTTATTATCATTAATTTTAAAAAATTTAAAGTACGACCAAGGTTTATTTACAAAATTCAAATGTCACTAATGCCTGAAGATCGACTTATAACACAAATGATCATACCAGTATCTAAAGAGACATACTTTAACACAAAATGGAAAACTAAAGCGAAACAGTTATGTGCATACGACATGCTTTACCATCCGCCAGATTACAACCCAAAATCTGCTAGATCTGATCGCCAGGAGCCAAAAATCATAAAAAGAAATATTTGGGAACAAGCAAGTATATTGAGCATAGGTTGACATTTCTGTTTGATAATTTCGTTATGAAACCAGAAAATCTTTCAGGAATTACATAAAACCATACCATCAACTACTCACTTTCAATTAGGTCGACCAACTGTTAAAATCGCAGATGTGCCGACGAAGCAATTTGTTAGAGTTCAAGGTAAGAATTTGCAACACTTCACCCTTTTATAAAAACGATTAGTATAAAAGTAAGTGATACTCCAAATTAGAATAGCCTAGAGAATTCTATCTCAAATCTTTAGCGTCTTTTTTGCACACGTTCCTCTGTCGAAGTATATCAGGCGACAGAAATGCAAATAGATAAATACGCACCTTCTTAGTTAGATATTTATCTATACAATAAAGATACATCTCAATGTATAAGACAATTTACACACAAATCTTTACCCGTCTCTAAACATGGTTGATCGTTGTTTATACAAATGTAACTTAATTAATCTGTTTACCTAAAGAAAATATTGTATTTTTTCCTCGGAATTTGCACCATGACTTTTATATTTAATGTAATGTTAAAATTACAAAAGCTAAAACGGCTAATATATAGTTATTTCGTAATTTAAGGACTTCGGGTTATAAAAAGAATTTAATTATGTCTAGCATGTCTTAAAACATTGTAAATTAAGACGGTCTATCAACAAAATTATGAGATGATTCTGAAAATTTCTCGTAATAAAAGTTTTGTTGATAGAAACAGAGGTTCAAATTTGTTATCAACCCCGAAAGAAATTTTATATTAATGAATTTAAAGCTAACCTATTCATTGTGTAACTATTATGTATATATAAATGCTACGTGGTACGTAAATAACAATTATTGTTACAGTTAAAAATGAAAATCCACATATGCGTATCGATGGTGTTTTGCAATGGGCCGTTTTGCTGAGTGAAGGAAAACCAAGTTTATGCGATCAATAATGTAAAGGAAACAAATGTAAACATTTTTTCTACACATGTTCTAGACACGTTCACCCACATTCTTGTGGATACGATCATCATTATACGAGTATAAAGAATAAAATTTATGGAAAAAGAAAGCATAGTATAATCTATTTTAAGCATTTGGGCATATCCTAACATTATATAAGCAAAAGTGTGTTTATTTAATTCTTACGCTTTCACGGTGAAACAACTGAATAGATTATGATTAATATCGGTGTTGCGACAGATGGCAAGAGTGCTATGAATACGGTCACATCTTTTCTTATTGAAAGCTTACAGGATTCAGAAGAAAGATAAACTTTTTATGACTATTTTAAAAACATCATTTTCTTTGTTTTAAACTTCGCAAAAGTAGTTTTACTTAAAATTTGAATATTTAATTATTTTAACGACTCCTAGAAGATCATGAAGTGGAGGTCGCAATGTTTATATGTATAGAATAAAAATAAGCAATATACTGTCTGTATCGCTGTACAGCCAGGATTTGTTGACTTAATCAATATTAACGCTAGCAAATTCAACTTTTTAAGCTAGAATAATGTAATAAATCTTATAATCTTGATGAGACGTGATGTGTGTTATAACAATGCTCATGATTACCATCCATATAAGTATACAATAGGTTTCTCTAGTCCATCACTTATCGGGTTTCAAATCCATACTGAGACCAAACATGTGTTACTAGTTTCTTGCAGCGGCTTCGCTTGCGTTCTATTCGATTTTTACACCTTGGGTTACAACATTGGACTTTTAGTAAGGATCCCTAATTATTTGACGATATAATATAGCTTACAGCCTTCCTCGATAAATGTACCTACTATCAAACACTGAAAGAATTTTTCAAATCGGATTAGCGGTTCCTACGTTAAGCGCATTCAAACAAACAAAAAATTCTTCAGCTTTATAATATTAGTATAGATTATACCTAGTTCTGTCTTACATGGCAACTTCTACCCAAGAGATTCTTATTCCCAGAGTCTAAATTATTGAAACTTTAAAAGCTATTTTAGAGTATCAGAAACGATACATGACATGACAGACAATTGTTGAAGTTTGTAAACAAGTAGAAACCAATGGATTTGGATGAAATAAATTTAAAAAACAGTTTAATAACTGGAGTACTATATAGGTAATGTTATCTCTAGTTAAAACCTGTTTTATTTAATTATAAGTAGAATTCTAATCAAACATTAATACCAGTTTTGGCATTAAACTGTCTTAATTATAATCTCTACGATTAATTGTATGGATAAGCCATTTATACTTAATTATTTTTTGTTTTTTACTATATTTAGTATTGCATCTCGTCCTAAAGTATATCGTCAGAAAAATACTTTATGCTTCCTAAAATTTAAAACGCAGCTTTTGACATCAATAATGCTGATGTCATATGAAAGCGAAACTAATGAAGTGACGATGAATTATGGCCTTATTAAAGTTAAAAATAAACATATCATCAAATTTTAACGATCATCCTTTTGGTTGCCAAGAAGCTATCATTAAGTTTAATTTTTGATAAATCTCTGTCTGTTTCTTACAAAAAATGATATACCCAAGGTGAGAAACAATAGCCACCTTTTTAACTAGACCACATCACAAAATGCCATTTGGAAGGATTGTGATTAATTTTATGTATGTAAATAGAACTTTAAAAATAATCTCAGTGCTCTTTTCCAAATTCCTTTTCAATAATATACATTGAACAAAGTTTGATTATTACAATTATGTGAGCAACATAGCAAGGAAAATGCAATTATTATAAAATACTAATAGTACCCCATTGTTTCTGCTTTAATTTGAAATAAAAAAACTAAAAGTTACTGTATATATCATTAGTTACAATGAAATTCCCATTATAACCGGTCTAGTGGTTTCAAAGATAAGAACAAATATATTTCACTGTTTTTATGTTATAAATTTTGTTCTTCTTTTCATGAAAAAAAAAACCAGTCAATTTGATATTACAAAAAAACTTTTCAAATTAATATTCTTAACTTTACACGCATTAATAAATACAATTTAAGTACCTATCTATAGTTCAGATTATAGTATATAGGTATATTCTTAGTATTAATCATTGGATGAAGACTAATCTATTTCAAACATAATTTGTAGAAAATAAAACAATTTTGAATATTTTTATAACTTTATTACATATTCAGTAAATACAAACATACATGGTTAATAGCCTTAGATAGTTATAGTATTATCATGATAATCGATTATAAAGCAACACTTTTGCCATATCAAACAAAACAATTCATAAAATCCAACTTAATATTATAATATTTAATAATGAATTTCATACTCAGTCACTTCTTTTTACGGAATGATTTTTTTTAATACTTTTAGATATCATTAATGATGGAAACAGTCTTAACAGAGACAAAAGTTGTAAATTAAAATAAAATGTGTTGAATTGCATCTGAGAGATATTAGGAGAATATTAGTGATACTTATACGAATCTCACTCTAAATAAATATGAAATAAAATGCATAAGATACTAGAAAATGCGAATATTCTCCCATGTACTACATTATTTTTAGCACCTCAGTGTACTACAAGTTTACATTATAAAAGTTCATAAAATTAACTTAAATTAAACTGCTATTCCTATAGTATTAGTTTGGAAAAAATAATATATCCAATAAATAATAGGTAATGGCAGATGAAGATAAAAACTTTATAAGCATAAGTAACCTACATAAGAAGAAAAACTTAAGTTATAATTTTTAAATGTATTGCAATAAATGAAAAAACATATGTTATCTGCCATTACTAAAACCTTACTGTTCGTCTTTATCTTTAGCGCCATGCTTGAGAATACGCGTAAACTCGACATAATCAAAAATACCATCTCGAATTGGAGCTTCACGCAGCATTTCATCAACATCATCGTCTGTGAATCGATCTCCCATAGTCGTTAGAAGCTCACGCAGGCGATCCTCTTGTATCACACCCAAGTTCTCTTCATCAAAACATCTACAACATAATTTAAGATGTGAAAGATTGCAAAAAAATATTATTTGAGTATATACATATATTGAGTATTAACAATGCCAGTCCACAAATTACAACACAGAATATAGAATCTAACCTTGATTATGAAACAGGATAATATATATAACAAGAAAAGAAATCATAGATATTTTCTTATTAGATATCTGTTATTATTTACATGAATTAAGATATTAATTCATAGAAGTGTATATAATTCCTTAAGAATAACAATTGAATGCTAGACATCAAAAAATTTAAAAGACAAGCCTCATTATTATCTGTTGTAGTGCTTTTGTACCCATTGGTTAAGTATTTTTACCAAATAATGAATGATTTGAATAACACTTATAAGATATGATCCAATTTTGAGCTCCCTTAATTGAACTGTGAATAAAAATATTATATTTACCCAAAAGCATTTTTAATGACGTCTTCAGGATCAGTGCCTTGCAAGCGCTCACCAAAAAGAGTGAGGAACATAGTAAAATTGATTGGGCCAGGTGCCTCATTCATCATGCCTTCTAAATAATCTTCAGTGGGATTTTTACCTAAAAAGAGGTACATTTCTCTATTCTTTAGTTTGCAATTATAGGAACACATTACATTGCATTTTTAAGTAAAAGAATTTTGTAAAGTAATAAAAATATGCTATAGCTCAAGCAATTTATGCTTTTCATTACTAAAGTACACAAAAATGATCAGAAAATTTTGGTATTTGTGGTAATATTCTAATTTGTCTTATACAGTATCATTACTCACCCAGTGAGGCCAGCATATCATGCAAATCATCCTTGTCAACGAACCCATCTCGATTTTGATCAATCATGTTGAATGCCTCTTTGAACTCCAATATCTGTGCCTGATCAAACATGGCAAAGACATTAGATGTTGCGCGCTGGGCACGCTTCTTATTTGTGCCACGGCGGCCGGCTGTCTTTCGTGACGACATGATGTTTTTAAAGGTCTAAAATATGAGATATGAATTAACTAAGAAACAGAAACTTTACTAGGTAATATAAGTATTGTTGAACATTATAGAACCTTTACACTAAACAACAAGTACGTACAGCGATAAACGCTAATGAACGTCACTCAGGAACGTCTGTTAACGGAGAATGACTCACATTCTCTGAAGCATACATAACTTTAGGCTTTAGTACTAAAATTATCCACCAATGTAGGACACTCGATGTCACAACTTACAATCTCAAAGACTATAATTCCAAATAAGGCTTTGAATTTACTGCGCCAAGGCTAAATCTTATGCCATATGTGAATAACAGACTGAATTTAACAATACAGTGTACTAACGTATTTAAAAGACTATGTCGAGTTAAAGCAATTCATAAGATAGTCTTATTAAAATTCTAAAGTATACCAGAAATCGAAAATAGAATACGGCTTATACTAAAATAATACCTACCTACGAAATGCACTGATTCTACTAAAAATATGTTGGTTTATAGATAACTATATTATACTTACTACAAAGAACAACCAGTCAACACAATGAATAAAGTTAATGTCACAAGTCATGAAGTCACTACAGTTCGTTAAGATACGAGTCGGCAATAACCATAGATTATATCTATACTGTACTCAGTTATTATTTTATATTGTTAATGTAGAATGTCATTATCTTTTCTCAACAAATAAATTAATTAACAAATATTAATGTTTTTATTTTCATATAGTGTCTTCACTAAGAATTACAATGGTATGAAATTTATGTACATTATTAATATAAATTATTATATAAACCTTTTCAGTTTTCACACTGTAAGAAACTGATGATATTCATCAAAGATAGGCAAATATTAAAACATTTTATTTATATAATATGTAAGTTATCTGTGATTTATAACACAACTCTAAGGATAAGTTGAGGATATTTATTGCATGATTACGGTTTTTATAAGTTTTATTGTGATATAAACACTTGTTTATCTGCGCATTAAAAAGAAATTATTTATTTATTTAAGTGTTGTAAAGTTCTATTTGAGGGTGCTGGGCTTGGGAGAATATGAGGGGCTATTTTTAAACACTGACTTCTTTTTATATACATTTTGAACACACTATCACATTTTACAATTTTATATAAATATATAGCGATGATGTAACACAGTTCGTGTCTAGAAGAGAAGTGTCTTTTTTATAAAAGACGATCATTCGTTATTTCAAATTTAAAGAAACATTCCGATATTCTAAAATATTTCGTATGTCACAAGTGTTGCCTGCCAATACTTATAAATCTATTCAACCTCTAACATTAAGTCTTAATAAAGTGTTCTATGCTAAAATCCAAATTTAACAAATATTATATCAAAGTCAAACTGACTTTGTAATATATAAATGTCAAAAATTATTAATATTTAGTTCTTTAGTATCTAAGTAGAGTTATATCCAATTGATAATTTGTAACTAATAATATTATTGAACGGAGATAAAATGTAAAGTTCAGTCGCGTACTGCTTTTATGCTTAGCTGATAACAGCGATGGGCTATCTTCACATACTCATCCAAAATAAATCAAGGTTATTTGACGGGTTAGCTCGTGCTTTAAGCACTTCATCACAGGTTTTTACAAGCCATTATGATGTATTAGGAGTTACGCCAAAAGCCACCCAACGGGATATAAAATCAGCTTACTATAAATTATCAAAACTTTATCACCCTGACAAATCTAAAGTAAGTGAAAATTATTCATATATCGAAAAATCACTTCAGGTTATTACATCACATATGGATAGATAGCAATAACGGTTTGATAATTTTTCATAGGATGAGGAATCGGCCAAAAAATTTAGAGCTATCACTGAAGCATATGAAGTTTTAGGTAATATTAATCTGAAGAAGATGTATGACAAAGGTAATAAATTTTTAGTTACTGTTTCCATGTTATTCATTTTGCGATATATGAACTGATTTCGCTGCAATACCACTTCCTTTTGGTTCTAGGGTTAATGGTAGGTACTGAGAACACATCTAGAATGCAGTATAAAACTGATGCAGAACCTACAGATCCTACTTTGAAATTTTATAAGTCAAGAACTACTCGTCACATTACTCCTACTATGGATGGCAAGGCACCTATTTATGACTTTGATGCATGGTAACTTTTATCAATTTAAATCTTTTTATTCTTAAGTTGATGAAAAATGTTTACATGAAGGTTTATTACTTATATTTCCAGGTCCAAAGAACACTATGGCAATATATTGAAGAAAAATCAACATGCTAAAAAGATTATAAGAACCAAAAACGAAAATGTAGAAATGCATAATCAAGCTGTTCATCAAGAATCCATTGTTTATTTTTTATCTATTTTAACTTTTCTTTTTGTAGCATTTGTGATGTATGGTAGATCGGATTATGATAACAATAATTTAGAAAAAAATCAAAATGATAAAGACAAAAGCGAGAGCCATTAACTATAATAAAATAATTCATACATAAATACATTAGCAAAAATAATTTTAATTCATGTGATATTTTGTAGTTAATAGATAAAATTGAGTTATATAACAAAAATGTATATTTGTTATTAACATGTACATACCTCATAATTGTACGTAAATAATGTATAGTAACTATTTTGTTTTAATAAAAAGGAACTGCAAGTATTATTACCACTATTTATTTGTTTCCAGTTGAAGTTAAAACAATTTACAATTTTAATAGATTCATGACTAAATTATAATCATTACTATATATTTTTCACATATTTGAAATTTATTTTCCTCATATTTATTCTATACTTCAATTAACTATGAATCAAGTATATGATCACACTATTTACAAGCACCAATATCAAGCGGACTGTTATTAAAATGATATTCTATATATATATCAAAAAACAATTGACACAATATTATGACAAAGTGGATTAAATTATTTCAATGAATATTGTGTTTTATGTGCATTATTACCTAAAAATGTGATATTTTATTGCATTGTAGATTAAATTAAATTGTTTGATTAAATCTCATATAAGAAAATCTATTAAATAATACATGACATTCACATATTATGGCCACAATCATATTATATTTAAACTTACATGTAACCAAGCTGAAAAAATATTCAGTATTTTTCACAGCAAATTTTCATTAATAGACAAAAAGCTCAAAAATGATTTCCATACATCCCAGGCATGGGCATATTTAATGGGCCCATAGGATAGGGTACACTTGGCACACCTTGCGCATTACCATAACTGGGATATGGCAAATAAGGTTTTGAAACACCATTGCCATAGGAACTCTGACCAGTCCTCAATAAATCACCCATTTTCTCAGCTTTAAACTTCCTTAGATGCATTGTTTTCCTTATCGCTTCAAACTCTTCAAGAAATTTATCAACATCAATCTTGCCTGTTAGGAAGTCTTGTGCTATGTTCTCTGATTTCTCTTCAGATTCTGCTGCGGCAGTTTGGAGGAGAGCTTGTGTTGTATCAGGTGATATCCCAGCTGATTTAGATTCTAAAAATAACATTGTTGCAATTTTTAAATATTTCCTAAGATAAAGTAAATTTTTAAAATAAATGACTCACTGTACTCATCTAGGAGTTCTTGAATGCGGCTACATAAATTCTCTCCTAGTTCTGATTTTTCCTGGATCTCAACCTTCAAACCCTCAAGCTCTGGTTCTTTGCTTAAATTGTACTCTGCTAATGATCTATTGCTTACAATTATTGTTTCTTTTTCTGTTTCCCAATCTTTAACCTACAAATGATGCCAAAATATATGTTACCAATCAGACCTTAACAACATATTATGAATCATCTCTACTCTATATTGTATTTCTAAGTTACTAGATCTATTGTGATTACCTGTTTAACATCTTTGAGGACTAAATCGAATTTAGCGTCATCATTCAACATCTCTTTTAGTTCATCTGAATTTAAATGAGAAAGTAAACCCATTGCGGAGGGATAATCCGGCTGAATCATCTTTGTTTTTTTAAATAAACACCCTTCAGTACTTCCTTTGTAAACCAAGAGTTTCCGTAAGTCGCCTGAGAGGATAGGCTACATGTATTGTAAATCTATTGATCAGAAAGAAATTATATACATACACAATGCAGTACTATGAATAAAACTTAAGAACATCTATTTTATGAAACTTGAAAGTAAGAAGATGATTTTGATAATTATTAATTATTATTAATTTCGTCTGTGACAATTGTCAAATCATGAATATCCATCAATGTCAGAATATCAGTGACATTAATGGAGAGTCTATTTATGTAAATGATATCTAATAGTCTCTAATCTTTATTCTCCAGACTCTCCAGTAAATAAATATATCAATATATTCATTTACTATTTAATTGAATATATGTATATTAATATATAAAATATACTTCATAATCGACAATCCAAATACTCTAATATAAAAGTGTGCCCACTAATGTATAGTAACTATTATTTGCATTTATTGAATTGCGTCTTATACATTTGTCATTTTAACGAACAGTAAAATTTCTGTAACAATTTTCTTACACACATAATTAGAGCTAAATAAGACGTATCTTATATTTTATAATACGTAACATTCGTATACAATTGTTATTCAATAAACTAAGTTCAAAGTTACAACCTAATAATAAAATATCTGAATATATTTTTTAAATTGTAATATGTCGTACAGCTTTTGTCAAGATTGAATTTGACAATTCACAAAAATAATCTGCTTATTGCAGCCGTGTAGCTTATGCCTTATTCAATATTCAATAGAAATTAACCAGTTTATCTCTAACCCAAACATGAAATCGTTTTGGAGTGGTGAAATCGGTTTTATTGAAGATTATGTGATAAATTCTTCCATAAGAAAGTTTATGCTGTCAGACAGATGAAAGACAAATGTATATATTACAAATACGAAATGTTCACTTTATAATCTAGTCATAAAATGTTATTTATCGAAGCCACATATAGATTAGAATTTTTTTATAATTTATATTTAAAAATTATATCAGAATCACTGTTATATATAAAGAATTTTGTTCTGTATATTTGTTTGTGGATATTCGGTTATTTGTGTCTGTGTTGTATAGTGTATCGTAAATATGCAAGAAGATTGCCAACTCGGACTCGAGGAGCTCTCGGAGCAAAGAGAGTGTTAGTTGTAGTGGCCCATCCGGATGACGAATGCATGTTCTTTGGACCCACTATTTACAGACTGTGTGAACAGGGTGCTGAAGTTTATATACTATGTTTATCAAATGGTAAAACTAATTTTTACTCTACAAATGAAATAATTAAATTCATATTCTATATTAGAATAATTTATTTTTAGGAAACTATGAAGGCCAAGGTCAGATTCGTAAACAGGAGCTTTGGGAGGCTTGTAAGGAACTTGGTGTTCCTGAGCAAAACTTATGCCTCATCTCAGACACCAGGTTACCAGATAATCCTAAGGTGCAGTGGCCAGTGCCAGTTATTGCGAAGCTTATTGAGCACCAAGTTGAGGCATTTGATATTGACACCTTACTAATCTTTGATAGAGGAGGTGTCTCGTCACACCCTAATCATGCTGCCATTTTTTATGCTGTAGCTTATATGTTTGTCGAGAAGAATATGCCAGAAAGTAAGTAAATAATGTTTATTGTTGTAGAAAAATAAAAATGTGGTCCACCTCAATTATATTATGAAATCATTTTTTTATTGATTTGATTGTCAGATGGTAAGGGATAAGAAAGTTAAAAAAAAATAAGGAATTTTTGCTTATATTAAATAAGTTCATAATTAACAACATTATGCAATTTTTTTTTATTGTGCCATTATTGGTGGCAATTTCAAATTTATTAATATATTACATGTACCAATATGATAGATGCATCATAGATATACAAATATTCATTATCTCGATTGTCAATTATTCTCAGAGACTGACAATGAATTGGTGCCTGTTCATATTATGAAAAAATATTTTGATTTGTTCCAGAATGCACAGTGTACACATTAGATTCTGTAAATATCTTAAGAAAGTACTTAGGCTTCCTGGACTTGCCTCTCAGCTTTTTGCTGTCTTCAAAGAGGTTAGCAATATTAATTTGTTTTATAAAAATTTGAAATATCAAAATGCATCCATAAAAACACAAATATGAGATAGGTTATAAGCCTTTAAAAAATTAGAATAACAATTAATTATATGGCATGCAAGTTGTGTGGTTGTTTTTTCAACATATTCTTTTTAATTTGGTTTAGGTCACAAACCTATTTTGTCAATTTTCCCTATGGTTTAATATAATAAAACACAATATTCCAGATATTTTCTTCGCTGGACAGAAAGTAGAAGAGTTCTACGTGCTATGAAAAAACACAAAAGTCAAATGGTTTGGTTTCGATACCTTTATGTACTCTTCTCTAGATACATGGTCATTAATACTTTGCGAAAAATTAGTCTTGCTGATATAGAATTGGAACTTGAAGTAGATGATTAATGAAGATGGATTATATTTTCCTTTTTAAGAATTTTACTTTTAGGATAAAATATAACCTTAATTTTATATTTATTTATTTCTTGATCCTACAACACTTCATGATGAATATGCTACTGTATGAATAAATGATGAATAGTTTAAAGTTTTAAATAATTATTTTCTATGAAAAGACGATATAATAAATACATATAGTAGTTAAGTAAATTAACTTTTTTATGTAAAGAGAGTATGAATTAGGTGCCTGTGTGATACAAAGATTTCCTGTCAACATTAGATTTAAGTGCCCTTGGAAGCTGGGCAGAAACATTGTTTGGTGAAGTAAATTAATTCACAAAGCCTTCAAGAGAAGTCTATAGGATACTTCTATTGCGCCTGCAAGAATTTTGCTTTCATCCGCGCATTCTTTAAAAGTAGAAACATTCCCTTAAAATTTGTCAGATGTATTAATATTATTTTGTCATTAAGTATGAAATGTCTAATAAGCTAAATAATTTAATCTCCGCTGTTATTCCAGCAAGTTTTTTGTAACTAAAACTTACAGTTCAAAATCTAACACTTTAAATGTAGTACTAGGAATTGTCAAACCATAACTGTAAAATTGTGATAATACTCAAGTATAGATTGAACTTTGAGTCGTATTTTGGAATATGAGCATATGTGTGGTTAAAATCAATATTAATGTGTGAAAATTGCCGATATAATATTTTGAAATCTTCAAACTAACGAATATCATGATTATACATTTTGTATTATTTTATATAATTCCGTCTGTTTTTTTAAATTACTTCCTATATATTAATTAACTTTTTAAAATTAAATCGTGATTGCTGACGAAGATACTTGTAATAATAGATATTCTTTATTTATCGTTTTATCCATGTTATTTTATATGATTTTCAATTTTCGTGTTATATACGTATTTAAATTATTCATGATACAAAATAAGTTTAAGAGTCCACACTCACGTGCTTTATTTGAGGACTGCCGCTGTTTATCAGTATGTTTGAAGTTTGTTGTGAATGTCCGTGATTAAAATAATATGTTTAAAGACATTGTTTAATTTATTTTACCCTCAAAATGTATGACTAAAATTAAGGTCACGGGAACCAGTTTTAAATAAAGTAGGTAGGGGACTACTTTTAACGTCAGTCAATTTCTTACCGCATGAAGTTTTAGTTATGTAGTAGTCACTATCTAAATCACTGTCATTTTAAAAAATATGTACACTGTCAGTTGAGCAATCTAATGTATAAAATTCTCGTGTCACGGTGTATGTAATTCTACTATAATACTCCGAAACAGCTCGACTGATTTTCAGGAAATTTTATAAGCATATTCAATAGATATGAGAGTGGGACGTCTGTTTTTCATCCCCAAATTTTAAGGGTGGTCCACCTGAATTTTCTTTTATTTTTTGGACTACATTTCTTCTTTTTATTTTTTATGATACAGCATATAAAAATACAAACAACCCGAAATCGTCACCCCTCTTCAATCAACCTCTATTTTTTAATCGCAATATTATTTATGTGACAAAACGAAGTTTGCGGGGTCAGCTAGTCTGATTATAAATATACATCGCGTAATATGTTAAGGTACTAAACTACTGCATAAAAACTCATAATGTTACATAATTTATTCGATTGGCCTTCAATATACTCATAATAATACATTTTACAACAAATGTTAATTTACCTTAATACAATTAGTTATAATTCAATGCAGAATTTGTCACAATTCCTTTATCTAAATATTTCAAAATTGACAATATTAGCTTTCTATACTACCCATAATAATATTGCTCTATATGTGCCCACAGAATTAAGCATTCTGACTAAGGACCGATTTCGCAAAACAACCGATGTTTGAAATAAATTGCTTTCTGAAAGTTGTCATTAAATGTCATGTAACTTTTGAGTTTTATATCATAACATCGCTTATTTTTCGCGGTATCGTGCCTAAATTTAACATATTTATTTATCTATTAATTATAATGGATAAAGGAAAAAATTTATGAAAACTTCTACACTATTTAAAATAGCGAATGGTGCATTAGTTACAGAAAACAATGCAAGTGTAATTTTCTTCATAAAATAAAAGAAACGCAAATCGGAAAAATATGTAAAAATTTATTGGTAACTGCAAAAATATGGACAGACATTAAATAATTTATAACAATACGAAAACATAAAATTTTGTAAATTATTATGCATATAAGCGAATTGAAAAGTTAACATGCAATGATCAAATTGTACTTAAAATGTTAATTAAGTACGCAGAAATATATTTAAGCCGGCGAAGTTTAAAGCAATGATTTTCCGAGTAAAATATATTTTAATAATCATGCTGTATTTAATGTAAAGCTATAAATAAAATTATAAAAAAAGTGCATTAGTAAAAAAAAGAGCTCCCGTGAACGTGAATGATTTTAAATAACTTAAATTGAATAGTACCATTTTATGAATATATAAATTAACAGTTATCACAGCCCCAAGAGCTCTGAGACAATTATTTAAATTTTCAGTTATGACGAACATAATGAAAGGAACATCAAAATTTAACTATAAAATAGAATTTCAACATACATTGTACATATTGTTTTGAATAATTTTAATGTTAAACTATCATGAAAGTTATCGCATTGCTTTAATCATACAGAGAGCTATAGAGAAGTAGGGCAGGTAAAACAATATTCACAAAATAATCATCGGAATCTGGAATGTCACACATATATCAAAATACTGATTTTTTTAAACAACAAACTTAAATATAATATACAACATTGCGCCCGTCTCTGCCGACGCGGTGCCAACCGTAGCCCGAGTTAGTTAATCCCAGAATTACCGTCAACCATTTATATTAGAACGTAGACTAATTTCGAAATTCAATATCCTTTTTTATTAAATATATTGCACTGAATTCCTTTTACCTGTGCCAAACGAAAGCAGCAACTACGCGATAATTTCAAGTCGTTCATATACACAACTAAATGTCGTAACTACACAGGAATATTTTACAAAGGTTGCATAAACGGCGATATATTTAAAAATCTGACCTAAATGCCTTTAATATACTCTCACAAAATCTCGTTGCTAATAAGTAGTTGTCAAAAAACTCGAATATTTTTATTTCGGTAACGAAGACACTACCTTTAACCACGTGACTACATCCACATATTTAAATATTATCTATAGTCTATACCACATTTCAATGAAATTATTTTTACTAAATATTAACATGCCCTAGCATCAATAGAGATCGCCAAAAATGTCTTTCTTTACTCTAAATTATTCTATCAAAACTGAGGTTGTAGAAAAAATGTCTAATATATTATATTAACGGATTTCATAAATCATGAAGCGCGTTCTACGTCCTTATATCTTTTATTTGAACTCCTCAGATCTTTTCATACAAACTTAGTTATTGCCGTCTCCACACTAGATGACGCAACAACGCCCAAGAAAGGTTTAACTTTTTTTAGTAACAGTAACAACACTCGTCTCAATGTTTATTTGAGAAATGATTACCTCCCATTCTCCTTAAATTGTACTAGAACTGAGTGTTAGGGTTAATCTCAATATTAGCCATTTGTAAGAAAGTTTATAAAGGGAGAGCAGAAAGACCAGAATATAATCCTTTACTGATATATACCGACGCTAATAATAGAAAGTAGATCTATTCTTGAGAAATTTGAACAAAAATCTAACAACTATTAGTCTATATACCCTATAGGGTAAAATGCATATATCAGATAACTATTATGTAACTAATAGTAACACTAAGGTATTACTGGAAATTTTTCTTGCGGATCTAGAGAATTATAAATAGTGAGCAAGCGACTGCCAGCAGTCGTTATAGATAATGCAATCTCCTTTGAGGCTCGGGCATTGTGTGCGCAGACACTTTGAGCGCAAACCTTATAAAAACAATAGTGAATTATTCAAATGTACATAATTACATTTAAAGTCAATATATTACTTGCAACCTTATTGTGTATCAGGTAGACAGTTTTTTCTCCTTGGACAACGTTAGTAATATTAATGAAAAAAACATTTCATTTATTAGGTATATCACAACTTTACCTTTCAAGGTCAAAGAAAACTTCCCTTGACATTTGGCATACACAGCCATTTACAATACATCTATAATCTTTATTTTTTCCATTTTCTAAGCGAGCAACTTCGTAAATACCTATTAAGTCTGTTCTACACAATAAAGCTGCAGGGCATCGATCTTGTTTATAAATAAATGTATTTAAATAATTTTAATATATTATTTATTCACTAAGAACTGGAAGAATTTATAGACAATGTTTTGGTTAAATTATGCAATAGCAATGCTTGCGCTCAAGGTAGTCGCAGCACTCAGGGCTGTCGCACGGTGGCCAGTGAACGCTAGGGTTGTCACGCGGCGACTGCGGCGCGATAGGGCTGTCACGTGGCGACGCGCGCTCGCCAGGGCTACCCTATGGCGGCCGGAACGCGCTGCCCGGACCTATTCATTGTCGGCGCGCATACCACGCACCTCGCCCTCGCGACGAAGCCTCTCTAGTTCCTCCTTAGTGCGGTCCTCTATGGCCCGGATATCCGCCATCGTCATTCCGTACCAGTCATCCATCGAGCAAAATACTTGCCTGAAAAATAAAAAAA
>JAOSYY010000012.1:8575927-8596044 GCA_025727935.1 Hebomoia glaucippe | reverse complement strand
AGTCTTTTAATATTTTTACATCCTTTAATTCATGTCCAACAAAACCAAATTTCATATATCTTTTACTTCGGGTTTTAAAAGTGAAATATCTATGCACCTTCTGTATGCTATTAACTTGTTATTTTTAAAAAATTGAAAAATATATTTAATTTTAGATTTACTTAAGAAAAATCATTTGATTAATAATGGCTCTAGACATATATTTCTATACATCACATCTTCTCTTCAGAGGTCAAACAGAAACGACTATTTTCGCTTCTCTAATTTCCGCCAATATTTTCATATAGACTCCTCGTCATATTATTAGACTATTATTACAAAGTCTAACTTACCTATGGAAGATTGTAAATAACCGCCGTTCAGATTTCTGAATAACATTCTCGACTTTGCTCTGAAAAAATAACGTGAGAAACAATTAATTGAGGAAATACTACAACTAAACATACAGCATCTATACTAATATTGTAAAGCTGAAGAGTTAGTCTGTTTTAACGCGGTAATGTCAGGAACCGCTGGTCCTATTTGAAAAATACTTTCAGTGTTAGACAGTACATTTATCGAGGAAGGCTGTAGGCTATATTATATTGTCAAATAATTAGCGCTCGTTACTAAAAGCCGCTGCAAGAAGCTAATAACTAATATAAAGTAACAAATACACAACGTATTATATTTACTTAAACCCTATAAGATTACTTAAACAACAACACTGGCTCTATTTTAAACTCACTGATCTAAGGCTAACGTATTTGCTTGTAAAGAAAATTAATTAGTGAAAGAAATTGGCAAATGTGACAATCGTACGTCGTGTCGTGTCGTAGTCGTGGTAATTAACTGGGTTTTGCTAGCAATATACGTTTGGCTGAATTGTACCACTACTTGACGTTACTCCATGGAAGTATTTATATGAAAGTTAAAAAGTATATTAAAACATGTTAAACACGTGCAAAGAAGTGATATACACTTCTGTTTGTTCAGCTCCTGATATGGGACACAGAAATTCACAAAGGATAAAGTTTCCACTGGCCAGCTGGTCTTACCTGAAGTCCAAACCATTTAAACTCGGCTGTGACCAGTTTGTAACAAGTCATGACCGGCTTGACCTCGTTCTTCCAGTTGGGTCCAACGAGCGGGCCACGTCCAGTCTTAGTCGACTTGAACTTAGTCGGATCTGTTTCCGCCTTATAGTCAGCAGGAGACATAGGGTCATTCGCAATATCAATGTTCACCACCTCGCGAGTCTTTAGCTTTTCAGGCGGCAATTCGTGAACCTGAAGAAAAATTTCGATTTGAAAATAATCATTGTGAATGTATGAATAAAATTGAAAGTGTTATAATATTAAAAATTTATTTTACATACATATGAAAGGACATAGGTTAAGACAGCACTGAACAAAATCACAAGCTACAAAATGTTACTGTGGATAAGAATATATAAATTGGCATTACAGGAATGCGGGATGACGCATGACTATTTAAATATGCGGTATAATAGTTCTACTTAAAATTGAATTCTTATCCTTAGAGCCGTTTTCGGAATATGCCAAGTAAATTTATTTTCGTTATTAGATAAATAATATTAAAACGTATGCAAGGTCAAACAAAAAACAGCTGGTAAAACCACATAAGTTGATGAAGGTTTTTTCAAACCAATGATGTTTTCCGACACATAAATTTGTTATTCCTGCTATTTTTTCTTGAAGATTCGATAAATCTTCGTCAAGGTGATATTTTGCATAAAATTTTTGATTCAAAAATGTAATAAAAATTAAATAATTTTTCTAATATCTTACGAAACAAATAACAAAAATACAATGTTGTCACAGATACCAGTTACGTATCACATAGTTAAACGGACTAAGTAACGAAATGAAAAGGAAATAATAGTATACCTAATCGTTATACAGTTGTACTTTGATCATCGAATGATTATCAAGAGGACAACTCTAGAAGTAATATACGCAAATAAATAAAAGTGTCTGTTGTTTCAAAATAATAGTCTTTTCCTAACTACGAGTATATATGAAGTTGTATACGTTTTACACCTATACCAGAAAGCTAACAAACAAATTTTTTCTTGTCTATTCCAGCGGGATCGATATAAACCGGACTACCTATATTAATATTATAAAGCTGAAGAGTTTGTTTGTTTGAATGCGTTAATTTTAGGAATTGCTGGTCCGATTTGAACAATTATTTCAGTGTTGGACAGTAAATTTATCGAGGAAGGCTATGGGCTTTATTGTATTAAAAGAATAGGGACCCTTACTAATAGTCTGATAATATAACCCAAAGTGTAAAATTGAGAAATAGGTTCCCTAAAGGTAAAGTAGAGAATACTTAACCTATTTTTGTCTTTCATGTTCGTATATTTTATCGGGTGTTAAACCTTTTTAAATAAAAGAAAAACCTATATTATTGTCAACGACAAACTCAGTAAGCCGTTAATTCTGAAAAGCGTCTAAAATTTCCTCTTAACAAAGACTTAACAGCTTGTTACTCCCAAGAGACACATGTATATATATTTACGGAATCCAGTAACCTTCGCACAGTCGTCAACGTGTTTCAAGGCAATTACTATCATTATTACGTTGCGTAATTTAATTATTTCTTATGTTTCAACCGTTTTTATAATGCTCTTCTTACAAGATGGTTTGCATCGACGATAGAAAGCAAACTGCAAATTTTAGTAAATTCCAATACAAGAACATCTTATTTTTATTATAACTTCTATAATCGACTTACGAGTCGCTGTTTTGAGACGTTATACAATGCATATTTTTATTTATAGCGGAATAAGATTATTATTTAATTAATTATTTTATTTTACTTTAGAGTAAAAATCTTAAGGTTTTTAAACAATAATAAAAAAAGCCAGAAAAAAAATCAATTAACGTCTTAATTCACCGGAATAATCTCTATTGTACCAAACGAACCAGAAACACCAAATTCCGAAGTGGGAGTTTTATCTTATAATCAATTCCTCAGAAGTAAGCTCCAAACATTGTCATAATCTATAACTACAACATTTATAAAATTCTTGTATGACTATCTATTATTCTTATTTATGTCTAAATTAATCCTTGATAATTATAAAACTTTGTAGAAGATGCAACGAAACACACCTTTATTACTATTAATTAATAATGTACTATTTTTAAATATGTGATTTTAGAAAAATGCAATGATTTTATTACCCTTTCACAAAAGAGAGCAATGAATTTAATAATTTACGGTGGAATTTTTATTACCCTTGCAACGATTAACTTTCTGACTAACGTTATTGGTATGATTCAGGTTACTATGTCGAGTGAAGCGCTTTATTCAACAAAAAATAATTTAAATATTAATAATATATTTCAATAAATAGGTGTTACTTTATAAAGGTGTCATGTTTGTCAAACTAACGTAATAAACGACAAAATTTATCTGTATACAATTTACTGTCAACTCTTCAAACATAAATTATTATTAATATCATTAATTTTTAATACATAACCGCATACCGTTCCGTATATATAAGATCTAGTATAGTGTTCTAGTACTAGAAGATCAAAAACTGCAAATAGCCAAGGCTCCAAAACTGATCCTTTGCGGATTAAAAACAATCATTTCAACAGACATAAAAATGTGTCAGTTCTGTTCTGCACTAGCAAAACTCATTACAATATGTAATATGTACATGAGACACAAAAATTATATTTACAAGTCTCGTTACAAGTATTTAAAGCCACTTGACCTTTGCATTTTTAGGTTAATTTGTTCTTAATATCGACAATTCTTTTCATTATAGCAGTGTCAATGTAGGTTATAGCAATTTTTTCAATAATTTATTATCAGCAGAAGATATTGATTCGAATAACTGTTAGTGTTAACATTTGCCCTTCTTAAGTCTAAACTGATACCAGTTTAAAGGTTAATTTTAATAAGTAGGTGTAATTATGCTAAAATCCTTTTAGATATACGTAATTAAGTGTCGAGTTTTACTTTCTAAAACCTGGCATCCCCTAGGGTCATATCTTTTGTAAAACGGCTAAAAGCTCGCGTAAACATTAATGTTTTTACTAATCGTATAATTTCAAATTAATCTAATCAATTTTCGTTTGTAAAGCGTTATAACGTATTTAATTTTTAGTTGGCGTTAATGTCGTTGTTATCAATCATATTATACATTAGTTATCTACTAAACTATTGAAGTGACACTATTAATGCGACTTTCAACAAGGTTGCGTTAAACGTTTAACGCTACCTTGGAGGGGATATGAATGCACTGTTGCGTTAAACGTTCAATGCTTCTGGGGAGGAGGAATAGAAAGGATCTGAGGGAGAGTGAATGCGCGTCACTCGAACGCACACCCAGTAGTATTGGCTCACGCGACCCCTCAGTGAGTGAGTGGGGGCGTGGGCAAACCTGCTCGGTTAAAAGACCTCTCAGCTGGTCAGTTTGTGCGCGCCATGTAACTCCAATACCGCTTTGCGTATAGGATATCCCCTAGGTAGAAGTGACAGGTCGAGGAGCAGACTTGCGTCAGTCGACCTGTCTGTCCAGGTAACGGGCGGGCAGGTGCGACTCACGGTCAAGTCCAGCCAGATGAGACCTTTCCTGGACGCATAGGCGTAGTATGCCTGTTATGGGCCAGCACAAATTATGAGCGGAGGGACTCCACGCACAATTTTTTTTTTTTGGGTGAAGTCATTGGTTGTACAGGCGCGGTTCCTATTGATTTATTATGTAAAGAAGACATAAGAGAAAGTATATTTAAATACCGAAAATTTATCCTTGGCCCGATGTCAATTGAATGAAACAAAATCATGCTCCGAGATGCCCTTAATCCTCATGCGAAATCCGCGAAAAAATTCGCTAAGTACTTTTGTTATACATAAATTTAGACAAAGAAGGGTAAAAAAAACACTATGTGTGTTCCACGCTCTTTTCTAATCGCACACAGTTGTTTTTGCATGCAAATTGAATGTACAAACATGCGATTTCTACTCATTTATTAAATATATATATGTATCTAAAACTAGTATTAAAAAATGTAATATGATTGTAAATTCCAAAGGATTTATTCTATGTACATTGATGATAAGCAAACATTATTTTATATGCCTGTTACATTAAATACAGGTATAACATATTTCGTAATTCTAATTTTAGACTTTGAGATATCTATTTCCTGATGTTGCTCACGTTACGACTTAAATGAGTAAACAAAGCATCACGCATGTCTGTCAATTACAATCATGAAAAAAACATAAACCTCAAACAGAAGTTTTATCATCATAAAATTAATTATTACACATTTTAATCGTAATGTAATCTTTGCCTCATAATTATGTTATATTATTTTATATCAGTCATCAGACAAACTGAGATTCACTTACTGGTAGCTAAAAGAATTCTTAATCATCTGACATTGTTATGGATGTGACGACCTGTTTATTTCGAGCATTTCTCAGTTCGAAACACACCAAGAAATTCAACGTAAAATCTGAATCCAAAAAGTCGTCTCTTGGAGTCCCCTATTAGTTAGCTATACTAATTTTTTATTTGATTGTCATATTGAATTAGAAAATTAAAGAGATGGTATTCACTCGGCCTACCAAAAATCCAATATCAATGAGGAACGTCATCCAAACTTATGGAAATCCATAGACAATTTAAAGATTATGTTGATATGTGATTATTTCGACATATCTACTGCTTCCAGGTATCAAAATAATTTATAATTGTGTGATCTACTGTACTATTTAGCGCGTTCTTTTGCACATTATCACTACACGCTACACACAGAAACTCGTTTAAAATTGTACATGAACTACTATCAAGCAACGTTTAACCTATCTAAACACGTGTATTTCGAATATCTGCGTCAATCTTTTTTCAGAATAAACATTTAAATCTACGTTATTATTTAAGAAAAATCTACACTAATATTATATTTGAAAAGTTTGTTTGTTTGGACGCGCTAATCTCAGGAACTGCCGGTCCTATTTGAAAAATACTTACCGTGTTGGATATTACATTTATCGAGGAAGGTTATAGGCTATATTACATTTTTAAAGAATCATGATATATTTATTTAGCAAAACGTAGTTTGCTGGGTCAGCTTGTTTTACAATTAAAACGAAATAACGCTTATAAAGAAAACAAAAACAAATATATTTCGTTTGAACACGTAGGTTTCAATTCTAAAACGTGACTCAAGTCACAATACATATTTGGGAATTCTAAAAAGAGCAATTCCCTAGATATCGATTGTTAGACCGATAATCGAGATATCAATAATTAAAAACTTTTTTATTATGATATTAACTAATTTCATTTCGTTAAATAATAGCGACAAGTCATCAAACGCCTGTAGCGATTTCCATAATAACAATTAGGCATTTGAACAAAGACCGCATCGTAATTGGCTCATTAGTTGAAGAACTATGACGGCAGAGGCATTCACATATCCAGTGTAAAAATCTTTTGAGGTTTAACATGTCTAAACGCTAGAATTAAACTTTAAAGTCTGCGGGCCGTGAAGTCAAAGTATAATAAAAAGTATGATATCTTTGAAACTGCGATATCAGCGATAAAAGCCGATTTAAAAGTAATCACTTAATGTTAAATGATATGCGTCATTATTTTATCGAAGACTGTACTCGGCCTTGTAGCGCCTTACGTGTATTTTTATTAAAATCGCTAAGCAATTCAGCGTCCATCATTCCGGAAAAGTATTTGTGATTATATAAATATAATTGTCTAATTAATAAATAATAAATTTTATTTCAAAGTAACAGCTTTTTACTATATATGCCATATTTATGAAAATGCTATTAAAACACATTTTGAACAATTTTGTGTCTATTTGATCCAATTAAACTCCGAAAGAGTCGAACCGATTATAACGGGTCTGACTCAGAGAGCGCTGAAATTATGAGGATCAGATACTTTAGTTTCGATCGTCACTATGAAGTATAAATAAAACCAATTCAGGCGAACTTGGGGGGCACCGGTAGTATAACACTAATAATACCTAAAATGCCTGCGCAAAATAATTGTCCAAATAAACATAAGAAGATAGGTATCCTTACACAATGGGGTCTAGCTGTCTACAACGTACCTTACCTATTAATTCAGCATTAATCATTATTGAAAAATTATCAAAAAAAAATGCTAGTGGGGTATTATCATACGATTATTATCTTTATTACTATCGTTTATAAGGATGTAATTCTTTTATACAGCAGTAATTTTAGTAAAGGTAAGTTTTTGTAACGCCTTGACTCTGCTTAAAGATTATAACAAAATTGAAAAAGATTCCAGAGATAAGGCGGAGCATGCTTCAAAGTTGTATTCGTAAAGAGATCATGTCTAGTTCGTCACTGATGGTTCTATAGTATTTTTTTTAATTTACGGAAGGCATTTTCGAATAGATTTAATTTTTATAGAATGGTTTTCAATAATCTTATCTATAATGTACACCTGCATCTATGTATATCTATAGATATAAATATAAATAAAGCGTCTGTTGTCAAAATCAAAATGGGTGTGTACAAAATTCTTGTCTGTGTGCTTGTTTTAATTTATTTCCGGATCTGCAGGGCAAAATTTGATGGAATTTTCACCGGAAGATAGCTACAGTTAAGAGAAGTTTTAACACCATCATTATTAGTGACGCCATAATATAGGTACTACACTTACGTTGTATTGGTCACCGGCGTCTGGTACGTGCAAGGATTCTATGCAAATTACGAAGTTCTCCTTCATGTAGCCGGGGTTCTGAAATAAATTTATACAATCTATACAAATAAAATTGGAATGTCGATTTATAATATTAAAATTGCCGATTACAGTACATACCATATAACATATGGATGTATGAGTATACATCGAGTGATACATATACCCAAATACTTTTTTTACAATTTTTGTTTGAATGTCTATTTGTTCCGGTTAATATCTAAAACGGCTAGACTAATTTTGACATTACTTTCATTGGCAGATCGCTAACGTAATAAGAAGTGACTTAAGCTATTTTAGAAAATTTGTTTATTTTATTTAAATAAATATTAAATTCCGGGCGGACACAGACGCTACTTAGATCATGCCTAAGAAGAAAACTATATATAAAAATTAAAACTAGGCAAAGTATGAAATTTTATAATAAAGCAATAATGGTTCAAAAACACCAAATTACTGTTAACAATGTTGTATAAAGTACTTAATTTGTTTGCTCGCAAGATCACGTTGAAAATTACAGTCTTTTACGGTAAGCGATCAGGTGACTCGTTAGTATTTTAATAGGTCGCCAATATTAGTAATAACATATTTTTAATCATCTCACTGAAGTTTATCTTTGTAGTATGTATCACATGTGTTTAACAATGTATTAATTTGATATCTTGAAAATGGTATCTTATAAAGCTAAAGATTAGTATTTTTTAATTATTAAAGCAACCGATGTATTGATTATCCAAAGCAAAAGCTAAATCAATGTGGTTTTTTTTAGTGTTACATATACCAAAGTTAAGTCGATTAGTTTAGAAGAGTTTGGTCATTTGTTTGTTTGAACACGCAAATTTGAGAACTGCGGTTTCGAATTGAAGTGTACAAATATCAATGTTGGGCAGCCCATTTATCAAGAAAACTTATACTTATATATATAATTATGTAACAATAAAAAAATAAATAATAGCTATGTATGATTTCGTGTTTCATTCCTGTTTTTTTTTTAGTAAAGTAATGTATTTTTTATGAAACTATCGTTTCAATTAGCTGTGCAACATGATGGAGCGTAAATTATGCTAATAAAACGTTGGAAAAATATGATTATTTTTTAATCAGGATCGATTTTTTATTCGTCCCATTATCAAAGATGTTATTAGTATTATCATCTATCTTCGTTTTCGGTAGTGGTCCCGTAACAATCTATATGTATAAGCTTTCTCGATCGATTTATATAAATGGCTATATGTAGCTTTACCAAACTGTGATTATTAGGAGCAAAGCAATGTTTTTTTTTATATTAAAATAGATTTCTTGACAAATGACTAGCGTTAACATGCATTTGCGTTAATTTAACATTATCGACTCCCAGGATTATAGAAATCGATCCAAGATTTGCCTTGTAACCAGTACCGTAAGCACAGTCCGACAGTATGGGTATGCATTCCAAGCCTCTTCGTGCACTTCCAGTGAACCTTTCGGCGCCAGCAGCCTGATGAATGCGGGCACCTTAGACGCCAAATGGTAAATCTTATACGTGTATTGTCCCGATGAGTATTTACCACCTGTAATATATTTTATTAGAAGCTAACTCTTCAAGGATCTTAAATATAAGTCATTAAATACTGTTACCTCGTAGTTTGAGCTCGTTCTATGGATATATACCTACTAGTATTAGAAATGAAACTAATACAAAACTAAAGAGATAAGTCGTTCAACATATTAACAATATGCAAAAATGATATTCGTTTTATTTGATTTATCTCAAATTCAAACGTCTTTTTATAACGTCTCTACGTTATAAAATACTAAAATTTTTAATCGCCGATTGACATTAGCCTTTCGTAACCTTGCTGCTTTAATTACAACATTAAAAAACTTACTAATAACTGTGGTATTAGTAATGACGTATAATGAGTTATATAATAAAGGATGATTACACTTGAATTCATTAAATACTTATTAAATCTATTGACAGCGGAAATACTTAATCTTTTTTATATTTAAAAAATAATATTAAAATTATGAAAAGTACATATAATGCAATAATTAATCGCTAGGAAGTAAACGACTTTTTGTGAACCACACCTAACCAAACAACAACACTTGTGTAAACTGGAATTACAATTACAGTGATGACGTCATAGGTACGGCAAATCGCGGTATCATGCTAAAAATTTATTACAGAACAACCTTTTTACAGTTTAAAACAATTTACCAACCTGATCGAATTCAATTAAAATTGTTTACTTGTCTCAACACATTATCAAGGTTTGAGAAGTTAATACAATGATAATTAGTGTTGCCAAACTAAATAACTGTAAGAACCTAAAAATACTTTTGGGCTTTAGGTACAACTAAGAAATATCTACGTTATTTCAATTACTACAACTCCAATAAAGAGGATATTTAGTCCAATTACAGTTTACAGAATAAATAAATGTATTTGAATGAGACAAGAAACAACACGATTGACCAGCTTAATTTACTAAACAATAAAACTATTAAAATATAATATATTACGTTTTCTATTTACGAAATCGCTGAATGCACATTAGACATCCTCTGTTCCAATATTATAATTCCTGACGTATCTTTTTAAAAATGTATTCTATCCGTTAGATCAGTATAATTAAAATTTAAAATAAGCACAAAATTATCTTAGAACAATTTTAAATAGCGCGATGATTTCCTTCACATCTATTGAATAATTGCTGTGGATTTAAATAAAAAATTTCTTGAAATACCTAATTTATTAGCTGTTAGTTAATGTATATTTAGAATTTATAGTATAACAAGTGTTCACCGAATGATCAAAATGCACAAGTACGAGGTTTAGGTTTAGGTTTCCGATACCTCTTTACTTATATTTCCATATATATACATAAAGAGAAAAATACTCAATAAGAATAACTTTATGAGCACGATTCATTATTTATTTCATCGAAAAGTATTAACTTTTGCCATCGATTATATTATTTAAATACAATTTCGCAAAACCTGACATTAAAAAGTGAAGCAACAAAAAATGTGCACTCAGTCAGTAATCAAGTCTACACAACAAGCTAATTTGTCACTCGTTTACCATCATCGATACAAGGGGGGCAAGTCGAACACCCATCCGTTTCAAATGATTTAACTTCAACAGCTTTTGAACTGGCAGCTTTATCATTTTTATTTGCTAAAATTATTGGTATAAATATTATTGTGTCAGATCTCCGACTGTCTACAAAAAATAAAACTAAGAATTACGGAACATTAACTTCTTCATTGTGTTTCATACTATTATTTCTACGGTTTTTTTATAATATCATTTATTTGTGTACTATCAACAGCGACCATCTTTCACTTCTCATGGAAAACATTGACATTTTAATCTAAAAAATGTTTATTTATGTATATTACATAACTGATAAAAATTACCATACCATAGCCTAATAACCTGGATTATTATCAAAGTATGTATATAAAAATGCAATAATGATTTTAATTCAATAAATACAATAATAATAATTAATAATACAATTCAGCGAAAATTAGCGATAAGTCGATAAACGCGACGATAAGAAGGTTCGTTTAGCGGAAACTTCTAATATCACTAGATATTATGTCGATAGATTGTATGTAAAATCTTATAGATATATAGACTTTATTACTTACTATATTTATCATATTGTATAATCGTATTAGTAGATTAGGTATAACTTTTTTAATTTCAGAACATTGTACATGTATCTTTAAATTTTTAACAGGCTTTTAAATTCCAACCAACTTCTGATTTTATACAGCCTCTTAAACACATATTTCCCAGCATATAAAGAAGTATACACTATTGTTAAACCGTTTTAAAACTTATTCTAAGTCATAGAATATACAGAGTGAATGCCTTATCAAAAATTGTTGTAAATATCAATTTAAAGGAAAAACAGCATGTGTTGATGTCGTTAATGTCAACGAATTGAATTTATCTAACTTGACACGAATAATATAAAAAAATAGATAAATCATTAGTACTTACCAAGTAAGGGGTAGTCTTTAAATGGTTCATTTTTAATAACTTCTATACCTTCGCCACCACCTGTTTCATTTTTGGATACTTCTGCAACGCAGTATAGCTGAGCCACTTGGTACTATGAAAAAAATTATAACGCATTGTTTATCTGTTTACGTTAACATGACATTTATATAATTTTGCGGTCATGATTGTCTATAATATCCTAAAGCACTAGTTTTTACTTATAAAGTCTAATTGATTCACGAACAATAGCTTGGTTTAAATTTATTAAAATAAAGTTACCTTTGAAGCTAAATACGACTTATTAAATTTGTCGTAGTGCACTATATCGTCATTTATTTAAAAATTCACCTCTATCAAAAATACTTTGTATTTTACATGAGTTATTTTTTATAACGACGCAGGCTACAAAAATATTTTTAGCGTCATTACATAATTATTTCTTTAATTTTTTGTATGTTAGTTTCAATGTCGCAACTATATGACATGCTACATCCATCTTAATTAACTTTGATTTTTTTTTAATGCTACACAGTTGAACATCAACAGATGTTATAGTTCAGCAATTGTACGTTTTGCTGTAAGACAACCACAATGTAAATACCATTTACTTTTGCATATTACTACCATCAAGTACAGAAACACGAACTTTTTCCGCGACATTGTTAAAGCATATAAATAATTGTTCTATCAAATAATTTACATCAATCTATTTATTTTGAAATTATTTCAGGAACAATACTGATGTTGTATTTGGATTCAGTTGATAGTATATAATATAAATTAGGCAAATTAATATATAAAATATGAATGTAGGTCATATCATATAACATTCGCGGAGCTTGCAGCCTTGACCTACTGTCTCCGCTACTGTTGCAGTGGCCACTAGTCAGCGTCGGTTGAGACAACTTTTAGTCAATAGGCTATATTCAAGAGCTCGACCCTAATCAAAGCGTCAATTTACTAAGTTGAACCTAAGCCTTTTTAACATCGAGTTCTACAGTTTGCTGACAAAAGTTATACAAAAGTAAATTACGTATTGGGGCCGGTTAGCTTGTACGAACACACATATCAATTTTCATATCAAAAACAAATAAAAACTGAAGTTGTAAAAAGTTTTCTAAAATTCGGATTGAATATTTGATGGGCATCATGATGTACAGATTTTGCTTATTATTTAGATTTTAGTGACATATATACAACTGTAGTTAATTAATTTATTACTATTTCACTCATTATATTAAATTCATATGTAGGCTATGACTACTATCATTGAGCTGACTCTTGGTACCTCTTTTATATTAATAGTGACAAAAGTAATTCTGTAAGAGTTATGTGTATCTAATACTGATCATGGTCTATGTTTGTTATAAGTACTGTTATATAATTTGTTAGTACTTAATAAAGAAGATATTTATTGATTAAGGCATAATTCTGTTTTTATTAAAAAGCAGCACACTCATACAAATATGATTTTTATCTTGTTCCTTAAGTTTCAAAAAAACCTAGTCTGAATGTAATAGACTAAAAATATTTATTTTTCATAAGAGTTACCAATAATAAATGTTATATTATGATCAGTATAAAGTCAAATCAATACTATTTATTAGTTATCTTATTGAAAAACTTATACAATACAATGTTTATTGGTTAGTTACAAAAGAACAAAAATATGTATGGTAATGGACTAACTTAATCCATAGTCTTATGTAATCAAAATATTATAAACCTTCATCTGCATATTAAATAATAGTACTTATTTTTTGCCCCAATAAGTCCTTTATAATTTCAAAATTTTCTTTCAGTGATAAATTATAGCTATTAGACATAACTGAATTGCATGATACACCAAAATATGGAAAAAAATAAAATCTATGAAAGATAGAAACTAATATTACTTCTAATCCAATCAAAATAAGATATTGTTTTCAGAAAATAGATTATTATTATTATTAGAAATCTTTATAATATGTTAGGATATAAAAACAAATCTGTAATGGAATATGAATACCATTTATTACACTTTGCTACAATATAAAGTTACTTAACAATAAATTTTGCTTGAATATTCAGTTATACGGGCAGAGATATTTTTTGACTTTTAAGAAAAATATAAATTAACAGAATTTATGCAAATTTTTACATATATGATGTAAATCTTAATGATAAAAATGTTAAGTGTTTTTTTTGTTACTCTTATGTTTAGTCTTATGCCTTTACAACACAAAATTATTTAGGTGGATAAATTATCTTTAAACAGTATTGGAAATTTCATGTAAAACTAAGACTGGTGTTAAGAGAGACTAGCTCATTAATTAATTTTATGTAACAGAATATAATACACCAAATGATAAGCTAAAACTGCCGTAAATATTTAGGCTATTTCCTAAATATAATTAAGCTATGTAATAACATAAAGGTTAAATGTAATAAATTTCTTGCTACCCTTACCTCTTCAACTGTTAATGGGAGTGTAACACGACTGGAAAGAAAGATTGTTTACATTAGAATAGTTGTAACTGATTTAAGTAATTGAAAATTCTACAATATGGTATCATAATATCAAATGATAAATAATTATTACCAAGTACATCCTTGTATTTCCACTATTCAATACTATGCACTCAATGAAATAAAAAAACTCATTTATAGAATTCTCTAAAAATCTCATACAAAAGCAACACTCTAGAATTTGCTGACTGTTAAAAATCGATTTATTTTCGCAATTACAGAATATAACCTTTAACAATACTCACTATTCTTTGATAAGCATCTTGATATTGTACTTTTTCACTTATACGCACATTAGATAATTCACTAAAACCTTAGAATAAACTTATCACAGTTCCACACTTGAGCGTTCGCCCTATTTTATCTGATTATTGTAAATTATAAAACAATGAATCTTTGGCCATTCAATGACTGAAAATGACAAGGCGCATGCTTCAGCCCGTGCTAAGCGGAAATAGCGTCAACGTAATGGATGCGTTTGTTACTAAAAATTAAAAACTGTTTCAGAGTTGAGGTGAATTAATAAACTATGAAAATATTTACAACTAACTCCTCAAATAACATTTTTGTACTTTCAGCTAAGTTTTTGCTTGCTAATTTAGAGAAAAAATTCAAGGCCCTGACATAATCTCTTAACAATGGATGAATATGTCGATGAGTAAGTCGCACATTCTGTACGTAGATTTGTATCAGAACAGTGATCTTATGAATATTAATTATTTCTATAAAATTTTTGGTGTACTGTTCCTATATAGTGTATCTATACTTAATTTGTGCATATCGTAATGTACAAAATAGGACTGGAAACCAAATTGTGTATCTGTAAAGAACTGTCAATATTAATACTGACATAACCTATCAATTAAATCTTTAACAAACTGAAGTTTCAAATATATTTGAATTTTTATCGATTTCCAAATCTTAGTCGCTAAAGAATTTACCTTTTTTTTAGAGCTTCGAACTTTCATGATTGCCATTTACAAATGTCATTCAAGTAAATCATACGAAAAAATGTTCTAAACTAAATAAAAACGTTTGTTTTATTCGCCTTTTCACGTTTTTCAAAATGAGTTTGGTTAGAAAGAAATGCGAATCAATATCTTTACTTGATTCGAATAGAGATGAAATTCTCAGTGAAGTAACACCAGATGATGTTTTGAAATTAGACAAGATAACTGAAACATACCTGTGCAGCCCGGAAGCAAATGTATACGACATAGACTTTACGAGGTTTAAGATACGAGACTTGGAGACTGGGACTGTGTTGTTTGAGATTGCGAAGCCTCCTACTGATTTCGGTGTAGATAATGATGGCGCCGAAGATGGTTCCGAAGATTCGCTCGACCCCAATGCTGGCCGCTTTGTAAGATACCAATTTACACCCCAGTTTCTGAAGTTACGCACAGTTGGTGCGACGTGAGTAATCTTATTTATAGCCTGGATACTTGAAGTACCTAAATGTCCTATTTACTTAATTATAAGATTATTTTTCAGTGTTGAATTTACTGTTGGGGCAAGACCAGTAAATCACTTCAGAATGATCGAAAAGCATTTTTTTAGAGATACATTGCTCAAAACATTTGATTTCGAATTTGGGTTCTGTATACCATTCTCAAGAAACACATGTGAACATATATATGAATTTCCTACACTTCCACCCGATCTTGGTATGTATAATGTGAGATTAGTTTAAAATGATATTATATCAATTAGCTTTGAATTGCCACATATTTAAATAAATATAATGTTTTAATAATTTTTTGTATACATTTCAGTGTGAAGTACTTTATTAATGTATAAAATTTAAAATTTCAGTTGAAGAGATGATCTCTGCGCCATTTGAAACATGCTCTGACAGTTTCTACTTTGTTGACAACCATCTGGTAATGCATAACAAAGCTGACTATGCATATAATGGAGGTATAAACAACTGAACTTGTTAAATTTTTACATCCATTAGGCACTAAATTGTTCGAAAGTACTTATCTTCTCACAAGTACATTCTTTAAAAATGTGTGATATTTTGAAAGTTAAAATATATTATTTAATATGAAATTTTAACATGCACATAGGAACTAGGGACAGTTGTATAAGCATGTGTATTTTCTGAAAGGATAGTAATTCTCTTTATTTGTATTCCGTATTGTAAGATGTAGTTGCAGAAATAAATAAAAATACATTCCTTGCAGAAGACAAATTATTGTTGGTATTCTGATTAAGATAAAGTTAACATTTAGTTATGAACTTGTATTCATAAAACATACCATTTGGAAGTATATTCTTTAAAAGATCTTAGTAATGTTGCCTGCTCAGTATAGTGGTAATATGCTAGCATTACTAGCAGTCACAAGTAAATTAAATTTATAAAATTAGACAAAGTTTAAGTCGGGACTTATCACCTTTTTTACATATGCACTAAATGTTTTTGGTACTCACTGACACAGTTTGTATGGCTTTTAAATGTTTTGATATTGCAATCACTATCAAACGCAGATGCGTGGTTAGAGGTTATTTGCTGAAGTTTGACTAAAATTTGCCTTACAATGTTATAATGATTAATTCATACTAATCTTAAAAAATATCTATTTTGTTTAAAAAATTAGCTCAATATTTACAAACTTTAATAACTTTCTGAACCTTAATAATAATTTCAAAAAATCAGATATCACCATTGACTGTAGTGCTGTGAGACATCTAGTCATTCAATATATAAAATGAGGGTATTGTCATTGTCTGGGAAAGATATTTTTAAAATATGTAATGAAGTACAGGGAGTGAATATTTTAGCATAGATCTTGAAATAATAAGTATGATAACTCCATCAGTTCTTGCGTATGTTCATAAATATAGGGAAACGTAAAGACCCATTCTTATATTATACAAGTAAATTTAAGTCATTGTATTAAATTTTAATTATAACTAAACATAACTAATAAATATAATTTTGAATACAGTCTTAAAATGTGGACACAATGTCGCCATAAAATTGATATCTCCAATAATTTTATAATTATTTATCCTAAAGAATGTGTTTGAACTATACTGTTAGTATGTAGAAAATTTATAAAGTCCCTTCATATTTAGGAGCAACTTAAGAAAATATCAAGCAAGTGTTATTGGTGTATAAAATAACAATTGGCGAAATATAATGATTTATTCAGGTTCCCCTATATTTTTTTTATACTGACATGATGTAAAATGTTTGTATGTGAGTTCGGCTAATGTTTTTAATCTATTGATCTGAACAGATCTGTGTTTATGCCGTCCACAACTTGTCAGAGACAAGGCTTGCTTTAAGTGGAAGAATAAATAACCAACTATGTGTTCAGTATTTCATTGGTTTTCTGTAAATTTAAAACAACATGATATTGATGTAATTAGGAACTTCAATGTTTGATTATAGTAGATGTGTTCAGGATAAAAGCTTGTTCAACTTTAATTTAATTTTGACTTATTAAATAAAGGTACAATGGTTTTATCTACTTTTTTTCATTTTCTTATATCAGATTAATAACAAATTAATACAATAAATACTTTATTTTAGGTAGTTTTAATATTTTTTTATGACTGTCACTTCCCATAAGAAATAATGGATAACAAAACAAATGAAGGATACAAAAACAATTACAAACTAAACATAATATATCTATGTATTTTTTATGTCAAAACAGACACCTAAAATGCAAGTTAGGAGTTTTGATTTATGGAGAATTTGTCATTTAGACATTTTCAAGTTGTAGAGATAACACTATTATTCACTTGTAATCACGTTTTAACAAACTCATTCGTACACTCTTATAACATTTATGTATATTTCGATCCAGCTAAGCTAGTTCCAACAATTGTTACAATCAATGACAAAAAACTTCCTGCATTAAAGTTTTGATTTTTTTTTAAAAAAGATTTTTTACATGAAATGAAGATCATCATAATTTCTTAGTTTTAGAAGTTAATTATTTTTTTGTTGATATCTATGAAAACGATTCGAACTGTTTTGAGAAAACGACTTATTTGGACGAATATTGTTCCAATTGTTTTGAGCAACAATTTTTTTCAAGAAAAGCTTGTATGTAATTTCTTGCTGGTTCGACAATGTGTTAGCATAATCCAAAGAAATACTTGCTATTTTTCCTTCAAACATGAGCTGGGAATATGGCACTGAATCAGACTGACAAATATCAATATATTCAAATAATCGTCGTGGTTCATTTTTATTGTAGATTCGTAGTTGATATGTCCATTTGGAGGCACTTTTTTTGGTTCCTATAAGTTGTACTCCAAAAGTGATTTTCTTTGTATGTTTTTGGACCATAATATGAAGTAAGAAATTGAATTCACTTAAGTTTATAAGATATAGGAATTGATAATTTTCTCCTATATGTAGTGAATCTTCTTTATTGATTTTCACTTGGCAAGACTCAGGGTGTTCTTCATCAAAATGGCTTTTGAGTTGAGTAACTTTACCTAAAATTCAAAATATGTTAAGAATATGACTCATATAACTCAGATTGTTATCAACTAAATGTGGTATTAGTTTCTTTTCTTCAACAACAGTGAATAAGGATTTTAATTGAAGAACATGAAGATGTCGCAACTTTAAATTGCCGACCGACATATGATTGCTACTATCTATTTTCCATCCCTCGAAATGTTAAATATGGTCAATCCCTAAGTATTTATTTTTTAGACAGTCTGATTTTATTTTTTTATGACACAGCATTCAAAAATACATACAACCCTAAATTTTTAATAGCGATATATGTGGCAAAACAAATATTGCTGGGTCAGCTAGTGATATAGATAATGAAAATTTTTTAGTAGTTCAACACTAAGTCCCGTTTTTGTTTTCCTACACCCTATTAGTTAAGCAATAAGAAGATAATATAAATAATTACCTTTCCAAGCACATTTATATATGATGTTAACTGGACAAGTCAAATCTCTAAAAAGGCATTCTAATAGATGTTCTTCTATTTCACTTTCCTTTAAACGTAATGTGCATCCATCAGGAGAATTTGGACATTGCTGAAAAAAAGAAAATATTTTATTCTCAAAATACTTCCATGACCTAAAATCTGATAAGTTATATTGTACAAATGTTACCATCATACTAAAAATATGCGTCCTGAAACTTTGTGGTTGAGGTCTATTGTTAAATTGGGATGACATCTTAGGAGTACAGGCACTAAAATGAATAAAATATTTTAAAGTTAATTGATTGGGTTGTATAAAAAGAAATATTTATATGTTTTTTCTTTATTTTTACCTAGTTTGAGCTTCATATAGAACTGTAGAATAGTTTGCAGGAGTTGGTGCTGTTGGTAATCTAAAAATAATATACATTGAACTTATGTAACATGTATATGTATAATTTTCACTTTATACAAGCAGTGCTAAACGGTTTCATCAGCATCATTTACATAGTATACACTGATGCGAATGTCCATGTTATGCTTCGTAACATAAAATATCTGTTAGTAAAAGTAGAGTTAAAATAGATCCAGCCATTTCTATGACTAGTTGGAAGAGGCAGGGACAAAGTCTGTGAATTTTGTTTTTATTACGTACTTTAAAGCACGTAACTTTCATATAGTATTCTTAGAAAAAGAGCTGTAATTCTTATATTCACAATTTAATTTATAAATACTTTCTTGTTTTTTGACATTAACAGATTGTCACACATTAAAATAATGTTTGACTGCATTTGTAAACATTACAATTGCTTTTGCGACTCCTTACGAAAACGAAGATGGGTGATAGTACTAATGACACCTTTGATAAAGTAATGGAAAAAAATAGATCCTGAGTAAAAAGAGGCTAACACTTTTTATTAGCATTATTTACGCTCCATCTTGTAAGTACAGCTAAATGAAACGA
>JAOSYY010000012.1:8564363-8575827 GCA_025727935.1 Hebomoia glaucippe | reverse complement strand
AGTAGTATTAATGTTCTAATGTGATTGTAACAAGTATAAATATTAATTGAGGTAAGACAACTTACATACGTTATATATTTTTTTTTCATAATCGTATCTCCATTTTATATAAAAGTTACTTTTCGTTTAATATAGATATAGTAGAAACTACAGCAGATTTGAATGCATTAAGTAATAATAATTAGTGAAAAGAAAGATGTTTTCTTCCGATACATACATTTATTTCATAGAGCAATACTTGCCATATCGAGAGAATAAAATAAATCAAAATAAAACAATTTCTCCTATTATCTAGTAATTGTGAGGTTCGCTTAATTTCACGACATAAAACACGCAAAAATATCGTCTAAATATTTCTCTGCTATGACTGAAAAAGTTAATCAGCAACATAATAACACTTATGACATCCTCTGCACATAATCTTACCTTTAATTTTCTCTGTATCAGATATCTAGTCGCTTCATGTGGAAGGAGGCGGGTTGAACCTTAATTACTTATTACACGCGAAAGAATGTGGTACAGCTCTACGCTAGGCTTCTGGGGTAACATGAAGACCGAATTAAACACATCTTGTACAATTTTATCTATATTTCAAGCCATAAAACACTTTATTATCCCTAGATAAGATTCAATCCAGAAAAACTTGAAAAATCTCACGTCAGAGTCGTTTTAATTTTTTGATTGCAACGTGTAATTTGCAATACGCGTACCAATTGCTTGAAATTACTCAAGTATAATTTATAAGGTACCGTGAAAAGATTTCTTTGTTGCGGAATAAAGTCTTTTATAATTATATAGTTTTATTAAACTCGTAATATTTTTTGTTTCTTGAATTATTGGCTAATTTTAAATTTTCTTTCCTTCTTGTAGCATAATTTTCTAAAACACTCTCAACTTGTTTACAATTCATTACAAAATTGTAAATTCAACTAAGAGTAGCCCTTTAGTGACAGAACTAGGAATTATATATTATAAAGAATATGAAGATTTTAGTTGTAATTCAATTTGTATGTCTATCTTCTGTAATATACTGAGAGTTTGGATTCATTACAAACTGGTTCTGATCAAATATGGGTGTTAGTCGTGAATTGGACCAGAACCTTTGTCGGCACGTACGCTTAGTAACCACACTTGCCACAAAAGTATCGGAGGCGACGACCAGTCCTTAACGTTTAGTGCTCCAGCACGCTACAGCGCCCGTAAGAACATTACAGGACGTGATAAAACGACTTCCTGAGACTATTTTATTTTTATTATCTTTAATAAAAAAAAACGAAATGAGACGCATTTAATAGGTTTACCACATACAATTGTTAATTAATTAATAACTATCTTTTTTATTTACTTTGGAAACTGTTTACTTAATTTCAGAATGTTTAATATTTTTGTTTGAATCATCTCACTAGGCATACAGCAAGTTAAAGGCAACTTGTATGAGAAGAATCACCGTGAGAAGTGTATTAGTTCCACGTATTTCTCTGTCTGTGGCATTGTAGGTTCTAAAGGAAGTGGCTATTTTTGATTCATTTTTTATTTGAAAGGTGATATAACCGAGATAGTTCTCATTTTTTAGGTTTATTTTTATTTACAACTTTTATTTTTAATTCCGAATTTTCGTTGTACCCGACGCATATCTTACAGAGTTTATCGACTCTAATAATCAGTATACTGTACTGACATTTTAGCGTTCTTCCTTCTGTTACACTGACACTAGTATCTATATAACGTTAATTATTTTAGTTCTAAGATATGAAATATTTACTTTTAACTATAACATCCAATGTAACATAGTTTATATTGTCGTCTGTCTCTAATTCTAACGTAATGAACAAGATAACTAAGGAAAAAATATCAGTGCTGTTTATGTAATGGGATTAAGGTTTATTGTTGAAAGAAAATATAAAAAAAAATAATAAATTCTTCAGCTACATAATATATCCTGTATCAACAGCAGCCGTGGAACTGGTTTACCAACTGCTAATTTTTATCCAGACGTCTCGACAACTCTGAAATACGACGCATTGTACGTACGAGCTTAACAATCACTGTTTCAACTATACACTTCAGTTACACCATTACTATTCTCTGCAAAAGTATAAATAAATACCGAGGAAGGGCAGGTATACTCAATTATATGGTAGGTCTGTTTTACGACAATGGACGTACATGATCAGAAGACATAGTATACAGAAAATACGATTTTTAGAAACTTAACAGTGACGCTAAAGAAATAATTTTAAATTTTACTATGCAATCGAACATATCTCTATAAAAATAATCTAAAGTCTTATCTTAGTAATCAATATCTTTTTTAAGACATAAAATATTTATTTTGAAACAATGTAACAATATGTAAACAACACTATTGCACATACAATCTACATGTGTTACTGCCGCCTACTCTGATCTACAGGGCTGTCAGATAAAAAAATAAAATAATAATATGGATAAAATAATAAAAACTTTCATAATCTCTTATAAAATGGCTAACGCCTGAAGATTCGTGGGAGGAAAATGAATAATCATTATATTATAAAATAGCCAATTGTATAATATAAAGTACTTAATTTGTTGTTAATTTATAATTAGATATGTCACTCAATATTGATAGGATTATCTCATCTATCTCTATTACAAATTTTATTTTCTTTAATCTATAAGTTTCCAACAGCTTATTTAATATAGTAAAAAATTACTTTTCGACATTAGTTTAACCTTTTATTAAAGACATTTCCAAGACTTCTAAATAATCCTTCTTATATTTCAAATGAAAACTTTCAGCGCTAAATTTATTTTTCAGATATCAATCGTAACAATATCTATTTTTATGAATTGTTATGGAGATTTTTTTAAGATTTACCGGACAACTTGGAGGTTGACAACCCTACCACTTAACCCATCTACACCACTCTACACTTCAACATAATTTGAATTACATGACTTGTGGCTATTCAGCGTGTCATTGTGACTATTGTCAACGAATTTCGACTTTACTGCTTTGTAATAAGGGTGAAAAATATATAATTGTTGATCATCTTGATTTCATGAGGTAATATTTTGTTGACGAGCGTGGGTTACGTTGGTTTCATAGATATTCTTAATAGATTTTTGAGATGAATTTAGATAGCAGTAATATTTTGTTAGGTGTTAGACGTAGTCATACTTTTACCGTTAAACATAAAGAGGAAATATGTGTGATGTATGTATGATAAATATTATTCGTTTCAATATGAAAATTAACTGTTAAAATCTAAATATAGTGTTTCTTTAAAATTCGAAAATATGGACACATTTTAATTCCGTCTAGTTATCTGTAACCAAAGATAATGTAAAATAATTTTAACTGTACATTGCTCCACTAAAGGATATTGTAACAAAGTATTTGTACTCTAACTAATGGTGTTGACTAGTTCGTATTAGCTACGGCCCATGTTCTATGCCACTGTAGGCTTCGTAAGATATTCTAAGTATTACCACAGATTATAGTACTTAATCAGTAGCAACTCTTTGAAAAACGTCTGATTAAATTCATGAAAAGTATAGCAAATGAGGTTGCGAAATACAAACATAAGGAAACTTTTTACTATAAATGTTGACATCAATTAAAAAATGACATAAATAGTGAGATTTTAACTACATACATACTATCCAGGTGTATTGAATATCATATTAGCTTAATGTTATTTTTTTTTATTTTACGATGGGAAATAAAAAATATTGTAAGTGATCATTTATGCGCTACTGTTTGATAGTACCTATTTTGTGCTTCTGTGGATTTCTGAAGACATTCCTAGTATTGCACAGTGCATTTATTCTCCGTCAGGCACGCGACAATAATGTAGGTGCCATGATTTATGTTAAGCAATAACGCGCGTGCCTTCTTCGCTACTTTAATTTAAAGTACATATAGAATTGCGAAGAAAATTGAGAAAATTTCATCTTAGATTCACTTATATCAATAATATTACACGATAATGGCTTTATTTAGAAGCGATGGTTTGTACGGTTCCAAGTACTAATGAAGATAAGAGACACCTATTTTATTTTATACGAGCTAAAGAAGTGAAGAAAAATGAACAAACCTCAGAAAAGTCGCGCTGCGACATATTTCTTCGTCTACATTCTTATCTTCGTTTCTGAAATAGAAAAACATTGAATATTAACATTTAAAGTTGTCTTAACAGAGATATCGTATAGCTAGCTTTGTATAAGATTTGATTACGAAATAATATCTATTAAGTGAAGGTGTTTGTATTATTACATGTAATTGCGTGCCACACCTGACACAGGGCAAAATCCTGACCCGACGCATGCTTCATACAACAGACTATTTTGCAAAACATGCAACCACCTCCGGTAATATTACAAAATTCGTGTATTTTACGATAATATTACTTATAATGGTACATAAATATTTATGACTAGGTTTAATAATGCCACGTAATATATTACGTATATTGATAAACTAGCAATGGCCCGCGGTTTCACATACGCTGATTGTAAGTTTACGACATAATCATAAAACAAAAGAGTATGTTATTTATTCCAATATTACCTGTCAGCCATTGGAACAGAGAAGCAAATACAGACAAACCAAACGAAAAATTGTGGCTCTTTTATAAGTACAATAATATAAAGTTTAAAAGTATTTAGCAAAAAGCTGTTTGTAATGAGTTCCGTTTTAATTATATATTGAGAACATGATTTTGATTAATCGTCGAATAATATATTAATAATTGGAATGGAATTACAATTTTAGTTCCCTTCTAATTGTCGAAATACAACTTTCCAGTTGATCTGATAAAGGATTCAGGTTATCTTTTTCACATCCTACATAGAATTCAATTATAGACGTTTAGACATAAATTCAGCTGACTTAATTATTTAAATTATAATCTCATAAAATTACTTGACTGTATTATTATGAGTCATAATTCTTTTATTAGTCATTATATTAAATACGTAACAATAAAATTAGCTTATTTTAAATATTTTTGTTCATTCTATTCTTTTTATAATTCGTAATAGAAACGTTATTAGTAATTATTGTAATGGATTTTACACATGCGAATGAACAACAAATATAACTCGGTACACTATTTATAGAATCAATGTTGATGAACAGAAGCGTATGTAACCTCGTAACATTAGTATCATAACACCGAGTCACAATAAAACTAGTCAGCATTTTTGGAGATTAGCCAAAGCATACGAAGAGACAAAGTTATTAAAATTTTATAATTTGTATTTCTGCTTTAGATGTCATATATACTTTTATATTTATTTGGAGAAAAGATGTCGTCTTCATATCCCACATTATTTTATGTATTGGTATGGATACGGTAATTCACTCTCTAGTTACTCAGGAACATTTTGCAATGAAACTGTCATGCAGAAATAATACTAGATACGAAAACTTTGAACTTTATTCACCTTATTACGTCTAATCTATAACAATGTTATTTTCTCTTATTCTTCTAGACATATAATGAAACAGCGGGAATCATAGATTCACTGAAGTTGCCCAAAAAATATGATATATAATTAGAAGTGACTGACAAAAACCGATATGAACGCGAGGCCTCTGATTCTCTAGAGTTTATATAAAATAGGCTCTTCGTTCATTTATTTTAACCGTAAAATTGATGTTAAAACTTGTAGCCTGATGCAATAACTTATTGGTTTATACTTTCGAGAGGTACTAGCGTGTAAATAATATCAAGATGTTATGCGCCAACTATCATGAATGTTCGTGGAAAGTGAAACGATTATATAAATGTATTGTATTTATCAAATTTTCCTTAAAGTTATATTTACTGCAATAAAATAAATATAACTTTGAGAAAAAGTCGTTAAGTGCTATCTACGTTTCTATTTCAGTCTATGAATTTCCGAATACTCGAAATAAAAAATAAATAAGGCCGTAAGGTTGGCAACGCGTCTTCTAGATCTACTGATCTTGGAGATGTTCATGGGCGACAAGAATCGCTTAACATAAGTGAACTGTATGCTCGTTTGCCTTTCTATCTATTAAAAAAAATCACGCACGAGACGTATGTGACTACGTGGTACCACCAGTTGTGAAATAAACATTTATGTAAAGCCAGACTTATGAGTAAGCGAGCTACTTGCTCGAATGTCAATGAGTGTCAGGAAAACGTAGTATTAAGTTTGTGTGAATAATCAGACAGGACTAAAATGAACAAAATTGAAATGGTTACCATAGACTAAATAAAACGTTCAAGCATGATATTAAAATTTTATGTTTCCTGGACTGTCGATCGTATCTAGCCGCAGTCAGCTTCCGCTTAGCCGTCAAACTTGGTAATTCATATAAATTATGAAGCGGCAAAACCGAAACACAGAATTAAATTTGTGCCTAATCAATATTATAACTACACGATTAGTGTGTTTCTAATATAAAATCAATGATCAGTGAATAAATTATCCAATTTGATAGAGGTTAAAATAAAAAGCACCTACTGTGCTCATGTCGAAGAATTTCGAATTAATCACATCAATAAACTTTTTTGAATGTCTTTATTAATTATAATAAATGGAAATGAAATATTGTAAAACTTTATATTAGTCAAAATTATACGCGCAAAAAGTTGATTTCTTAGTGCTTCTTACGTTTTTATAATTGCAAAGCTACTCGTATATCGATTATAATAGAACTTCATGAATATTGCCTTATTAGGGGAATATAGCCAGCAATATTATCTTTGGAGTATGTTCATGAACTGAGAGTTGATCGCGGCTTGTATTCATTAAAAATAATAAAAAATACAAATGAAGTTGAAAATATTTATAAAAATATTGGAAATTTGGGAAGAAAACTCACCAAATGACAGCGTATTCAAATCTATTATTAGCATTATAGATATCAGAGTTTGGGTGTATATTTGTTGAGGATATTATTTATTCCCATAATATTCGCGATCCTATTGTTAAAATGGACGAAGTCACAGGAAACGGCTACTGTAAAAATCGTTCATTATTGATTTATTTCATACATAACATTGTTTTAGCACTGTTGATATCCTTAAGGAATTGTTTGCAAAAAACCTTTTCAATTGATAGATATGTCAAGCTTACATTTTTATTGTACTTTGTATTGATGGATGTTAAGAATTCTATTAAACACAAATGGGCGAACTAAAAACTATCATTAATCCGGTTTATGTGAGAAAGTGTGTATTCACAAGATAAATCATTACCTAGCGAACTTGCAACGGTTACTGGGAACTCGATTACATTCGGAGAAGTATCACTGTTATATTTTGCCAATAAAATATCAGTAGATGCCATATTTAATATGGCAAATGGAGAAAATATTATCTCGCAAGATATTTGTAAGAAAATGCATAACTAAATACATTAAATCAATGCATTCCTTTTATCATTAAAATACTTCTTTTATAAAATACTAATAGTGGCGTGCGGTTTTGCCAACATCGATTTTATATTTAACATATGATGATGATAAAATAAGTTAATGAATTTGTTTATTACAAAATTCTTTTCGTTATCGGTTTAGCCATTTCGGAGATATCAAATGGAAAGAGACAAAAATAAAAATACAAATTGTTTTACTATTAGGTACTGTATATTCTTTCATATGTATTTACTAAAAGCTATTGTTTTCATACTACGTAGCTTCAATTTGTATATCCGAGTACTTAAGAAACTTTGTACATAGAACAGAAAAGTAATTTATGAGACTATTCCTAGTTTGTCTGTCTCTTTGTTTTTTTCTGGTTAATTTTGTTGAGCTTTACTGACAGACGGCTAATGTTATAAAGGGTAACTTCGGCTACTAATATTCAATCATCATCACGTATACATAAAAGCAACCCGGATGAAACCCGGGCACCGCTACTAAAACATAAATATTGACCATACACAAGTTTTCATATTGGCTAAGCGGATCTACGTAATAAATCACTTAAAATAAGCAACATCGCCTGCTTCAATTTATGAGCTTGACAATTTTCTTACCAATTAAGTAAACACACGTATACTGTAATAGCGGTTATTACGTAGCTATAAAATAATTGAAAATCGTTTAAGTTGTAACGCAACAATGTAAGAACTCGTATCTTAATGTTTTGCTGAAGTAAAAATTTTGTACAAAAATAAGAAGACCGCTCGGCTATTCCTTATAATTTGTTTTCTGACGATTGGGAATAATACTATATTACATTTTTTCACTCTAGCAATATAATTTAAGAGATTTACTGACCTGTTTGTTTTGTAGATATATTCGAATAAACATTGATTGACTTGACTGTTGATCTTTGTATTTTAGGTTAGATTTTTTTATGAAAAATATCTAACTACTCATTTAGATTAATTTAATAAGTAATAAAAAATCATCGGAAGCTAACCTAAGTTATAATCACAACAATTTCCTTTGAAATTTAAAAATCCGCTTTCGACAAGATTACTTAAGACCGCAACGGAAAACTTCCGCTAAGCACAAAAAATAGAACTGAAAATCCTGTCTATGATAATTAATGTTTATAAGATTATAGTAACTATAATACGATTTAATTAACATTAAGACTAGTGATGATACACCTACCTATACACAATATATAAACATATGTTGAAATTTTCATATTAAAACATTTGTAGATTTGGTTAACCCTACGATCGATGCTAACTTATTTCAGGATAAGTTTAATTTATTGTATACTTTTTAAATCAATAAATATTAAAATACAAAGTTACGTCCGTTCCGTAAGACTTCAATGTTTGCTGAATATTCAAGAAATCAATTATTCCTCGTTCAAAACATTATAGCTCATTGTTAGCGTACGCGAACCTTAAGAAGCTTACTGAATCCTTAACTAGTTTACAACTAATTTAAAAATATTAAACAATAGCTTATTGACTTAAGGTTATATTACCATACTGTTTCGAGCTTAAGTTTAAACAGTTGTTAGGAATTCCATAAATATTAATCTGTTTTTAAATTATACATCAAGTACAATATAGTCACAAATACTGATATTAAGTTAATATATGTAAAATTTCTGTTAAATTCGAAGTTCTGAAACTAGAGAATTTAATTTTTTAAAAATTAAATTCACTAGATTTATTTAACATTTGCCTCTTAAAGTTTTTATATAAATGACAAGTGAAGAGTTTCATTACGCTATAGAAATTTGTACAATATTACAATAAACATAAAATGTTTATATATTTTTCATTTGGTTTAATTCTAGTTTAAGGCATACCAAAGTTGTAATGGAGCCATATAAAGAAAATTCGTTTGTTAGCCTTAAGCGATTCTCTTAACCAGTAGCCAGATGGTCGAAGATTTGAAATTCTAAGTGCGTTTGTTGCCATCATTAGGTGCACGTGAGCTGGCGTGATCTGAACAATCTCATTTTTTACCTTTATTGCTAGGCCTATTGTTGACTGTTTGATGTTCAACATAAAAAGAAAAAACCGCTTTGATGTGATGGTATCTTCATTTTTGTTCTACTAAAAAAGATATAAAAATTCTATTTTTCTAAAACTATAATGTCTCGAATTATTCATATATTTTTTCTTAAAGCTGTAACGTACAATCATTTGTGAGACGTGTATAGAGATGGTTTAAAAATAAATTAAAATCATATATCGTCTCTTATACACGATTAATTTCAAATCAGTGTTTAATAAGTCGCTTGTGAAGCTAAATAAAGTCCATTTAAACTTTGCAGATGACCTTAACCTTAAACTATCCGGTATATTAATTTTAATTACAATTAACTTTGAGTATAGTGATTAAAGAAATTATTGTGTTATTCAATTTATAAGTAACGAAGAAAATAACATGCGTCTCTCATGAGAATTACATTGAGTACACAGAATTATCTATTACCCATAACGAATCTCTTCGTTCCATATTATTATTATGTTTGATTACCGTACATTTTGAAACAAAATAGTTGTCGGCGTCTTCACATCACATCTATTGTACCAATGGAATTCGGTGGAACTAATAGATATTAAATTAATGAACGACACATCGTTGTAAAGGCGATTATATACGCACGATACTTGTAATCAATGAAATTCTATCAATACAGGTCTGAATAACAATCTATCAGCTCTCAAATATAACTGTTAAGTCTAACCAAGAACCTAATTCTACACATTTATATAACTTAATCTGAGCTGTATAAGATTGAATTAAAAATGTAAGCTACGAATTTGAATTTTGTGTTTGTGGAGAATTTTTAGTTCGGGTGGAGAAATGAAATTGAAAGAATTACTTATTACTTAGATTAATTAGCTGTGCGAGTAACTGCTTTTTAATAGATGGTAAGACGTATTGCATGTAACATAAGAGGTTCCAAGTAGAATTACTAAGATGCACATTTTAAAAAAACATGCTACGAATTCTATACATACGGCAACATTCTTCATATTATATCAGAATACAAGATAGCAATTAACACCTGTCTCTATCAAGTTTTACCTCATTTTCAGAGAAAAATCCTCTAGGCAGGCTATTATTATGCGTCAGCGTCAAAGGAAGTACGTTTACAATAAAATGTATCGTCTTGAGGCAAACTCGTGCGCAGCATGCCCGCGGCGGAACACTTGATATGATGATGGCTAATAAAATCACATTGCTACCTGTTACTGTATAGAAATTAAAATTGTAATTTGCTACTCCAATTTACAATTTATTACCAACTTGTGTCTGCGAATACGATTTCTATTTTATTTATCACATATTAAATAGTCCAATAACTTTTAAGGTATGTCTTTGTTAATTGTAACTTTGAACATTATGTTTCATAATCTTTGAAGGTGTTTGTGGTAAATTAATAGCAATTGTGGGCTTTCGAATCGATATTTTAATTTATACTATCATGCAAAAGATTGCGTGTAACTTTACACGCGTTGAAGTCGTTTGTATGGGAGAAGTATCGTATTGTTAGATTAATTAAATGTATAGAGATTCATTTTCAGCGTCATTTCCTTACGATAGTTAAATAATAAGTCGAGAATTATATAATAACACAATAATTATGCAAAGCAAATTCAAATACACATTTCTATATGTGTGTTCAATGTGTGCTGTGCCGTATGAATTTTCTGTAAATAGAGGTAATTTTTTAATTCTATATATACTATAACATTTAGTTATATATTTTCTGATGTATTTATTAAATTAACAATTGTATTTATGTGCGTAGAAAGAGTATACTTCTGTATGAAATGTAAAATTTATAAATGGAATAAAACTGTGGACACAAAAACGTTTTAAAAGAGAAATTGAAGCGATTTTTTGAAAATAATTAGGAACTTTGGGTTTAATAAATTTAGAAATTATTTTTTTAAACAAAAGCTTATATTCTTTGATCGATAATCTTGGCTTTGTTGCTATTTTTATGGTGTCTACGATCAATATTATTCTTAAATCATCTGTAATATAAACAATACATACAGCACTATG
>JAOSYY010000012.1:8532820-8564263 GCA_025727935.1 Hebomoia glaucippe | reverse complement strand
GTTGCTATTTTTATGGTGTCTACGATCAATATTATTCTTAAATCATCTGTAATATAAACAATACATACAGCACTATGCGCATTACTCAAATAATGATATTATTCCTCTAGCGATAGCATATTTTTCAGCAACAAAACATTTAAATTTTCTTGGAGAACTCTTCTCACTATATTTCTATACCATGACACGCAAACGCATTGACCTAACGCAACCTAAGACCTACGCACGGAATCACATTACTTCGATTCCAATAAAATTTAAGTCTGGTTATCAGTACGAAGTTTCACTCACAACTCATAAATCTTTATGAATGGTGTTTAACGCTTTCATACAAGAGTTCATTAAACTCCTACAACTGTCAAAGAGAAGCTTAAACTCTACAAACAACTTTCTAGACATAGTATCTAAGTTTAGATTTGTTTTATAACGTTATATCTTCGTTATATCATAAACGAGTTATGTTAACGTTAGAACCTAACTTAACACACACTTAAAGTCAACGTAATAATGTAGATATAATGGTACTTACCATCCCAACCTTTGATTTAGACCAATTATAAACCCATTTCTTGGTTTGGAACTCGATTGTTACACTCGGACAGGTAGAAAAAATAATACCAATCGTAGACACAAGTACAAATTATAGCGGCACTGAAAAAAGTTATGAAAACCACGTAAATATCATCGTTGATATTGTCACTTTACAATAGTGTATTTTGAATCGAAATTAATTCAAATATTTTTAGAAATTAGAAAGCTGTTAAGGAGTACGCGTATCTGTATGCATGCGCAAGCGCAGCCTCCGTTCGACTGACTGCCGGTATGCGGTGCTGCCAGAGATCAAAAAAATCCTTATCAGCCTTCTAGAATGGTAGAATTTGAAATATGTGATCAACATTTAAAGATCTCGAAGGTCTGTTATCAAATCTATCTTGTACATAAACTAAATGAACGGTTTTTATAAATTACGAATTAAAAATGTATTTAGGGCATGGTGATTTCCATTAAAAAAATTGTCTAAATAAGGCTTATATTTGGTTACGTTTGTTTATAAAATAATCTGTCGATGATTAAGTTTACATAAATTTGAAAAACATAATTTCTCGTTAAATACAAAGTTATCTAAAATAACAATTTTATAATGAGTATTAAATTTTGTGTATTATTGTAAGAATGTTTCGTTTACTGGAGTAATTCCCATTGGAATGGGAAGTAAAATTTAGTGCATTATAAAAAAATTGTTAAATTTAGAAAAAATTTACACTTTTGATTACTTAAGGTAAGTTTTTAATTTCATGACATTATATTTATTTCTTTTCCTTCAATTTTGGTAGACAGTAGCGTGAAGTGAGCAACATTAAAATGGCCGCTACTACGATGAGCGAGAAAAAAGTATGTTTCGATCTTGCTCAATTCGCCGGAATGTGACCCGCTATTACCTTGAAGGCCGTAAGCTTGCGGACGCTTCAGTGGAAACAAGAGCTTTGAAAGCTTTATTACGTATGCGTTTATTTATACTGATACTCTATACCAAAGAAAGTATATATGCCTGAGGTAATCTTATGAAGGACCCTATCGGTTACAAATATTTTTATTTGGTATTTTTATAGCAATGTCTATTTAATGGCATTATTTACGCTAATTTAGAACGATGCTTATGTTTCATATTGTATTTGAATATAGTTACTTTATCTGCTTTAGAAAAATATAGAGCTTGTATTCATTTTGATATTATTTTAATGCTTTGGCAAAGAAAAATGATTCGGCTACGTATGTAAACTCTGCATTATTAAATTGATTACATACATATATTAGGTACAATGTACATCATAAGCAGCTTTATCTGTTACCTATATAGATATATATTTGGGAGAGTTGTTCATATTTTTTGCTTCATAAGTTCTTAAGTTAATTCAGTGTCTTGTCTCCTAAATTTTCTTCACCATATCAAATTTGGCGAAATGACACTTCGTCGATGCCGTGAAAATAGGTTCACCAAACTAAATCATTCAAACAATTAATTATAATTTGCAATATAATTTTAATATTATAACGAATAACAAGGATTGCGGGCATTGTTTTTTTTTTAAATCTATAGATAAGTATAAACCAAATTGAGATGCCTGATGTCTGTAAAATCCAAATCTTTTTTATAAAGACATAATAATAAAAAATAAACGTTTTTATAAAGACATAATTTGAGGTATGTAAAATACACATACAAGGAACACAATTAATAAAATATTCATCTGTTTATTTCGGGTAATGTATGAAACGGCGGGACCAATTAAGATGGAACGTCCACTGAAAGTTAGCTGATGTTAATGTCAGTCAGTCTAACCATAGGCTACTTTTATTGCACCATCATAATGTTCACATAAAGTTATTGCGAGTAAAATCTCGGGGCAACGCTAGTGTTTATAAAAAACCTAAGAACAATTAAAAAAATATTTTTACAGTTGTACTAACGATCCCGTCACAATATTAATAATAAAAATTAAGCATTGTTTGTTTTCTTTACATTCGATTCGAATCCATTGCATTAATTTCAAAAAATGTAATCAGTTTCACTCATTCTTCTGAATTTAAGCAAACTTTATCTTGTAATCAATTTCGTGACTACAAAGCATCATTTTCTTAGTTTATTTATACCATTAAATCAAACAGATGAAAAAGAAATGTTTTGCTTGCAAAACCAAATAATACTTTTCTCTTAGTGTAAATGTCGAATACTCGAAACATACATACCTATGGCAAAAAACGATCTGTCCTTTTCCTTCAGGTTAATCTCTGAAATGACTGGATCGAGTTTGAGGGGACTTTCACTAAAATTATAAAACTAATTTGCGCTATAATTAGTAATTTAGGCTGCATTGATTCCTATCTAGTCATTATTAATATCATGTCACATAAGATCAAGGTAAATGAAACTGCAGACTCTGCTAGTTCATGATATTGAACTAGTTGTTATATAATTGCTACTAGGTTATAATTGCTAATAGATACCTAGTAGCAATTATATACCTATAACCTTATTTCTTATATATATTTATGCTTAGAATCTTCTAAGCATAAAAAGATGAATTTTTAAGGTTATGATAAAACGCTAAACGAATTTATTACCGGCTGAACATTTTAATAGGTTTGTCAAAACAATGTAAACCGTGATTCTAAACCCGTAATTATACCAAGATCCGAATTGACAGTTAATATAAACAGTTATAATCTGTAACTGTTGCTAAGCAACGTGTTGTTATGACATTGACATTTTATAGTTACAAACTACCAACTTGCTAAGCTATTCGTCAAAACAAACTGTAATTACCGACATAATTTAAAGTCCTTTTATGAAAACAAAATAAAAAGATCTGTTTATTTTAAGTTAAACTTCTGGCTGTCTTCGGAAAGTGTCAATTATAGTTGCATAATTGGCGTGATTGACTGCCGTTAACAAAAACGGTTCGTCAGGAAGTAAATTGGATGTAATTTAATAAATTGAATGACCTCATATGCTCCAGTTGCAAGTATAGCGCCCACGCGATATAACCGAATACAAGGTTTTCGCAAGGCACGAATTCCAATTATGGTCATGTTTTGTTGAAGTTTTATCGAACGCAGTCAACCGTGGAGGATATGTATTGATCACACATCATACATTTAGAATTCTGTGTCATACTGTTTAATATAATAGGGTAAATATTGATATATATATATAGAATCAATTATTACTGTGTAGTTGTAAAAGTAAGATTATAATGAGTATGAGTACTTTATTGGAAATTACTCAACTATTTTAGATCATGTCAAGACCTCGACCCCAGTGGCAGTTACAAGCGATTGCAGCACAAAAGCGAGACAGTGAACTGCGGCGTGCTGAAGAGTTGCAAAAAGTAGCTTCATACTTTGAAAAGAACACCAATAAATCCAGGCATCATGAGCATTGGACAACCGCAAACTATTATGAAAAGGCTAAAAAAGATGCTGAGCTGTTAAGCAAAAGAAAGATTCGAACTGCGTAAGTGTTCCAAATATCTTAAAGAGATTTTGCTTGCTCAGCAAAAATCTGGAAAATAAAAGATAACTATTATTGCTATTATTTCTATTACTGGCACTAGTATTATTTAAAATATTATCATTGTTAAGATATTGTATTATTTAGATTTTGTTCCAAGATTTGCATTCTGTTTAATCATTGCCAACCCTACCTAGTATGTTGTGGAAAACATAAATTTTCTTCACTTATTAATTTTATTATTTTATTTTGTATATTTTGAATTATTTTCTATTTGTAAAACATTGCAGTCAATTAGAAGAGAGACGAAAGAAGTTGGAATTAATGTTGTTTCAAGAGAACATGCAGTACCAACAAGAGTTGAAAGCATTGGCTGCTCAACCTAGATTCTACAAAAATGGGTATGGATATACCTATTCCAATTGAATACAGTATTGCAAAGTAGTAAACCCAAGCCAAAAATACAAGTATTAAAAGTGATATAATTTGTTAGAATATGTCAATATAATAAATGAGTGTTCTATGAAAATATATAAATATACTGTTATTCAAAACTAACCAATGTTTTATTTTAAAATCATGTACTATAGGTACAACTTTGGTGTATTTTTTTCATTAAAAATGCAATTTTCAGATCATATCTCAACAAAGTCTCAACATCGACACTACAGGACATCAACCAAGGCATCATTGAGAAAGAGGAGCAACTCAGAAGACAAGAGGCCGAACTGAAGTTGTATCATGCATGGAGGCTTCGCCAACCTGAGTTGAGAGCAGCTTCTTCTTACATTGCAAATGGAAAACTGAAGTCAGCCTGGTAACTACTTCATGTATTAAATAAATAATAATTTACAAAATTAAAAAGTTGTTATGTGACATCGACTAGTGTATTCTCAATGATTCCAGAGAGGGAATTATATGATTATATCAATGAAGTAACAATTTCAGATAACGCTAGTGCTGAATCCACTGGTAAACATAAAATAAAATTTATCAAATTATTTTACAAAAAACATGAATTAATTTAAACTTTTGAAGTTACCGTAATTGAGATCAAAGGTTTCATCATAGACATACTTACCTACTTCCTAAATAGTAAATAAAGTTGAAGCTCATGAAAGCGTATTAATAAAAAAAAATTTTACATTCATTATTTTATAACACAAGTAGTTTCAAGGCATGTCTCAAAACTTGATGTAAAATATACGCCACTTTCTCTTAGTATTACTAACATTCCGTTCTTACAGGTTGGAACAGATAGTTGAGAAAGAGCTGCAGAAGAAGAAAGATGAAGATGAGACCCGTAAGATTCTGCAAGAGAGAGACGAAGCTTTACAGAAACAAATACTGATAGAAGAGGATAGGCTACGAGAAAAAGAGCTGCAAATGAAGGTAGTATGGTATTCCATACTAGTACGTAGTAGGTTCGGTATGAACAAGCATTGAAGAAGTAGTTTTGTTGGTTAAGATTCTACTATTTTTCGTTATTAGATAGTAAATAGGGTTATGTATGGGTGTTGTTTGCAACTTAATTGTATTATTGTTTTATATATACAATAGTCAATTTACATCATGTGTGATATAAGTAAATTTCTTTAGGAGCTCAGAAGTAGCCTCGAAGGGCAAATAGCAGAATTAAGCGAAAAAGAGTCCATTGTCAAGACTCTTCGCAAAATGGAAGAGCGTGAGAGAATGATACTAGAAGAACTGCAGTTCCTCTCGAACGAAAGAGAAAGAGAACATTTGAAACTTGTAGCAGAGAGGGACACAAATGTTGTAAATATGGGCTTACACAAGTTTAAGTTGAAAAAGAAAGTGCTGTCTGTTTTGAATGAAATAAGTTTGGATTTGAAGATGTTGGAGAGGATTAAACGAGCTGTTGTGAAGGTTAGTGATTGAGAATTTAAAATAAAAATATAATTTTTTTGCTAATAGTTTGACATTGAAAATTGTTAGGTACTTTGCTTCCAATAAGTCTATATGATCTCATTCATCATAATTTATTTTTGTTTTATTTAGTTTTATCAAATTGAATTACACTAAATTATGGACTGATTTCCTTAGTAAAATAGAAACTGTCGTAATAAGTGTTAAATTTATTAAACGTTTCGCTGAGATGCGTATGGAAATCCATAAAAAAAATTAATCCACAAAATAAGTTGATATTCCTCATTTAATTATCACGCGAATCTTATAGTTCACTGATAAAAAGAAAAAAAATTCTAGGATTTCGAGTCGAATAAAGAAAAACAAATAAGTTACAAACATGTGTTGGACGCGGCGCTCGTTGAGTTAGAGCAACACAGGGAAAGGGAGAGGCAGAGACAAAAGAATATCGAGGCTATGTACGACGGTGAAGCGAGACAATTGAATGAAAAACAAGATAAGGTAATTTGTCTAACATTAACTAATTATTTCATAATTTTTCCACGACATAGTAGATTTAGAATTGGTACTGGCCTACCTATCCAGTTTAATTTTGATATTGTTGGTAAAAATTGATCTTTTAGATTCTATAGATTTAATTGTAAACATTTTTCAACGTTTTTAAGTACCATTTTATCTCTTACATGTCTTGTAATCACCATCGCAAATTTTCAATCCTAAATAAATTCAATTTTTTCAGTTGTGGGCAAAAGAACGTGAAGCACGAAGTATATTAATGAAGGAGGTAATAGATACATTAAAGAAACAGGTTGAAGAGAAAATACAGCTTAATATTGAGCAGCAGCGAGCGAATGTGTTGGAGAGGGAGAAGATACTGGAAGAAATGGACAGCTTTCACCGAGAAGTGCGTAGCAGAGAGAGAGAAACTCAGGTTACTTTGAAATTCTTACATGTTCATTAATTTTATAGGATATTCTTGTACTTGTCCCATCAGTCGTTAAGTTACATTAAATTCTTAGATTGTTAGATATCTTGAAAATTTTGCTTTTGATATACTAAATCGAAACAATTTACTGCTATTTTAAGATATAATACCTAAGGATTGAAATTCAGTGAAATCATAATTTCATTTAATTACGTATTTTTGTTTTTATTCATCTCTCAAGAAGTAATACTGTTAGATCAACATAAACTTTGCCATTTTTACAAGCAACCAACTAAATTAACTGTAATATTAACATCAAATAAAAAGCCTAGGTACAATTTTTATTGGAACCTTTTTTTTCAGTTAAAGAACACATCATACTCCACCATAACAGCATTACAATCGCAGTTAAACAGTCTGAAAGTACAAAAAGAACAAATGGAAGCGGTGGCTCATAGGGAGACGGAGTTACGAGAAGCTGCCTCCAACGAGAGGAGAATACGACAAGAGATCGCGAGGGCACAGCGCGAGGGCAACGCTCAGGCATGGACCTAAGTCCTAACCCCTACGGCTCCACACTACAAGTTATTGATTATTTTCGTATATGGCTTTTCTCTTTCACTTGAGTTGTTTTTTCAAGGATTACACGTGTGATATTTTTGTGCATATTAAATAATTATTAAGCTCCACTTCCATAGAGAGATTCTCACCTATCCTATCTAGAAAGGTGATTATCTCGTAGTGGAGATAGTCTATATAAATGACGCTTTAGAGAAGCGACGTAAAACTTTTGGGAATTTAGTATTTTTATATCTGACAAGAGATGACTGTTAAAATAATTTCATTTTCGAAATTGCTATGGATACATTTTATCCATGTTCCTAGACTACATTGTTTTGTTAATATATATAAAGCATATTGAAGACTGAGAAAATAAAATTAAAGTTTTTGATCTTTATAATAAAAAAAGAAATATTAACAGTTGCTAATTATACTCATTAAATGTGGTAATTGCATTGCAACTATGTTACGGCCATATTGCACATTGTGTAGTTTAGAATATCTGTAAAACATTTAGAAAATTACCTAACAGGTGTGCAAAAAGGTTTTATATTAGTATTTAAGTGTACATTGGCCAAGAAATTGGACTAAGTTTGCGTTTATTTTTTTGAAACAAAATAGTTGAAATTTGTAATTAAAAATCAATGTCAGAATGACTAAAGTTGTAAGGCTATGCTCATTCAGTATAGATGTTTAATTACATTTTTTTTACCATTAAAAATAAGGTGATATTTATGTTTTTAGTGCCTGGTCTTATAAACTTTCGAATAACAAAGGCTGAATACATTTAAAATAGGAAGAATAATTAGTTACGATAATATAAGATTGTCCTTCTTTGTGATACGTATAGAAAGTGGTCAAAAGATAACTTTTATTTTCTATTTTTCTAACTTGATATTGATGTGTGGTAAATAAAGTTTCATAATTATAATGGTTTTTTATTTATAAGTATGTATATACAAACAACGATCTAAAAATGTCTTTCAACTATAATTCTTATATTAACGCCCTCTTACCCATATGTTACATATCTCTTAGTATTTTTCTTTACCATTCCTTAGTGTACAAACTTAAACACTAGATGGCAGGAATATTAAAAAAGTTAAATCTTATCTTTGAAAAGATGTCCTTAGTAACATTATTTGATATTGAAAATGTTAACATTACTTCAATGTAATTATTAAATTAATTATTGATATTATAAATATGTTTGGTCTTTTCTAGTACCTGCATATTTTACTTACTAGGTAGAAATAGTTTCGTGTTGTTTTATATATATATACAACTATATAGTACTCTAATTGAAAAGTTGCAATGATCTAATAGTATAGAGTTACCCGACAATAAAAGCTGTATATTTATAAATCTGCTAAAAATATAAACATCCGAATGCAAATTTCATTCATTGGTTTTTCGCAGTAGGCAATAAAGTATCCTACTTGTGTTTTTTTACCATAGGAAGGAAAACGAGCATTCAGTTCACCTAAAATAAGCAATTCCTGTCGCTTATAGACGGCTAAGATCAGTAGATCTAGAAAAAGCGTTGCCAACCTTAAAGCCTCAGCCATATTATAACATTTTTTTAATGAAGTTCTGTTTGCCAACCTTATTTATTTTTATTTCGAGTATTCGCAAATTCATAACCTGAAATCGAAACGTGCCCACGTCTTCACTAATTTTCTATATGTGATATATGTTATTTTATTTTTCTTAGCTGATATACTGAAGAATAATTATTATTGAATCTTTGCAACAATTATATTCTAAATTAGGTAGAGGTAAGTTCTAAAACGATTGTACTGGAGATTTTAGACAGATAATAATTGACGAATATTCTTTAGTTGTGTAGGTCTAATTTGGTTAATTTCGTAAAAAAACAAAAGATGGAAATAATATCCTTGTATCTCGGCTAGCAGCAATTAGATAGTTAGTTAGACGATACCTAAGCAACAGGTGCTGTGAATATAGCATGAGAATTAAACAAGGTTTTGGAGGGTTGTTGTCAGATATATAGATATGTCTAGTACTTCAAGTGTTAACTATTGAATGAAACATAGTTAAGCTATCATTTTTTTAAATCATAATTCGATGATTAATTCTAATACACACATTTTTGCAACCCACACCTCTTCGTATCAAGGAGGCTACAAATTTGTACAGGAAAATTTTGGGATCAATGACGTTTGTGTTGGACACGCAGTGTTCGAAGTGAAATTTAATTAACATCAATTTTCAAACTCAGAACTTGTGCAATTCCCATTCAAGTTTCGAGTTTAATTAGGTAGGTAGTAGGTAAGTTTAAGGTATATTAACTATTCTATTTATGTTTCGGGATTCCAGTCATGTATTCTAGAATTTATATTACAAAAATTAAATTAGCAAATTTTAACAAATAAAAAGGCGAAAATTTCTGTGCTCACAGTTTGGTTAGAGCACGACAGCTGTCTGATTTGTAATTTTACAAATTTTTCCATAACGAAATCGTAAGGTCGCATCATGGTTAAGAACACCATAAATATGTTAAAAAATTTAGTTTATATTATTCACATGTATAAAAATCGTATTATTAATAACTTGAAGTGTTACTTAACAACTTTTAATTACTCTATTTAATTATGTAGTAAATATAGTTATCTATATATTTATATAAGTTAATAGATATACCTACTACAACCTGGTTTTTGCGGCATCGTTCTCGATAGTATGTTGAGCAACATTCTCAAGTAGCCTTAGTTTAAGAACATAACGAGTTAAAATATTCAAATACTATTAATTTTTACCTAAAAGTAAGATTTAAGAACATTTTCAGTATTATTAATATATTTATTTTTTAATCTATGGCGATGCAAAACTCAAGTAAATAAGTATAATACAGAAAATAAAATAATACCTATTAGGAGGAGTGGTGGATGGACTTCTATGGACTAGTTATGAATTAGATGTGAAAATAATTGAAACTCAAAGTATATTTTTGTTTTATTCGAAATATGTACGGGATTTAATTAAAAGACAGATATCGACAAACGAACTGAGGCTCATTCAATTGCTATATGTATAATACCGCAGCCATCATCATCAATTATTCAATAATCCGCTCTCGCTCTATTTATTTGCAGTATTGGGAATAAGTATCATATATTAAACCTCTTGGTGGGAAAATCGGATGGAGTTAATATGTAAGTACTGCTTAACTGTTAAATTGTGCTTATCTTAACTAATCTTCTAACTAACCTAATCCCAACTAATATTATGAATACCAAAGTGAGTTTGTTTGCTTATTTGTTACGTTTTCACGGCTAAATTGCTAAACCGATTGGAAATTTCGTATAGTATTGATGGAACATAGAAACTGGTAAACTTTGATAAAACTTTTCATTACATCGTTCAAATTACTTAAAACTTTGCCGAAATATTATTTATGACTATTTATTGTTTATTTTTTCAAACTACAAAGGTTTACCTTTAGCTAATAAAAATTAATGTAAGTGGTAAAATTTTGACCTCGATGTACCAAATCAAATTCGCGACTCCCAAAGGACAGCAGGCAATTTGTAGGTAATATAACAGGTAGGTACCTACTTACCGCTCGATCAAAACTTTTTGATGAACCCGTTGGTTTAGGGGACGTTTTGTGCTACACCGAACTTATACTGTTCGATTTCGGCCTGGTCTAACATAATAAATTTTCTGAATCTCTTTAAGTATCTTATATGTTTCTTTCGAGTATTGAATGGGTAAGAGTAATTTCTAAAAAACATTTAATAGTTTTAATTCTTTTAAGTCACTTACCTACCACAGTTGAAAAGATAAAAAGTTTGTTAATTTGTAAATAAATACATGCAGTAATGTGTGTTTTGATTTTAGACTATGAATCTCTAAATGCTCGGAATGAAATAAATTGACTTGAATTGATTGATTGAATATGAATTAAATTAATAATGTCATTAAAATTAGTTTTTCCTATTATCCTTGTCTTTTACTTGTGTACATATAAACAGGTAGGACTAGGTATACATTTTTCAAATACTTCTAGACGTCTGAAGTCCAATAGTTAACTAGGTTGGGTTTGTTACACTAATTTTAAATTTTAAAGTCGAGTAAGTGACCGAAACAATTTAATATTAATCTTGTTTCTTAAGAATTTAAACCCAGGTCTTATGCGAATGCCTTCCACTAAGATATAATGGCGGTAATATGTCGATCGATATTAATTAAATAGGTAGATATGATTTATATATTATCTTAGCTATAACATTGTAACTTATATGACTTATGTGTAGGTATTATGTAATTTTCTCTTCCTAGATAAATAATTAGGAACATTTTTAGAAATAACATAGTTGTGTAAAAGTTTAGATAAGATCTACTTTAGATAAGACATATTTATTTAAATTAAAAAAGAGACAAGTATTCGCTAGACAGTTCTACTGTGAAAACCAATGTTGAGAAAGTATCTATAAAAAAATTATAGAATCTTTTTCATTTCAGGTTTAAAATACAAAATCGGCGTAAATAGTATTTGTCTACTTTCATATTGATTACCTACAAAATAAACCTTTATATTTTTTTAAATATACAATCAAGATAATATTAGCATAGCGATAATCTTATAAAATGTACAAAACATAGATGAAACCTAACTAAATAACACTGGAGAAAAATAAAAGACATTTCTATTCGTACAACAACCCTTATTGTATTTGCCTCTGGGATCTCAGAGCAAGAACATTTTAGTCGGGAAAATAAAGGATTACAGAGATCATGGAACGGTCGGGAAGGCGGGTATCAGTCCATATAAACGTTGCTCGCACGCCCCCAGTCAAAACATCCTCAGAGAAACCAGAATCATAAAACAAGACGAGCCTAGAAGAGAGGCAACCGAAAAACCCAAGCTATAATTACAGCCGGCTACCCGATCTACCGGCAAGGCAATTTAAATTTACTGCGCACGCCGCACGTGTCCCACAAAATGAAATCCCACTACCGCACAGAATCACGCACGAAAAAAGAATAGAAAAACGAACGTGGCGCCACCCCTTCGTCGCGACTGGTTGCTCACTGGAACCACGCCCTGTCTTCGAAGCTTTTCACGTTTCACTCTAACCTGTTTCATGCGGATATATTGCTCTCTTTCATGTTCAAGCTAGGGCGACAGAGCTGAAGCTCTGTTACCAATTAAGCGCTCGAGGCGCTAGATAGTTTCGAGTTGGACTAAATGTGTCCTGCAATAGATCCCGGTTTTATATTTGTTTTTTTATTATACTTTTTGTTACATATTAAAAAAATAATTAAGGGTAATATTTATTAAGTTAAAAACGAATGCTTTGATAAAATTTATATTTTTAATCGTATTCGACATTTTATTACTCGTTGTTATTTTGTAATTTTGTACGTATAACCTGTAACGTTAGTCCAATTTATTTATCAGTAGTAGAAATAAATAGAAATATAGAGTAACGTACTAAATATAAATATAGTGGGTGAGTTATATTCAGCGGCGCTCAATAAAGAAGACAGCGCTTCCATCGCTCCTGGACCGGTCTCAGCGCTTTTTCTCGTTGAAGAGTAAATAGTTCGATGTAGCTTTTGAGTTTTAGATCAGTACGCGTTTAGTGTCCGCGCGTGTTGGGGTATCGTAGTGAGCTCCACGCGATTTCGCGTTGTTTCAAGTGCAGTGACGTGTAGAGGGTGCCGAAGTGGCGGGCTTCCTAGCCGCAGGTCGGGGGGGTCATGCCCCCTTCCACCAGCACCACATTGGTAAAAGTCAGTGTCCTGTGTTCCTTCAGATTTCAGACTAATTTTTTTTTCACCAGTTTTTTACGAACATTGAATGTGATCTAGCATCAGTGATGCCAACATACGGAGGTTATTTAGTTTGTTATTTTTTAACTTTAATTTTAATTACATTTTTTCCCTTAGGCTGTGTAAATGTTTACATTTTTTCAAGTGATAGTGTCTTTTTTAGTGTAAGATTGATATTATTGACTTGAAGATATTAATAATACACTTTTTAGAACATAGAGCTAATGTTTAACTACACTATACCTAATATTGTTTGAATAACCCTGCTGATAACATATCCCGTCTAATCCACCTACCTTATCATATTTAAAATGTACTATATCATATTTAGGAAGCATCATTGTAACTAAATAAACCCAATCATAATGGTATTAATTAATTTTTATCAGACACGGTTCACAAAATAATTATTTTATCTAAACTTTAGGCCTAACTTCAGCGGTTAGTTATATGACGTTATCTGTGCAAATCTAATGCACTAATTTTATAATATGGGATAATATTGAACATTGGATATGTATTTTGAACACCAAGCTTAATAAGATTGTCATTTCGTAGAAGCGATTTTTTATTTACATATAGATAGATTCGATCTTAAACAAGGTTGTATTCGTCAAATCAATCAAGCTTTTATTTTTTATTTTCATGAATACATAAGTTTATATTATTCTTTTAATTTATTATTAATGTCCTTTTTCATTTAATCTATATCTATCTATTATCACATTTTCCTAAAGCTACTTAAGCCGGAAATAGTCTCATTCATAACATTAAAATGTTCCGGATATCTCTTGTCTTATCGCTTACAATTAGGTAACTTCTAAATATTTTACAAATAATGTATAACAAATGTAATACAATAATATGTAAAGTAATGCAAAGTGACTTGTATATGACTTTTAATATAGTTTAAAAGGTTATACTGACGACACTGAGTCCATAGAACTCTTCAAATATCCTTTATAAGAAAAGCCGTAATTCCATTTATCGTTCCCATAACTTACTTATAAAGACGTTAAAAATATAAAGTTTTGTTTTGGTTGAGAAACTTTTCTTAAATTGAGCAAAAAGCATTTAAGCATTTTCGCTACGAAATTCAAACAATAAAATCCTTTTTCGTTTTCTTTCTATAGGCAGGCATGCAAAATTATTATTTTTTGGTTATCTTATTAAAAATCTTGCAAAGCACAGTTATAGGTAGCCATTATCAGAAAAAAAAAATAGGGATTTTGATTCTGTACACAACAAATTAATGTAAGTAAAGATTAGGATAAGCTTATAGATTAAATACACGTTAAAGATTATTAACTTTTTACCTAAATAAAAATATGAACACTTCAGCAAAAAACACTGGCAAGAAATACTTAAAATTAAAAAACTTCATAACAATGCGTTCAGGTTTTGTTAACGAAAATATTTTAAAGCGTGTTTTTCTAAAGATCGCTTTTTACAGTTTTAATGCTGATACCACACAGATTTAAAAAGCTTAAGTACCTATGAATTTGGTTCTGTTAATCTTCTTCTTCAAGTAAGGCTAGGTTACTTAATACGGATTAAATAAAACTTTTAACACGCTTTACAAATTGTTTATTTGTTTTGCAATGATTTCCGTTCACTATCCTACCTAATTATTATGTTGGAGATGTTCCAATTTTTTTTAGTATCTAACTCTATATATAAAACTATAAGTGAAGGTTATTTATAGAACATGGGTTATATTTTGTACTTTTTCGGGCTTATTATTTATTCATCAGTTCAACATTCTACCATTCCCTTATATTACTTCAGATAAACAAATTTAGTAATACTTATGTACCACAATCAACTATATAATTCATAAACTCAATTAAAATAAATATTTTGTTTATAACATACGAATCAATATTTGTTTTGATTACGTGTAAAGTAATAAAAGGCTAATTATCCAATCCGTTGAAGAAGAATTTAAAACTTCAATAGTTTTATTCATAATATATAAACTGTATCCAGATAAAGTTTATGATAATGAAATTAGATAATCTCAAGTGCAATAGATAATTATATTTATATATTTTTGATATAAAATAAGAAATAGGGATGATGTTAATTTTTTTAAGCTAAAGATCAACTTTTTATAAAATGTAACAATCATCATTTTGTATTTGTAAAGTTGTTGATTGAAGGTAAAGTAGCAACGGTGTCGCATCAACCAGAAGGAATTTCGATATTCCAGAATCCAGTAGTCCGTTTGATGTATTAATATAAATAAATATACAAATAGCGTAACTTCAAAAGTAGCGATTTGTCATTGGAATAGTTGAATAGCATATTTTTATTCAATTACGTAATTCACGATTGTCATTTGTTGTGAAGTAGGTACGTTATTGTTTTTTGGAGTTTGCTGGAAACAAAAATCACAACATTCTGCGGGCATTTAATTTATGTTTCATGTTTACATATTCTCAGCGCGGTACTTAAATCAGCTTGAAAACATAAATGTTCCAATGAAAGTTTTTTAATATGTTCAGTACTGAGTGCATTATGTTGTCACATTTTTTATATAGCATAGCCCGGATCCTCGGTACTTATCAATATAGCACCTTTTAGTACCTATTTTTATTTTCATTAAATATTGATAAAAGAACGTGATAGTCATTATATAAACCATCAACGTTTTATACTTGAATTCAGTTGGAATATCCAAAGTTTAAAGACAAGTTGTGTTACTTTAGTTACGCTGTATTCTTTTTAAAATAAAAAGTAGGATATCAAAATATTGTTGAAAATTGCATTTACATTATTATAGTCTTTCTTATATATCAACATTAATTTAAAGACTGCTTAATGTTCCTCTTACTTGTAATTCTATAACGAATGACAGTTAGGCTATAGTTAAGTAAGATATAAAAGGTGTTTATGATTAAGATCATTAAAGTTTAAGTTTCATACCGCTTACAAATTTAAAAAATACGACCGGCGATACAGTGATTTTTGAATGTAGCATTCGAAATGGCGCGCGACCAATCGGACAGTTTTGAATATAGAATAAACGATGCGACCTTCATAAATTTAACTAATAAATGTCAGATATTTGAGATTTAAAAAAAGGGAAGACGTACCTAATAATTCTTTTGTTCATTTTGGGACCCACGCTCTGTAGGTGACATAAATGCACAAAACTGCTGGGATAACATTTAAAAACATTTGCTATATCGCAAAACCTATTTGTTTACATTAAATTGGGTGTAAATATTGTTATTAAGGGCCGTAATTTATGTTGTTTAAAATTTTAAGAATATTTTATAAGAAATTTTCAAATATCAGTTTTTCATATGATTGCAATAGGTACCTATCTCTTAAGCGGAATAAATATAAAAATATGTATGTTCTCGTACCAAAAAAACCGCTTGATGCCTTGACTATATTGTATGGGAGATTTTGATCAATATTTGATAATTGTTAGAACCTTTTTTCTACATGAAATAGAAATACATAAATCCACTACACATTATCTATTTATATAGTTTTGTCATTATAATGAACTTTGAGTATACTCGTATATAGCTCATTGACTGTAACTTAATAACAAAGATTTGTTGACTGACAATTCGTTTTAATCTTTATTTAATGCTTCTTAATACTTATCATCTATTTACCAAGAATAAAATATAGTTATTAACTTTCATATGATACGTTAATATATTTTTTAGGTGTTGCAAGGATTTTCTAACTCTTTAAGACTATTTTTTTGGATTAACTTATAATAAATAAACTGACAAACGAACAAATAATTATTACCAACAGCGTATCATAATTTCCAAATTAAGATTTGTTAGAATAGGTATGAGGATACAGATAGATAGGGACCTTATGCATATTTAAAAAAAAGAAATCGACGCTAAAAATCTTCTAAAAACCCCAAATTGTTCAGTCCAGAAGAAAAACTACTAATTTCAAAATATTGTAACACATTATTATCGACCTTATTCCTATTCTTATTAGATAAAGATGTATTTCTTACTAATTATAGAATATTCCAGCAACAATCATTTTAGCTTTGTTTTTTTAAATCAATTTTAAACAAATTTGTCTATTTATTTATAGTAATATATTTTTATGTTAATAGTACTATAAACATAAATTTAATCATTTTTTTCAACTGATTAAATTCCGCTATGTACCTTAAGAGCTATAACAGTAGGTACATCCTATGTTATTGTTTCCTGTATACATGCGTGGTAACCGGTAATAGCTTATGTTAATAAAACTTTATTCAGCTATGCTTTATCGATCGTAAAACTCAATCCTATTACGTTCGGCTATTCTTCGCTACTATACTGCGCTTTACGATTCCATGTACAAGTTAAATGAAAAGCTTGCCAACTTATGTACCAGAGCGTATAGAGTTATATTAGAAGTGCCCCGCGGTCTGGCCTGCATTGGTTTAAATTATACATGAAACCGCGGGCATTGTTTAGGTATAGACATAAAAGTTCTAATACAAGTGTAAAAGCTACATAGAAAGCAATTATATACTAATAGATGTGTAAATTTATGATTTCGAAGTAGTTTAGGATGTTTCAGCGTTTAATTATTGTCTCTTCTGTAGTTAGCTTTGATTTTTTTAAATGATTATAATAAGCTTATTGCACGAAGATAAACTATCAATCTCCCCTGGCTCTGCCACGTTACTCTTCACTTATGAGAGCTTTATCCCTGTGTAACCGCTTGTTCTTTAAATTTACAGCCTTAAGGCTATTTCTACTTTATATAAACTTGCAAAAGATGAGAATGAGTGTATACTGAAAACGTTACCCATTTCAATGACGTTGTTTTGAAAAAATAAACGGCCGTATAACTCCGATTACATTTCCTCTATAGTTACAGATATTTTTTATATAATGACAATAAATATATTTAAAGGTGACTAAACAGATGTCTTAATGTAAAAATTGTTAGATGTGATAGAACAAATAAAATTATTTTTTGCGTGTACATCGCCAATAATTCAAGTGGCACCTGCACGGGTTGTGTTAATTTCCATGTATTAAAATTATAAGAAATTAACTACAGATAGCTTTAATGGGTATTTTATTTTGCAAACCTATCCCGTTTTTTGTTTACATTTCGTTTAATTAATAATTATCGTAGGATATTTTAAATTGTAATCATTTTCTTCATTTCTTTCTTGTTTAACCTTAAAATTAAAAATTCTACGAAAAAAAATTAATTATATTATTTTTATTTGCCGCACGGCAGCTGGTGTCTAAATTGTTAGATAATTGCCAATAGTTTTTCAATTTAATTTAACGTATTTATTTATATTTTTCCTAATTATTGATTTAAATATGTTTAAGTTGGAGTTATTGCAGTTATGATTTAATGAAGTAAGTAAATTGAGTCCATTCCAACTCATAAATATATGTATTTGTATGAGTTGGAATAAAACAAATGAATATACAAACGTCTTAAATGCGATTATGGAATTGAGATAGTTTGTGAACTTAATTGGTCACTATTTTTCTTTGGATACAGTAAGTTACAATGGCGCTCGCAACTTCGTATACATTACATGACATAATTAACTATTTAATAACCATTAAAAAGGTTAAGTGAGTAAATCTTAAAAAGAAGACATAAGCTATTGAGTACTTTTTTCAAACTGTTTAATGCGAACCGTACACACAAACAACCAAACTCTTTAGTTTTACAATATTAGATACATATAGATATGAATGTGTTGTTTTTTTGTCTTCAGGAAGAGGTGAGGCAGGCGGCGCTATGGCGTGCGCCGGCTGCGAGAAGCCCATCTTAGACAAGTTTCTGCTGCACGTGCTGGAGAGAGCGTGGCACGCCGCGTGCGTCCGCTGTGCGGATTGCCGCGCTCCACTCGCTGATAAGTGCTACTCCAGAGACAATAAGCTATTCTGTAGAAATGACTTCTTCAGGTATGTGAAGTCTCTATTTTTACCTCCTCCTACTACTTTTTAGCGCACGGCGTTTAGCTTCTGCGTACAAAAAAACGGGATACCAGAAAATAAATTGTTTTGTTTAGGCACGGCAGATTCACTACAATTCCTGAGAAAGGTTATCAGTGCACGGTTATAAATATGTCTGTTACAAACCGTACTAAACGATTCACTTTTTATATATATCAGATATTTGCTACACTAATATTTAAAGTTATTGTCCTCCTGTTTAGTTGAAATTCCCATATCAGGACATACATGATACAAATCCTGATAACGAATACGCAACTTAAAATATGTATACAGGTTATGTCGGAAGCTATTTGTTATTTTAATTTAGCGTTATGTTAGATCGCTTGCAGATGATAAATGATGTTTAGTAGTCATTATCGTTAAGCACATTCTCGCATTGATGAAGAACCATAAAAACTTTACAATGACATCGAGTTATTACGGTTTCTTATTGTTTTTTTGGATACATTATTAACTTTTAAATGATCATAATAATATATTTACTTGTGTGTAAGTTGTAGATCATAAAGTAGTTACATTTCAATACATTGCCTTATTATGTTACAAATGTAACAAATATTGTCTTTGCTCCCACAGTTTTGATTTACACAAATAGAGTATATAATCTCATTTCCTATTATTCACAAAGGAACATAAATTTATAACATATTGTTATTTAGAACCTTAAAATATCTGTATATTTATATATGCAATTATTTTAAGGTTCTATATAGGTGTAGCATGTTACAGGTAAAATACCAACGTATCCACCGATTTATCTATACATTTAAGTTATTTTCGTAATTAAATAAATTTTGGATACTTATGTAATATATTTTTGATATAATACGTAATTTGTTTATTATTCTCAATTCGACGGTACTCTTTTAAACAATTTTTCTAAATAATCTCTAGGTATAATATTGACATCGCTATGTTTCTAAATGATTTAATTGTTTAATAGTATGGCGCCAAATTGTCAAAAAAATGTCTGTGGTTACCGCATCATAGCGGAAAACGGTTCACTTATAACTTCCGCCGGCGCGACCGTCATATAAACTACAATATAATTCTACCTTTTTCTTGTTTAATCCAATCTTTTTTTAAATTATACTGATTCTCTACATTTGTTATACTATAAATATATTTATGTATGCTAACTGTAAAATCAAATGATTATGATATTTTATTTTTTTTAAACAACGTGAATATAAACTAATTAAAAAAAGTGATTTTATTTACATAGGATATTCATACGTTTTTGTTCAATAATTCTATAAATGACGAAAATGTATTTAAATACAAAAAAAAACTTCTAAACAAACATAAAAGAATGTTATTTATAATTATTTATCTGAAAATTTAATCCATACAAGTGCACCTTGACCAATTAGTTTGTGATGAGTTCATTCGCTGACATTTCGACTTCCTAAACCTAAGTGATGTCATTTCCGTTTCTTGACATGCCGCCATTATTGTGTTTGGTTAGATTGTTTGTCGAAAAATTTTACCTTTATTTATTTAGAAGTTTCTGAAAACCTTAGAAATTAGAGTAAAAATTATATTCGTATTTTATCATGAATTATATATTAAATGTTAATAAAATAAAATGTATAAAATTTCACTGTCTACCTAGTTCTTTTTTAATAATCCTTTAATTGCTATAAAGGCTATGAAAATTTCGGAAGAAAAATTCATACTACTCTACAAACTTTTAGTCAATTTCAAGAAAAGTACACTAAGTAAGGTACACTTTTTAAAATTGTCAATAATGCGTTAAACATGGCGAGCTGTCAGTCGAACGGAGTTTATGTTTTATTCATGTGACCTCCATCGTTTATGCAAATTACTCGCTAATAATTCAAAACGATGATAAAATAATATAAAAACGAATTTAAGGCTCAATCGATGATATTGTCTTAAATACGAACAATTATCACGTATTAGTTTAACAGATTAAATATTTTATTGGCATTCCTTTTATCGACAATCATCAGAATACGACAGAATATATAATGTCAAAATTTATCGATACTAAGTAATTTAAGGTATATTTTTAAATAAATAAATGAACGCTTAAGCAAGTAAAACGTTTAAGGGATTCCTCATTTTTCATAGAATTTTTTTAAATTTCATACGCGTTATATTGTTCTATAACAAAATCGGATTAAATAAAAGTTTTTTTATTTATTATTTTATGCAAAGTTAAATCTTGTTACGAAAGTTATGACAAAATTTGAAATTAGTTACAACTTTTTTTAAGGAAATCTTCTTAAGTTACCCAAACTTTTATGTTTATTATTTAAAAGTTTATAAGAAAAATTATTATTATTTGGATAGCTATTTATAGTATTATCAGAATTTAATAGTATTATTATATCGTTAAATCCCCGTACACTATGGATCACTGGTATACGTACAATATTTATCACTATAGGTTCAAGTCTATGGCATACAAAATATAAGAGAATTAACTTTAACAACCTTGTTCATTGACGTGTGCTCTTCCTAAAATATCGCGTGAGCATATTCAGAGACTTGTCTTTCATCAATTAAATATTCAATGCATTGGCGGAATGGTTTCTTTGATATTGACCTAAAAATCAGTTATTCGTTTGACCGTTATCACAATACCAAGTTTTATAGCTAAAAGTTATTTATTATTTTGTAATTCAACAAACTACTTTATTACTTCCGGTATTATATGATCTAATTAAGGTAGTCTCGATATTAAACATCAAACGTATTCTATGATTGATTTTTTATTTAATGTGATGAAAGTCTTTGTTATACTAAATTGGTGGATTTCTTTTTGTAAACTAGATTTTACCTCTATTTTCATTCGTTTCTTAGTCTTTAGTTTTGTATATATTAATTACCATCAGTGCCATAAAGTGCCAAACGCATTGATTTTCTGCAGGTATAACGGCAATGATGTTTCAGGTGATAATAAGTAAATGTAGGTACACTTAGTTAAGCTATCTGATCGTGAAAGTTACGTCCAAATCGGTATAGCTGTTATGTGCATTATCAGAAACGAATGTGCCAATATAATAAGACAATGCAATTGCATTAGAGAATCTGTTATCTAATATATAATATTCTCGTGTCATGGTGTTTCTAATTAAACTTTTCCGAAACAGCTCAACCGTTTTTCGTGAAATTTTGTGTGAATATCGTTTAGTTTTGGGAACCGGACATCTATTTTTCATCCCCTAAAATTTTAAGGGTGATCCGCATTTTTCAAATGTTTTTTTATGATACTGCATATAAAAATACATACGACCCCAATTTGTCACCGCCCTACAATCAACCTCTGTGTAATCGCAACATATTTATTTGGTAAAACGAAGTTGGCTGCGTCAATTAGTTTTGATATAATAAACTGAATCTTAAAAAATAATGTACATGTACGTAATTATGTTAACTTTTCTTACCTAATTGCATAAACAGCAAAATACATTTGCAAACTGTAAAATTTACTGTGCAAAGAGAATTAATTTAGTATAAAATAGTAAACAGCTCTATCTAAAACTGTCGTAAAATTGAAATATATTCTGAATATAGGTATACTATCCCGCTACTTTGTTGGAGAGCTTAAAATTTAAATAGCGGTCATAACTTTAAAACAAAATAGTAAGCTGCATAAAGTAACGGTATAGCAGTGTTAAGGAATTAATTATAAACTTCTCACATAAATATTTGAAGTGAAATAAATATCATTACATAATATATCTGTTTCTCAAATATTCTATTCAATGAATGTAAGAAAAGTTGAAAAGTTGACAGTGAATTACAAATGTAGGCAATAATTAGTCACGAATTATATGTTAACGAAGACTATTCGTATAATGCGGAAAGAGAACTGCTAATTCAAGTTCAGAATAGTTGCGATAAGGTCATATACCATAAAACGTTTAGTTAAATATCTACTTTCAAAAAAATCACAAAGACTTTTATGGTAAATCGTAAAACTTGAGGCTTCGTACCCGTGGGATGCTTAAAATACCATTCATGATTACCTACTTACCTACTGTATAACACTTTCAAACGACATTTTCTATAGTAAACATAATGATGAGTCTAAATATTTTGGCCAGTAGCCAAATGCTTAATAGGTATATTAACATACGGCTTTAATATTATTTTAAATACTTTCTTTAAACATGTTATTTTATTGTTAACAGTAAGACTACAACATCGTGATCATAATTCAACGACCCTGACTTAGTTTGTGCTCAGCCTTACGTTCGAAATTTGAATCAAAATCCGATTTTAAATTATCATCGGTCATTACGAGCTAACGATCTTACATATCGATTTATTGATATTCTTAATATCGATGTCGATGTATTTGGGAAGCGATGTCTAAATTATGTTTATGATTCATATATTATCAGACAGATGTCGAGTTCGGCAATTTATGCTATTTTTAATCTAGATATTCATATTTATGGTCGGGATATAAGAAATCAACAGGTCTTCAAAAGACTGACATTCTGTTGTAATTGATCGGTTTGGGCAAGTTTAGGTAAGACGAATTAAAACGTTACGACACCTTTTTTAAATTAAAAATATTCGATTTAAAAAGTTTTTACTTATTTTTTGGTTCGGGTTTGTTAATAAAGAGAATTTATTTAAAATGATGTAACAATACGTCAATACTTTCTTTTGTACACTTTATTAGCATATAAATTGCTTTTATATAAACACGATAAAGTCCTAATTAGTAAATTTTAAATAGCAGGAAATTCATTTTATTTTTGTTTTGCAATACTGATAATGTGAAAATCTACCACTGTATGTCATTTGTCAGCTTTGTTTAATACACGTTAACACTAGTCTGCTCCAATTGTATTTTGACTTGACATCAAGTGATACGTCGTACACGAAAACTACATCACATAAATTTATATCGATATTTAGATATGAGTGATACATGGTAATGTACTCGCTGTAGAAAAAACATTCAATAATTTTAAAATCGGGAATTCAAACTTAGTACTTTGCTGATTTGTTTAGAATTAAAATTAATTTAATAAGTCATTATTTAGGAAATAATTCACGCAGGTGAACCTATTTGAAACTATATTATTTCTTCAGGCGTTACGGTACAAAATGCAGTGGCTGCGGGCATGGAATTTCGCCTTCCGACCTGGTGAGAAAAGCCCGGGAAAAGGTGTTCCACCTGAACTGCTTCACCTGCCTTGTGTGTAGGAAGCAGCTGTCCACGGGAGAAGAACTCTATGTGTTGGATGACAACAAGTTTATTTGTAAAGAGGATTATCTCGCGGGGAAGGCGCCTACGCATTGTAAGTGATATTTTTAAATCATTATGTACTGATTATGTCGTAAAACAAACGTTTAAATTTTCCTTTTGATTCTCAATAATTACTTCTATATTTTTATTATTCTTTCAACATTAATTTCATTTATAATCACAATAAATACTAATTTGAGAACCAGTGGGTCAGTGTCAGAGTACAAGAAAAGTAGATTGCTTTTAAATTACACACCTTTTGTCAGTAGATATTATTTACTGAAGGCTTACGTAACTCCAATCGAACGACATACGTTCGTAAGCACGTCCAGAAGTGATTGTCATGAAAAATATTCTTTTGTCCAAATAATGTCCTCACTCCTAACCAATCGGTACGAAATAATTAGTTTCCTAATACTGCCTTCGATTTTCGAACGTGACATGTGATTGCATTCTCCGCACAAGAATTTTATTGTTCACGAACGTATCACGACAGCAATAAAAACGGTGAAACCACTTCGATTGAATTTTTCGATCAATACGAACCGTAACTGAAACGACGAGTAAAAAAAGATAAAAAAAGCAAAGGCGTTGGACAAAAAGCCAACCGCATTACACATTAGCCACGTCTCTACGCGGTAGTGCTATAGACAAGTTTTTCTTTTATTTTACCGCATCTTGACGTGAGTTTGAAAAAACCATAGACAAGGGTACGGATATAGAAGAGGAATCGAAATACTCAGTACAAATATTTTGATGTCTTCATAGGAAATACATTATAGAATCCGTTACGTCGGAGCTCCGAAATTTTTAATTGAGATTGTAGTAAAACATGGGTACGTCTCTGTCAATACACAAAATCCGGATTAACTGGTTTGATAAATCTTACTACGGCCGTATTAATGAATTCAGTTTGAACTACTGTAAGTACATCTTTGAATGTCCATCACTTTTAATCAAGGTCGTATTTAAACATGCGTAATTATTAAATTTTGATGGTGTTTGTATCATAATAGTTAAATTTAAAGTTCCCCTTTTAGAATAATATACCTAACGATAGTTCTGTTTACTGAAAGTCATAAAGGTGATATATAAAAAATGTAGTAGATAAATAGAAATATTTACTAAAATTATTCCTAGTTTTATAATACCACGTACGATCTACTAATATAATATCGTAAAGGTGAAAGTATGTATGTTTGGATGTTTGTTACTGAGTTACATAAAACGGATGAAAAGATTTGACATACAGTTTAATGGCTGGATTCAAAGCGGATATGTTTTGTTCCAGAAATCAGTTACAATAAATGTTTTGGGCAAAGTCTTAAATTGCTGACTATTTATAATCTGTGCTTTAATTTAGAAGTACTTTAGTGACTTTTCTAAACATCTAAAATTGAATAGTAAAATAGATATAGGGTGGTATTGCGTTTGTTCAACGTCCAACAACATGTGAACGCCCGCGGCATCTTTGCTGTTTATTCGATGTAATTGTGTTTAGATATTGTTAGCTAGACGGAGAAATAAATGTTCAGGGAAATATGGTTTAATGTAGCACAAAATTTTAGTTGTTCTATGTTCAATGGGAGTAGCCTACAATCAAAATAAGTACATTAATTTATATTCGGTGATGTGATCTTTTAATTGATTACCATAAGTGTATTTCGGTGTGTTTTTATATTTATTATTAATATTAATTACGGTATAAAATTGTATATTTTCTGAAAAATTCACATAAAAACAGTTTACACTTTGCGGCGGGGTTAAAGATCGTTTAAGTTTTCGTAATAGTGGCGGTTTTTACATTCTGCAAATATCAGAGGCTAGAATCGAGACACAAATTTATAATAAAGTGTGCCATATGAACGAATCTGAATAATTTTCGCTGGTTTGAGCTCTCAGATTAAGCGGCCTACCCTAACGTGAGGGTAAGAGGCTTAGGGATATAATACTGTTCGAAGATAGAAATCCAAATTAATATATGCTATACTCTTATTCGCAAACGTGATACCTATACGTTTACTCGTAAAATTATTTATCATGAATCGATCTAATCTGAATGCTCCAATTTGTCAAATTTTTCGACCAAAATAGTAACTGAAAGTTGGGGATATATAAAATTGTATATTTATATTGTTTTTATATTTATTAATTATATATACTTATTATATTTATTGAAGAAAGGGAAAATCTTTGTTCAATATTTTTATTGATGACACTGAAATCGTCATTTGCTTAAAAATACGTTGATTAAAAGAAAATACAGTGGTTTCTATTGAAAACCTTTTCTATTTCACATTTTTATCTGTTATAGAGATACAAGAAATTATTTTTGGTCTGTTAAAACTATAAAATTGTTTTTTTCCGTATAAAATCTAATAATTAAGAGTTAATAAAAATTAACTATTTTATGATTTGTGGTTTATTTCATATCTAAATTAAATTAAATTACAACTAAGAAAAACATACAATTACCCTTTACGCAAGTACCAGGCTGACGTGATCAAGAAGCGTCAGAGCGTGCCCATTTCAAACAAAAACATCCTCCCTCATATCGGTTGCAGTACAAATAGCTAGAAGCCTAGAAAATGTTTGTGCAAGGGGTCCGACCCCATTCAGATAAGAATGAAAACGTAAGCAGTTATGCTAAGCACGGTATGAATGTTGTTATGTAAATTTTTTAAATTTTTATGATAATTTGCGCGATATAAAAATTAGTACTAGTGAGATAGTAAATTTGGGTGTTATTTCCTTATACAATATCTATAACTGAGATCAAAATAAATATCATTTTTTCTTCACATTTTGAAAACCAGCACTTTTTAAATTGTATTTTTCATATTTCAATAGTATTAACATAGATAGTGATAGTAACGCAAAAAAGTAGGAAGCATGAACCAAGGAGTTTCTATAGCCTTGTTAAAAAAGTGTGCAAAATGGCGATTCATTTCCTGCGAGTGTGTCTGACGGATAGACGTTATCGCACCGCGACTGGTCGTGCTCCCATGTCTAGGGTTGCCAATGGTCTGAAAATTAATATGAAAAATAAAAATAATCCCCACAATCTTTTAGGGCAGCTAGTAAAAATTATTACGTATGTATTCAGCATCTGCTAGTTATGATGGAATAGCAAATATTTTCAATTATATAAAATCTTCATCTCTTTTCTACTGTCTTATAAAACTGAAATTTGAAAACTGTCTACGAGTGTAATGTTAAAAAATCCACATTTTAGCTTTATTTATTAATTTATAAATTGTAGGGTTATTTGTAATGACAAATTAGTGGTAAGTGGCAGCCCTAGTTATCGCATTGTGGCCAGACAGGCTCCCTCAGCTCTGGTACAGATTAGCGTAGCTCAGCGCGTGTGGAACCACAGAAAATTTAATACGACATCAAGAACACACTTCATGCTTATTGGATTCGTGATTAAGTTGTTTCAATAATTGTTTGAAATCCACGACTTTGGTCGACATGTATCGATAAACTTTGGAACCAAAAAAGATAAAATCATCTAATATGTTATTTATATTTTAAAAGACCACATTCGTAAATATTTTATGTATTTATCTATGCAACATTTAAAAGGTCTCTTAATTAATGATGACTTTAATGAAACATGTAAAATTCGGTGTACCTTCTAAGAACCGCAAAAGCTATTAATCAATTGTTGGTACCCAATATTTTTAACTTTGTTCAATTATAATATCTAGTAATGATAAAAACACTTAAACTTAAGCAAGATAAAAACCATTTCAGTAAAAGTATTCACGAAGTTCGAACGAATACACGGATGTCAACCGTTAAAAGTATAAAAACCAAATAGCAGACGTAAACAAAACCATCGGACCGCAAAATTCGTGGTTGACAACCTTAGCCCCTTGTATTAAAGCTCTATGTTTGCCTGCTTTATACTAGGTTATATAGTATCACGTTGGGAGCGAACGGCGTGGAATGGAAGAATCCAATAGAATCCCATTTACTACCCCCTTTCACTGTAGAAGGGAATAGGTAGGCAGGGTGTATCATGCACTCCGTGTTCGACTGATCCCAACTAATAAGGCTGTCTTTAACGCGACATATTTGAATGATATAATATAAATGCACATAGCGTATAAAGAAATTTAGTTCAATAGGATAGATTTTCTCGGCCATACTGAAAATAAAGCAACAATGTTGAAACTTTCGATTACATTTAAGTGACGAACGATAGAGTACCTCGAATTTCTGAAATTGTTGGTTTCTTTAAATTTACTAGGTATTAAATTTTCAACATTTAATAGCGCTTTCATCCATGATCAGGGCCGCAGTTATAGCAATAGTATTTTATTCGGTAAAGATGTGATTCCGAGATTTACTAAAACCAAGTTCTCATATTCGATTGCTCGCTATGTCCGACCATTAATTTTTATTTATCGACAAAACGATCGATAGGTAGCGTGCTCGTAAAATGGCCGCACTAAACGTTTATGTGTGAAGTTTATGATGGTTTAATATAGCGTTTTTGAAAGCTCGCCAGTCCGAAGTTTCTATTTTATACGTCCTCGTGGAATAGAATTATAGGTAGTAAAATGTCTGCTTCGATGTTCTGTAACGGTACAACAGTTTATCCGTTTATACGGTGCGACGCTTGAACACGGGACATACTGCAAAATTCTATATGACAGAGTAATAAACATTATTTTAAAATTTATGACGTTTTTAGGATATTACAAGAACAATAACTTGAGCTAATGGAATCGTGCGAATGGTGATGGGTGTGAAACCAATAGCTATTTCGCATTTATACGTTTGCAATTAGTTTTCATGTTAAAGTTGGAGAAACAAAATATAATTATAGAGTTCATGTTTAAGTTTTAACGCAACGCTTCGAATAATTATTTATTTTATCTGTGGTTTGTATTTTTAGATAAGCTACATTGTGTACCATTCAATTAAATATTGCAAAATATAAATTGAAGCAAATAAAGTTATTGACAAATGCATTTCGTTGTATCTTTGCATAACGTTTTATATGTAGTTTTAAATCGTAATTTACATTGTTTACAAATCCATATTGGAAATTTACCATCCGTATAGATGCAAACAAAAACATCGATAAAAAACCTAATCGTCTGACAATTTACAGCGTCAGAAGCGTACCCTGAAGGTAAATTATCGATAATCGACCGACTAACCAAATAGCCGGTGTCGATACAAGTTATCGACAATAATCGTTATAATCGCTAGTGCTGCGCGATTGTTACCGGTCGCCATTAGGAGACGTGCTCAGCGTATTAAATCAGAACCATCACTTTTGACCCATTATAGTCTACCATACCTCAATAAAGATACCAATTTCCGTAGAATTATACGACCTTCCAGGGTTCTATCTAAAGTGGCCACGCGGGTTGACTTTTTGTACGCTTATTATTAAAATTATTATTTATTAACTATAATTGTCAGCGACGATTCGAGGGTTAACAGCGGCGTTTAGCGTAATTTGGTCGGTTTGAGCATTTTGGAGGGTTTATTAGTAATTATTAGTTATGGTACTTGCAGAGTTGAGGTCAATAATCACAGTTATAAACTGACTTCGAAAATTATGGAATTCGTTGCTTGGGCTTGAAAACGTGACGTAGTTTGGTGTATGGGAACCAAGTTTATGAAAATTCTGGTAATGGTTCGTAATGAAATTTATAAATTGTTATATTAGACTAGCTGCCTAGTTAAAAATATTCGTTTCATTTTATATCCTTAAATTTCTTGTTAAATTTTTGAGTGACAACATTGAGTTATATCCTGTTGCAGGCAGTTAAGAGTCGACGTAACTTTTTAATTTTCTTTTGAATTATTTTTTCTTTTCGCGCGCGAGTATTGTGCGCGGTTAAATGGCGTGAAATTGCCGGTCACTGAATATTTGTTGACTGTTTTTGAATCGCATACCACCTGTCCGGTCGAAACGTTGCAGCTTTGTAGCTGACTGTAGTGAGACTTGTATATTCTTGGATCTTACATAGGTATGTTTTAATAAAGCACAAAATATTTCTTTATATATTTTAAGGTGCCCTAGATCGTTTACATCACTATATTTACTAATTGTAAGTCCAATAATATAATCTAAAATCTATGTTACCTACAACAATGAATTAATGAATTCAAAATTAAATTAAGATCTCGATAAAGTCAGCTTTTATACAAATAAAAATTTCATTAAGACGTATCCGACTATTTAGGAGCTACGAGGCGACAGATAAAAACATGAAATTTATAAAACCCTCTTTGTTATGATGGAAGTCAAAAACTATATTGAATACTTCAATGTTTCTGAAAAGATATGAAAACACTATTCTTTTCTCTTCAAAAGACGTTTTCTTCATAAATCTAAGGTGCAATTTATAGCCTAAATCAATCGTAAATAATGGTATATCTAAAAATGTAGAGGGAGTTGGGGGCAGAAGTGGTAATATTATTTCCTTATCTACCCCTGACAAGTCCCCCGGAGTAAAGTACGCTTAGGGTTCAAAGATCGTTTCCGAACGGCTTTAAGATGACAGTTTCACAACTTGGGCTATTTCGATAAAAAAATTCTTGTTACCCGCTTGGGAAATGAAAAACATATACTTAGACCTTCCTTTATATATGTTTTATATTTTATATATTTTATGTTGGTATATATTTTGTTAATATATCATGGGGCTTTTTATAAAATTGACTTAAATATACAATTTTATAAATATTCTATAGGTACTTTATTTCAAATAACTTATCTAATAATGGAGCCGAAACATTGATACGACCAAAGACTATGTTAGCTTGAATATTATATGTAAGTAGGTACATAATTGTAACTATTTATACTATCTACTTGTAACTAAAATTTACTCGAAATTGCAGACACTGCATTTAACTGTTCATCGAAGTACGGCAACTATATTATACAAAACAAACATTGGCTTTATGTGGTAAATCTGTATGAATATTTAAATATACTTTTTAAAATAGAAGAACGAAAATGTTTAATTCATATTTATGATTGATATTCTGTTCATAATAT
>JAOSYY010000012.1:8514690-8526014 GCA_025727935.1 Hebomoia glaucippe | reverse complement strand
AGACCTATAATAACACATAGCAGATTTCTCTTCCAGTCATATATTTTCAAATATCAACTTTGTTGTTCTTAAAAAAATCACGTTAATTTGTCTAACTAAAATTCTCAATAATTTCATCCTCATCTAGACAAAAATCAAAATAATTCATTTCATTAAGTTCTGATTACTACACTAGATAAGTATGATCTAACATATCTCTAAGTTTTTAATATAATTGATTAACTCTGTGATGATTTAGCAGCTTCAAATACCAAGAATACACAACAAAAATGTTTTTGTATAGACACGACATGAATGGCTTCCTACCTATTTGCCTGTATAAAACAAATAATCAGACTTAAATATATGTCGCTTATATGTAGGGTGCACAAGAATTTTAAACAATGAGCCCTCTAGAGTCAATTTGATATCCCTATGTGGGATATCTTATAAAATAGTCCACAAAGGCACAGTTTTCCCTTCGAAATTCAATTAGAAGGGAGATAGGTACAATCAATTTCATTTGGGGACAGTTGTAGGGTACACTGGTGTAGGTATAAGTATATACATCCCCATATAGTTAGGTATACTTAAAACTTCACTAAACCACTGTCATTGAGCTTTATAACCAACTAAATTATTTGTACGTGACGTACTTAAGTTTTGAAATGAGAGAAAACCTTTAAATATATTAACTATTAGTGTTATTCTGCGGTTTTACCCATGTCAAATATGTAATATTCTGATGTATGAGATATATTTTTAATTTTTATTAAATTCCGTTTAGTAGTTTTCGTCCGAAAAAATAACAAATATTAATATTCACGAATTTTCGCCTTAATAATTTTAGTAAAGAATATTTATTTACTAAAAGTTTAGACAAATTTTTCTTATTTAATGTTATACTATAATTTTGATTTTCCTTAATCAAGATATTTTATCCCTTACAGCATAAACACTCAGATTATTTACCCATCTGGAATGTTATATTGTCAATCACACATTGTATTGAACACTGGTAGATTTTTTATTATTATAGTGTATATAAATAATGAATAAAAATAGGGATAAAAGAAGCACTTCTTTGAAATTATATTGAAATTTCGTTCCAGCTATTAGTTTTATTAAGTAAAAATTTTTGTGGTAGATAGGTCCCTAATTGGTGACAGTTCAGTAAATTATCAGAAACAGGATATACATTTTCAAAGTACTTGTTTTTGTATATCACAATATAACACTTATAAAGTAATTTACCACCAAAACTTATACTTAATAGAGGCAATGAGTTGGCTAAGGGACTTGACTTCTATTAATCTTGTAACTTTTTTCCTTGCCTGACTTGCATTTCCCTGTAAGGAGCAAGTCATTGTTGGGGAAACGAATTAACCAAACTTTCTTAAGATAATATGTGAAGGCACTTTTATGTTAAAAGTAGGTTTATAGAGAGTAAAAAAATTAGAAAATTTAGAAGAAGTAAATTAATTACTTATAATGAATACCAACATTATGTAGCAATTGTAATATTACAATATATGTATACAAATTTTTTCGTCGTATAAACGCGAAATTAATTGAACTGGCAGATATATTTTTGTATCTATTCCACTGATTTAGCACAGAAATATTTTTACAAAAAAGGACTGATTTTTGTTCTTCATACATGCTAGGAAACTGAACCATTTCACATATCAGAACTTCTAACTTCCAAATCCAACTAAAAAGTTAAACCTAACATTAAACTTCAAAGAAAACAGCAAATATTTGCCCTCGTTTACCAACATTATCTGTTCAAAGCTCTCGAGCTACGCACCATAACTGTAGTGTTTGCTAAACTTATAAAACAAGGGCTAGAAGCACTTTCGTTGCCCGGACGCTTTACGTTCAAGTGTTTGCTATTGAGCTTCGAACAATTGCAAAATAATCTACTTCAGCCTTCACACGGCTGTTTGTTTGCGCTTGTTTTTATCAAAGGATCGATATAACAGTATATACATTGTTATGTACTACTTGTAGCCAATCGTTATATGTATACAAATTAATATAAAGTGTCTGTTTGTAGTATAACAAAAGCTTTTTTAAATATATATGAAAAGTCCTAAAAGAACTTTTCGCCTATGTGTTTTTTTATTAGTCTAATAGACAGACGAGCTAGACTTCACTGGATGGCATAAGTTACCCAACACCCTAGCACTATTAATTTTTATTTCGAGCATTCAGAAATTCATAGACCAAAGTTGAAACGCGCATTACAGCACTTGAGATCTTTTCCATCTGCCATTGTTGTAAATACAATTTTTTTTGTCAATAAATATAATTCTTTTTGCTAATTTACTTAAATACAATACCTACCTGTGCGAAGACTAAGACAAAGTTTTAAAAATAATATAGTAACTATCTATTTAACTGTAACAGGATATAGGGTGTGTAACTGTGTAGGTCTATAGATTTTGGTTTGTACCAGATGGCAAGTTTGCATTCACCCTCAGGGAATAAAAATTACGGTCGATGAATGTTACATCATATTGGTCTATGTATTTTAAGAAAAAATTGTACCTTGCTAATTGTAAACTAAATTTATAGGCAAATAATTTACGTAGACTATGTTATGAGATTTTTAATAATTATTTGGCTACTTACTTTTCTCTTGTGGTATTACGTTTAAAATTAATCAAATCTATTTTACATCAAGTACTCTATAGTATTATATTATAAAACTTAAGAGTTTGTTTGAACGCGCTAATCTCCCGAATCGCTGGAGCGATTTGAAAAATTATTTCAGTGTTGGATAGTACTTTTATCGAGGAAGGTTCAACGCTATATTATATTTTCAAAAAAAATGGAGATATCTTTTTGTGGCGAAACGAAGCTTGCTGGATCAGCTAGTTTTAAATAAAATTGTATTATTTTTACTTTATATAAAATACGTTTTCTAATATTTAACGCTAAGTAAAAAACGAAAATAGAAAACCTGCCAACTGTACACAGCATCAGCTTTTATTTTATATAAGGTCTCTTTAGTTTATTTCTGAGTAAACGATATGCTAGTGGTAACCCAACTAATATACCTACTATTTTGTCCCGACATCTTTATTCACTCACTTGGTTTTGCATGATTGAGAGCAAAATTTATATTTACGATATAATATACGTATATCAAAGTAGATTATAAATATGTCCATTGTGACATAAAATAGTTAAAATAAAGATATTTATACGCAAACTGAATATATTTCCAAGAGACGCTTGGCGAAGTAATTGTTTTTGTGGCTAATTCTTTCTCCTCTTCATTCTTCGAGGGGAGTCTGTCTCCAAATTGGATTTTTATATAGTTAAGAGGGCGAAGGGTAGCGCGATTGCTTTTTGATAAGTCAATTTTAAGCATCGTACCAACCGTTATAAATGTAAATATTGAAAACTATTAGATATCGTTTTAAAATTGTACTAAAGATTATTATTATTTTTTTAGAAATTGAATGGAGCAACATTGAAATTACACATTAGACACACAAAATGATCTTTGAATACATATATTATTTATTTACATTAAACCTAAATACTTGTTTATATGTTTTTAATATATGCACGTTGAAGTTTTTTATGAAAGTGATTGTTACCCCTAGCGGATTCGCTTTTGGGTTCCGGATCTGACGAAGAAGAGGATGAGGAATCAAGAACAGCCAATAACTCAAGTAGTCCAGCGCACGCGACGCATCCGGCATTACATTCAGAACTCTCACACAACGGTGATACGAAGCCTCACGAAGACTCAGAAGATCAGGTTGGTACCTAATTATTTTATGTATAATCTTTACAAGTAATGTTGTTAATTTATACGTTGTCGACTTAATTATCAGAATTTGTAACTCCACATAACATCAAACAAGGACTATTAAGGTCGTCTACTACACAATTTTGAAGTCTATCGGATTACTTCATATGTCCCTACACAATATCGCTTTCTAGTGATCATTTTCCTATAATATTGGTTTGATATAGCCATCCATAGTTAACGTAAACAATTATTACTTGTTCCTGTAAATTTTATCCAGAAGAAGTTACGCATTCTAATAATTAGACGTGTTAGATTTAATACCTGAAGTTGAAGTACTCATTTTAGTCTGTTAACAAAAGCGCTTAAACTCGATTGTTTATAGTAGTCAAAGGCGTTCGCAAGTTTAGTATAAGACATTAATACGGGGATCACCAATAAACAAATAAATGGCCCTGACAACTTTTTATTCGAGGTAACAATTATGTCTAATAATAATAGTCCATTTAATATGGTTTATTGCTACATTCCTAATGACAACCCCATATCACATGCATGGGAACTGACCACATAGTCGCATTCAGTTCTTTCTCTTCCCTTCCCAGGGTTCCCTGGACGGTGACCCCGAGACCCGCGATTCCCAGGCGGAGAATAAGTCCCCAGACGATGGCAACGGGGGCTCGAAGCGGCGAGGACCTCGAACTACGATCAAAGCGAAACAGCTGGAGATATTGAAATCTGCATTTTCACAGACTCCAAAACCTACGAGGCATATCCGGGAACAACTGGCAAAAGAAACGGGTTTACCCATGAGAGTAATACAGGTATGTTGTTTTAAATGTTTTGTTAAGCACGATACACTCTTTTTAAACCCGAGAATTTCTTGTTTCATGGAATAATATTAAAACTATGTCATTTGTTACCATAATAATATAGTATGCACATTAATAATCTTCGCTCACTGGCTAGTTGTAAAAATTTATCTTACAATTTTTTTTACATAAAATATTTAGTTATTGCGAGCCTATGCGCTCGTTAGATCGCTGTTAATATTCTCAAGTAGGTGTAAAACTCCCAGACCTTTAAGGCTCAAAAAGTGCTTAAAACAAATTTTCAGAGTTAAGAATTACTTGTGTATTTCGCAAATAACTAAACTATTTTAGTAAGTCATGCTCACTAGAATATAATCGATTTTGAAAAGTTTCATTTTTAATTTTTTATTTCGACAATACCCTGATCTCAATTTAAATACATTGTTGAGTAAGTTCGAAATTTTTCGTTATACTATAAAAACTTTTGCTCTTCGAGATCTATTATTCGTTATAATTGTATTTTGACGTCACAATAACGACGTATAACGGCATAACGCAAACGACAATAACGCCGTTGACCAACATTTTAACGAATTTCACTTTTACTCTAAATCGTTATACCGTGAATACTTGAAATTGAACAAAAACAACCTACGAACTTTAGTTATATACCGTCAGTAAAAACTGCATAGCCTTTACTTAATAAGTTAAAATTTAACTTCAAAACTTTTACTACGATATGTTTTTTATTAAGATTTAAAAATAAATTCTTATAGGAACTCTAGTGAATACTAAAATTAAAAATTAGTTCAAAATAAAAACAACGCCAAAGAAAAGTATTAAAATTTTGCATTAGAATTGATGTATGAGTTATTGTTTTAAAAGAGCTCGTTAAAATTATAGGAAGCAATAGAAATCCTACGTTGATCGCTCATCAATTCAGTAACCATGGTAACCAGCATAAATGGCCGATGCTCAATCATGACAGCCGCGTTCCAATGTTCGTAAATTGAATTTCGCGCGCGTCCGTTCAGAAATAGCTTTGACGTGACAAATATCCTTATTACCAAAGCACAGACTATAAAGAACGTTATCATCGATTCATACTTTTATTTATAGTCGAGTTTTATTTACTACTTGTAAATACAAACTCTAGTATTCACATAAATATCAAACTAACTGATTTCGTTTTCACCAATGAGTTCGAATGATTAAAATTAAACAATTATTGATACAATATGAGTATCTCGGAGCGTAGTGTTTAAAATTTGAAATGAAATGGTATTCGGTGTCACACGATATTAATAAAGAATTTGAATAATTTAACTTTAACCAAAATATTAACGGAGCCATACCTCAAGAAAAAAATGAAACGAAAAAAACAGTTTTCTCATACTTTACGACTTGGCTCATTTTATGCAAAACGCCTCATTATTATGATTCACCACGGCTGCTTTTGCGATTATAACAGCAATATCGGCATCGTTTCAGTAATATGGAGCGTTAAAATTGTGACACGGTGATTCAACAGTTTCTGAAAATTCTAATCCAATCTAACACATGGATGTACGATTCTCCACACCGTTATCGGCAGATGTCGGTAAACGTCTGTCCGTCACGCTTTTTGCGCGCCTTCCTCTTGTTTCTGTTTTTGTTACCAGATTTCGGAACGAAAAAGTTCACTACTACTGTACTACTAAAGTAATTCTTTACTATCGCATGTTTTTAATTACACTATACTGCATCAAAATTTTGATTGAAATTTATTTTGTTATGTTACATAAAGTGTTAGTTTCAAGTTTTAAAGATGAACGATCGTTGTTAAATAACGTTACTTAGTTATCTGTAAACATCACTATTTATTTAAAACTTCTGCTTAAGCGAAGAACTAATTGCCGTAGTAACTACTCCATTTTTTTTATTAATAGTTGACATTCATCTGACTTCAAATGTTCAATAATATTATAAAAGAATAAAGATGCCTTAGTCATTGGAGGCGGCTCTAAAACAAATATTGTTACACTCGAGTGTTATGTAACAACAATCATTCAACAATAACGTCAAATATGTTAAGTGGATCCATAAACAAGATTTTTTGTCGCCATCCGTCAAGAGGCAGATCGCGCGTGTCAAATGTTGTACCACATGTGGCGTAGAAATAACTGTATACGTAGTTTTTGTACACATATTCCGGATTTAAATAGTTAACACCGGTCCGTGTGAACCTATAAAACCTTTGATGAAGCCCGTCTCTACTAAGCCATATGAGCGGTAATTTATATGTTAATAATAATTGGGAGATCTCTCGTTTTATTTCATGTTAACTCGATTGCAGGTCTTAATTAGTTGTTTAATTTTTATATTGTAAGATGAGAATTGGTATTTATTACTCTACTAAATAGTTAATTTTTACTATCGATATGAGAGAATATTACGGTATTACTTTATTTATATGTATGAAATATAACAAAATTTAAATTACATTTTAAATTTAATAATTACTTGTCACGAAAATATCGCCTATCAAAATAGTACATTTCGGAGATGAAAATAAAGCATATAACCAGACGTCACCATTAACGCGACGTCAACCGCAAAACGGGAAAAAATAGTTTCGGATATTTTAATAAGTTCATATATCGTAATTTCTAAAGCGTGACAGTCCTGTCGTCAAACGTCGACCGCGCCCTTATTGCCTCATATTTTATAATGACACGAGGTAGCTAGGGATGTCCCAAACCGGGATAAGTTAGATTAAATTAGTGAGAAAAATTAAAAGCAATGGTTGTTTATCTTGATACGTTAATTTTTCTGTATAAATATTTTCAAAAATGTTTTAGTTACGTAATGGCGTCTGTTAATTAAATGTCAACATATTATGATATTTTTTCAGTTGTCATACGACTACGCGCCGAATTTCATAGCGATGACAGCTCAAGTATAATTATCATAATTATGTTTTATTGCTTTTTATCGAATCACCGTTAAGTATTAATTGGTGTTTATACTGTATATTAAACGAATTAAATTTTCGTATACCGTATAACAAAGCATTGGACTCATGAATTATCTTCAATCTATCTTTCATGAATTCCGTAGCTGGAAATAATTTTTAATTCAAAATTAAGTTATAAGTACTAGGTTCATAAATAAATAAACTTAAAGTCAGTACTAAAAGGAATTTAAGTACATGAATGTTAAATACTGTACAAAATTAAATAATATATATTAAACAGACAAACAACTAAAACGAAGTAATTTTCGCAACATTATAACAACGCATTGTGTGATATTTTGAAAAAAAATTATTGTACAGAAATCCCATGACCATATGAACCGACTCGAACTTGACTATTTTATATTTTATTTTTATGCAAATTTCACGTAATTACAAAAGAAAAGACGAAACGATGCATATAATAAAATTAATTAATTCACACCTATTTATTACTACTTGGAGTAATGTCATCGCAGTGTTACATGTTACAAATTACCTTATTACTCAAAGCATATTCACCGACGGTCTAGAATAAGCAAATTAACAATGCAAAGTGTGATCATTAATCATTATTAATTAGTCGCTAAACAATATTCCGTCACGATTACTTGAACTCTAATGATAGTTTTGAATTTTATGTAATGATGTGTCATTTGTGTTGCTTGTAATTAAATAAATTTGGAGATTTCATTATAATTGGATGGTGCTAGAGTAAAAAATGTGTTAAGATTGAGAGAAAGTTATTTCTCACACGGAAGCCAGTGTCGACGTTTGATTGATAGCAGCGCGATAAAAACGTTTGTTGATGACAGTCTATAGTTGCGAACATGTTATTATGTCACTGGCAACACTGGTCAAACGGCCTGACTAATGTAGTGTGTACCTAAATGTTTTTTCTTAATAACTTTGTTATCTATTTCTAATATGAAGATAAAATACTACACTAATATTTATTAGTATAATATCGATATCAATAGATACTTGTCAATTACAGAAATCCATATAAATACTTAATGCATATTTTTAAAAAATTACTAATTAATAAATAAATAAAATAATTTAAACTGAATTAAACAAATAATGAGCCATTACAATCTTTAAATTATTATTCATACAAGAATACATTTAATATTTTCAAACTTCTACATTCTAGTATCAAGATATTGAAAATGAAACTATTTCATAATCATTTGCAACTCGTGTAAGAATAGGCTAATAATAAAATTAAAAAATGTATTTTTTTCATTTCGGTCAATCAAGCGTTGTAAGAAAACAGTATTGAATGAGCTGAGTTCGGTCATCATATCTCTTCGTTTAATGGCCGTCGGCGGCTTTGACTTGCCCCGAATACTATAACTTTCACAACTTACGAGATAAACCGGGGCCTTTGACCACAGAAAATACTCACTGACTGTCGGTTACTAGTCGATCGACAACGAAATTTTACGACAAATTGTTTTAACTTTAAATAAATTGTAATCTCCTCTTAATTCTTGCTTTCTTGGTACTCCCTGAACATTATCGCATGTTGTGACAATTTAAAATATTAGTAGAATACATGACTTGTCTTTACACCCGATGAAAAAAGATGTGTATTATATTTAAACATGTCTGTCTGTGGCATGGTATCTCCTAATTTCATGGGCCGATTTTGGTGCGATTTATCTTTTTGTTCTTAGCTATATGTATATATCCATGTGTCGGCGTTTGTTTAACTGTGTTTAATTTGTTATCCTAGTAATGATAACTCTAAAATAAAATTTATATATCATCATTAACTTATAAAGTATTAACCCTAGAAATACATAAATATTTTTTTTTATAAAATATAATAAACATTGTATAAATATAGCAAATTCTAGACACCAAACATGCTCGTGTCATCTTTTATTTCAACACACTTTCAATAAAAGCGTATAAAAACCGTGAAATATGTTCACTTGTAGCCAAAAACATCTGAGCATCTTGTAAAAACCGTTCGGACACGATTATTATTTTGACTCAATGTCATCGCTCGTGAAATGTTTTCGATAACGATTATCGACTGCCATTTTAGCGGTTGCCGTCCCCAACGATACCACACTTTATCTAAAAGCGACTGACTGTGTTATGATAATAAATTTGTAATTTTAATCGTTATTATTAAAACAACGGGATACATGCATGAACAGTAAAATAGATGTTTTACAGTGTCCGTATTGGCAGCTCTCGTAAAATCGTTCAATGTATTGTGAGTGCCGGATTTGCATCAAAATGCGACGTTTACGCGCGAATTGTATAAGCTTTGCTTGACACGAATTGAGCTTGCAATTTCGCTTAAAATGTATTTTCAGCTTAATAAAATTGAAGTAAAACATCGTTGTTTTGATGTTAAAGTTTTTGTTTTGATAATCTATCATATTTTATTTAAAAATTATTCGTCAATGTATTATTAAAAAGGTATATCAGGATTTAATATTTTATTTATATAGGATACATTTTAATTATGAGCAACATAGAATCCAAAGAGACTATGCAAATTCTGAACATCAAAAAAGATGGTTTAATAATAACAAAGATATATGATTTATTACGCTGAAGACAGAAGCACCTTGCGTACAACCGCGGTGCTACAAAGGCTTGACAACAACAATATATTATTAATTATGATGAAAAGACGCGTCATACAAAAGTCGTGTATTTGCAAAAAAATCCAAGTGCGGCGCCTAGCTTTTGTCTATGGGCGTCCCGCGTAGAACGCGGCGGACAAAGGTATAGCAAGCGGCGATCGGGACAAAAGGCTCCCCGCTTGGACAAAAAAATGACATCATTTATTTTATTGCCGTGGGTGAGAATGTGCTACATTAATATTGTAGACCTTAATGTTCGATCGCCCTAGGCCCACCATTCGTCAGCGTCGCCGTTCTCTGTAAATTTCATCTGTCGTTCGAATTATGAAATTTATGATTTTGCGGACTGAAAATTGTTTATGGTTTATTCATTGTTTTATGTCTTTATTGCTGCGATATTGTAATTAATACATATGTATCCTTGTCTAGGTCTGCCACGGGACTTTCACCTTTACGCAAAAAATATTTCATACACTAAAAAATTATAAATGCACATTTTATTGATACACAAACATATAAAAATATTAGTAAGGTCTTTAATGACACGTCGGTATATTGTCTGTTTAACTTTATGTGCGAGTTGACCTTATTTGTTTTTCTTAGTCATAAAGTATAAATATCAACAGATAGATAATGATACGTTACTTCATACAATAACGTCTCAAGGAAGCATCACTATTACATGACATCTAGTACTCAGCATCCGTACCTGTAATTACTATGCGAATACATAATTATACTTCTAAAGCACATAATTCCATCGTAAAACATCGTAAATGACGGTAGCAATATAAGTATTTGTATGCAAACTGGCTGCCGTACATCCATCATGCCTGCCCACTGCTGGAATACTTACATTGATTTATTACGCCATCGATTACATTCGCCTGCGTTATAGTAAATTAATTATCTAGTATATATACGAACGGGTATTTTGTATTGAAATTTTACACATTATATCGGACTAGGAGGACATAATATCCGTAGACCCTGCCTTACCAATAAATAAAATCTGCCTGTTTGCAATCTTAAAATATTTATTTATAATATACATGCAAATGTCAACATGTTTATAATTTAATAAAAACAATATCTATCTTTTTATTTAGGCGAATCTCCTAAACAATTAGATCGATTTTGGTGCGACCTTATCTACC
>JAOSYY010000012.1:8465176-8484218 GCA_025727935.1 Hebomoia glaucippe | reverse complement strand
TATTTTTCATCCCCCTAAGTGATAAGGGTTGTTCACCCTTAAATTTTTTTTTTAATTTTTGGACGAAATTTTTTTTTAATTTTTTTAAGATACAGCATATAAAAATACATACAATTTCCCAATTTTCACTCCTCTACAGTCAACTCCTATTATTATGTGGCAAAACGACATTTGCGGGGTCAGCTAGTATTTCTATAAACATAAATTTAAAAAAAAATGTGGAGAATTTTGCACATGACTGTACGCGTCACCCTATAGGGCTGGACCCTACGTGAAAGGCGCGAGTGCCAGGAAAACCGCTCAAAGCCGCAATGAATAGCAAAAATTTAAATTTCACGCAACTGTACTCCGGCTAACTGACTGTGTGGTCTATGCATTTCGTTGACAGCTTACAAACTGCTTTAATAACTTATTTCTCTTTTTATACAAATAATTTTAATTATATACGTTTATATATTACCTTTTTACTTATTTTCATAATTGAATGTTTTTTGCACAATTATCCTAACAAGTTAAACTTATTTTAACTAAGATATTAGAAAATAATATCTTATAAAGGCTTTAATATTTAAAAGTCAGAGAAATTTAAATTGAGTACTTAATTAACTATTTAAATTCAATTGTTTTTTAATATTAATTTTTGTCCCCATTTTCGTAGTAATAAAATATCTAATTTCTTAATATGAAATCTTCTTACGTTATGATTATCACTTTTTCTTATAACTTGTACCATATACAGACAATAACTTTATGCATTGGACCAGTTAGACTCAATGTTAGTAAGGGTAATAAGCCCTTGTTTTGGTTTGCTGTAGGTTACTTTTTCTGCATGTAACTACTACTTAATTAGGTGAAATTAATAACCATTTTATTTAATATGTCATAGTTAATATAAAATTGTTTAAACTAGTAACGGTTAGATTTAGTAAGTCTCATATTATGAATATCTTGATACAGCAGTGATTTGTGGCGTGCGACTTTACAAGTTTTAAATTTTTCAAAAGTTGGAATAATAAGATTCATTTTCAATTTATTGTTGTTCGTTTTACTGATTAAAAAAAAATAGAAGTTTCTTTTTCATGCGAATGACGTCTTTATCTGGATGTACTTCAAAATGTTATCGATCTTTATATAATTTTTACAATTAAATCTAAAACTTCTAGACTGCAAATGATACTACATTTTTAATACAAATAAATGATTACTTAATATACCTAATCACAAAATATTGCAAAACATTTCACCAATCTTTCATAGCTTCCCATAAAAATCGCCACGAGTCTTCTTTAGTTACGCCAGTGGTAATAATCAAAAATTAATACCACATCTATCAATGCTATTCACACAAATTTCATCTCTATTCTGATTACTTATGGCATAGTATTGCTTTAAATCTTTATAAGGGAGTCGAAATTAAAAGCATGAAATAGATAAATAAGATTGTCTATGGGTTTGAATCGTATAAAGTATATTTGTAGGGCGGGTCGGCCACGTGGCTCTTGTTAGTAAACTTTTCCCGTGAGTAAGGAAATCAGGGTTAATAATATAGTGTTACTGGTAATGTAGGGGCTGTAAATTATATCATAAACATGTAAAATAAAACTATAGTCTTTTAAATAAATAATCGTTGTAATTAGTATTCATAGTTTGTCTTTGACACAACTCATGAATACTGACATAATCTGTGATGTTTAATTTAAAATGCCTCGTTGTTAATTAAAAATATAATAAAAACATGACCATGTACTTGGCAATTAAAAAACATTAAATAAAAATAAATGTAATGGCTTACACAGTAGAATAAATAGTCTGAAAAGTTAAATTTTATAATGAATTCTTGCAAATGAGTAATATAAGCATTTTCAAGTCTAAACAGCTGTATTACTTTTGAGTATTCTGATGGAGCCTGGTAGAATATAAATATATAAATTTTATCTCGTTACAAGGATACAATAATTTATATTGTTGCTATTGGTCAATGTTTTGGAAATCACGTGGATGCATTAGTGTTGCTGTACAAAATTTAACCGCAATATAGATTTGTTATAAAATTATGTACTCTCTCTCTCCCTTCCGGTGCCTCTCCAGTTACTGGAGATCCGCTGTCAAGTTCGGGAACATGTCCTTGTTCCGGGCCAACCTGAACAATAAAGTCTATACTTATATAAACAATTACTAACGGAGCTCCGCAGTATTACCTGTATTAATGTAATTATTAAATAAGTCCAGGGCTTAAGGAAACCTCATAAATTCCAACAGAACCCGTACTGAATTTTATGCGTTTGTCTACGGAACCCTAAATATTTTTTTTTAAATGAAATGCTTCTGTTAATATACTTCTATGCTTGTTGCCTGTAAACGAAAATTCCGTCTAAATCATATAGGGAGGCCTGAACAAAAAGGCAGACAAAAGTTTTATAAGTTGTGTCTATGTAAGTATGTTACGCACATTCAAATGAATTTAGATAAAAGCTGTTATATTTTTGTCATGAAGCAAACGCTTCTTTTTTGTTTATATGCTCGAGAAGAAAACTATAAAAAATAAATAACTTGAAACTTTTTTCTAGGCAGATAAAGTCGCGAGCTTTCTTAAAAATCTAACAAGAGACCAGCACCTATACTTTCTACGAAATGAAAAACAACCAATGTAGTTCCCAAAACATTTGTACTTACTTAATAAACTCTCTACTTCATAGAAATCGAATAAAGACGCACCTGAAGCAAACGAGAAAGAAAAAAAACAATAAGAAAGATCCAAAAAAACACAAAACCCTCGAAATTAGTTCCCGATGACAGATCAAAAAATTTATTATGTCTAATACGCCGACTGTTCTACCGCCGTGAATTTTATGGATAAAAATCGACTAAAAAATTTAAGTTTTCATAAATAGATGTTAGAATGTAACTATGTATCTCTATTTATACAATTGACATGTTGTCTATGAAATTACTATTGCTCCGTTAAAATACATTAAAATATTGTTTTTCTTTTAACATTACTCTGCTAAGTAAAAAAAACTATCGTAAAACACAGAGTAGAAGATATAGAGCAAGTTTTCTGGAAATATACGTAATTCTTTTAAAAATTATATATTGTCAGCTTAACAAAAAAGCGAAAGCTCGCCGTAGTCCCTGCCTTCATCATAAAATCAAATTTAAAATACTAATACGTAGTATTAAAACTAATATACATACTTGCTAATTTTAAGTTCGTTATAATGTACAACAAATAAAAGATAGTTCAAAATTAACTTTAAAATTCTATACCACCTGTTCGGACAAATCAACTAAAATATAATAAGGAAGTATTTAGACCAGTTTAATCCTTTTTAGTATATAACTAATTCACAAAACTGTTTTCATACATTACCAACCTACTGATGTTATAATAAATTCAGCAATAAAACGGAAGACAACTAACATCGCTAAGAAAACAGCTATGTTAGCACTCCTTTCGTCGCAGTTCCATTCAGAATGAAATCCTTCTTAAATTATTATCCTATATTTAGGACCTTTCGCGTTTACAACATGAACCCACCATTTGTTTATACCAACATTACTCAACTCTAAAAAAACATAGCGCCACGCAACCGCGGGCTCTTTACTCCCAGCAGGGTTCCACAAGTTTCGGTACTAAATTCCCACATGGCATATTTATTCATTTCGGGCCCTCTAAGATTATTCTCTACTAGAATTTTATGATAATCGTGGTTGTATAACGGCTAATGAATTACGTAGCCGTCTTTAACGTGACAATTGTGGCTCTAACAGGTTGTTTGAATGGTGACAGGTTTTTTCATGTTGAAGTGTCGTTTGGAGCCGACGTCACAGTATATAGAACCACATAAATTTATCTCAATTATAGACAAAAAATATGAAAGTACGACGTATCTACAAAAAGTATAATCTGTTAATGTATGAATTATACTAACTTCGGATGGCGTTTTAAGTTAATAATTAATTAATTGTAGCATTTTCGTAATTTCTCCTGTCATAAAAAAATTAACAGTACCTAATGATAAACTCAAGAATTACTTTGTCCGTGTAATACTTGAAAAGACAGTACAAAAAATATTAATCATCAAAGTTTTATTGACAATAGATGTAAAACACAATATTTTTCCTTAGAGGAAAAGTTCCTACTTGAAATTTTACGTGAATATCATTAAGACAAATTACTTATTAGTCGGAGAATTTACCGAATACTACTAAAGATTATACTAGTTTCACAACTGTCAGGAATCACACTGTGACGATGTTGTAAAGATAAGCATCAATTTCTGCACCCTGTATTTCATGTCCATCGTTAATAGTTTTTCATTAGGTAAATAGAGTGATAAGGGCACTTAATTAACATTTTTTGTTTTATCATTTCATCGCGTTTGGAAAATTATTCAGAGTAGGTTTAATAAAGACGTATTTTTTAATTTATCACCAAATAAATAAATTACTATTTTATCTATCATATTTCAAACTACATTCCTTTTTTCTAAACGTATTTTATCATGAAAATATAAATGACAACACTTACTGAAGCAAACATTTTTAGTATGGTTTTTTTTGTAAACATGTCAAGTATATCTAAATGTCTTACGTCATTTTCCCCAAAATGAAAACAGATACAACGTTATTTAAAAAGAGGAAATTCTCCATGGACTCCTGCTCCACAGTGTACAAGAAATAAAAACCGGATATGACCTTAATAAAATCTTTCCTATAAAACCATGTAAGGCTTATAATAAGCTATAGCTATATAGAACAAAACCAGTCTCTAATTACACTTAAACAATTTTAAGTGTTTTATTTTACTCAAATCATCAATTTAGCAGGGTCATAAACAATACTACCGTATCTGTAATATGGAATTTCAACTAGAATAAAGCCTTCTAGAAACCTTATAACAGGAAGGCAAGTGAGCATACAGTTCACCTATAGTTAGCGATTTCTGTCGCCCATAGATACCTCCAAAACAGGAGATCTAGGAGACGCCATTCCAACCTTAAGGCCTTAGCCATTCATTATTTGTTATTTTAGTGACATCGTGTTGACGGTCTTATATATTTTTATTTTGAGTATTCGGCAATTCATAGACTGAAGTCGAAGCGCGCACAGCACTTTACGAAGTTTTACATCTATGAACGGTGGTGCGCAACTGGATATAAGCATGTCATAGAAGAATGGTGTTTCTTCCAAGATACTTGATCTCTTATAAACAGTGAGCTAATGAATGTAGTTCACCATTCATAATGTTAGGTGGAGGTCAAACGACACACAACTATCGTTAATCATCCACGCACGTCATCCCATACTAAGATGGATGGTTGGTTCTCAGGGAACCCGAACTAAAATGATAATTATCAAACTCTTTGTTATACCTTCCAATCAGTTGGTAATGTGTTTCTTATTAATAGAATTGGTGGAAATTATCAGAAGAGATTTGGTAGCATAACTTATTAACTAGTTCTTTTGAAATACGCAACTAACTATACATATGTTTAGATGCGATATAAACTAAATAATAATAAAAACAATAAGGTTTATTTAACAGAATAAGAAAATTCCAGCTTACCTTGAAATAATAATTGAGATCTTAGTTTTTAAAATGCACTTAAATGCAAGAATATGCTCCATTGTTTCGTGACCAACGCGATATTTCGTGAATCATAAAGTCCGTGAAAAAATTGAAACGTCTCGTGAATGCCCAGCGAATGAAGAAATACATCTTGAGTGCTCACAAATGATCACTAATTACCTATAGAAATGTAAAACTCTGCGGGAAAATCTTGTATATGAATATAGTATGAGATGGCAGAGTCAATATCTTGACCCTACCATTGTGAGAAAAAGGTGCACATACGTTTAATATATCACAGGAATAAATTTATAATCCACATCACATTTTAGATATAATAATTATATTGACGTTTTCATTTTTATTTAATTAAATACAAAGCACAAACGAAAAATTTCTGGGCACGTATCACCAGATTACCATTAAAATTTTGGTGTACAAACAAAACTCGACTATAAGATAAATACTACGTAATTTTTCTGTTACATCTGTTCTAGCGATTGAGAACTTATTAACTTGTTAGTAGCTTAAATTCCTGAGCTCAGTGACACGTAGAATCGATGTTAAAAAATAACCTTACGAGAAATCATGGTACTAATCGCCGGGCAAGTAAAGGTTGCCATCACAAAAAATGCGTCATAAATTATATAATTTATACGTCGAACGGACGGGTTAACGCGTGTGGCGTGGTATAACCGTGTGTCTACCTTTACACGAGCCGCTTCCTAACTATTAAAACAGTCTGGATAGTAAAACGTCGGTGTAAACTAAGCTGAATGATCCCATTTTGAATGCTTAATAGCTTTCCTACAGCACAATACAGGACTCCTTTATGTTGCGTTAAACTTGAAGGATTTTATATGTCGAGTTTTCGCTTAAACGATTCTCAGATTTTTATATTCAAAATAATACTGAATCAACTTGATTTATGCAAGTATTTATATACCGTAATAAAACTAATATTATATATTTTTTATCTCTTTTTTTGTGATTTGAATATGTTAATTAAACTATATTTTAGTTATGCGCGTTGCATTTAGAACCAGATGTTCATAGCATATATCTGGTATACGTATTTTCTATATCTAGCTATAGTTATAATCTATTTAAGTATTCAAAGTATTAAATTTGTAAAAAATCATGTATTGATTGTGGGACCATAATTTATTACGGTAACAATTGTTGTCAAAACGTTTTATAACGATAGCTTGTATATAATAGGTACATCAATACCGAACAAGTCCTTGAATCAGTATAAAAACAATATTATGTTTGGTAAAATGTTATTAGAATAGAAAAGATTACTTCTTTTTAATTTTCGAGTTTATCGTTTAAACTATATCTTTAGCCTAATAACAAGATATGGAAGGGTAAAAAAACATTTAAGGAAAGTGGGACCATAATTTATGATGGTAACAATTTTTGTCAAAACGTTTTATGGCGACAGCTGGTATTTATTTCGCTTTTAATATCCTCCATAAATTATTCAAACGCTAAATAAAATTTATATAATAGTAGTCAAAATACAGTCAAATGATGTCTCTTGAAGACGGTATACACTTGTGAAACGTGTCTTGACATATTTCATCGATGCATATAAAACCTTTTTTAATACACCAAATTTTACAACACAATACAACACCTATACACGATATATTAAACAAGTTCAAATTCGCGTAACAAAATCTATACAGTAAAATAGATAATTAGACATAGATCGGTACAGTGATATTCTGTTTGATAATAATGAAAAAACCATATATTTCCATTTATTGATATGAATACATTAGCCTCCTCTAGATGAAATAAAATAATGTTTTCAGCGTTCTTAAATCGAGTTTCTAATAACATCTATGTACAGTTGTTTTAATTTTATTTGTAAGTTTTTAAATTAATAAGAAAACTTTGATTAAATTTTCTGTTTTCTCCCAAAGACAACAATGATATACTTCTATAATTTAGATGTTTAGATTAAAACATGACTACTGTTATAATATAATAAGAAAAATTGTTTGGCACGTTTAGTGCTTAATTGCTGAAAGGTATAAGTACATACAGCCTTCAACTTGGTTAAAGTATATGAATTATAAATGGCTCTAAGTGCGCCCTCCAGCTTTTGGAACAATAACCTCAAATATTTGTAAAGCTAATAGGCACCTGTTTGAACTAATTACTTAGATAAACCATTATCAGGAAAATTATGGAAACAACTTAACCACAAAGGTTAGAAGGTTAGTTTAAAGAGTTTAAAACTAAAAGATACAGTTTGAATATATTTTATATGAACATATATAATCCAAGTTAAATGAAATTTTAATAATATTAGAATAATATATTATCGATGTAAACATATAATATATGTTTTAAAAGTATATATTATAAGTTGAGCCGCGCAATTACAACTGGTAGTCATGGTTGGATATAAGCTATGGGGATAGCATATAAATGTTCTCCATGATAAAATATATATACATACAAATTTACATAATAATCGGTAATATTGTTTCTGAGTAGCCATTTCATGTATACAAATATCCTGTATATAAAATGTGTTAAGACGGTTAGAATAAAGAACAAATTGTTTCATTTTTTTAGCATCATAATTGCACTCCCAGCTCTCTTTATTGCATATCCCAATAATGATCTTCAGCTTCCGGTATAGGCATCCAATCATGGCCACTGTACAAGTAAGACTTCCCTCCACGTCTTTTGAAGCCTAACTTTGCTGCTTCGTCTTGTATATTGATCTTCTTGGGTATATCCTTCATTCTTACAAGTGCGTATAATACGTCATCCTGAAAAAATATTCAACAATAATAACGGAGCACTTTAAAATTATATATAAATTCTTCAATCAAATAATATCGATTATTATTTAACATACATTAACTTTATTTTTCGTAGCATAGAAATAAAGAAATTACCGTTAAAAATTTAAGCAGCCAATTGTTTATTGTATATGCTTAAATTGGGATTCGGAAGAGCGATTAGATCAGAACTAATCTTTATAAAAATCGGTATAAAACTTCAAAACTGCTAATAAAAAAAAGGATACATACTGGACACACCATAAAACCAAGATAGCGACCTCCGTCCACCTGTTTGAGGCGAATTTCTTCGTTCTGCACGATAATTCTTGCTGGCGAATCTGTAGTATCTTTGAGAGAACACATACACTTACACATTTTAGATACAGTAATTACAAACCAGGATTTTTTACACATAGCAGAATATATTGTATATTTAATATTATTAAAATTCTAAAATGAATCTTAATTGCAAATTAAGAATTTTTATAGAAGAAATAGCTTAATCTATAACGACATACGCATCAGATTAATTTGATTTTATGAAAGATAAAAATGAATAAAAGTGTTTGTAGCATCAAAATAACAGTTTTATGAAAGTAAGTCCGGTAATTATAACAAGAACCTGATTTTTAATATTATTGTATCTGTTCCGATTTACACGCAACTGCTGTACGGATTGTGATACCTGATGACTCAAAATAGTACCAGATGAGTCAAGATAAATCATGTTAGTGAAACCACGGGGCACTTCTAGTCCCCACATTTGACCATTATTAGATCTTATTCCTTTCAGACACTCGCTTTAGTTTAAAAGCGTTTGAGATGCATAACTTTTGTAACAATGTACATGAACTAAGAAAAACTTGATTATGAAAAACTCAAAGGAAAAATTTCACCTTTTAAAGGAGTATAGAGAATGTACTGTCCTCTATCGCCTTGCTCCACTAGAAGATGTGTTAAATTATCTCTCTCCTTCATAAGCAACAAATTAGCAGTCCAATTTACTGGCTCCATAACTTTACCATCTATGAGATATTTCAGATAAGCAATTTGCTGAAAATGTAAAAGTTAGCATTTTATATGCCAGACATACCATAACCAGTCAGTAATTGTATATAAATAACTAACAAATTGTTAATTTTGTATACTCAAATTCAAATATGAGAAAAAGCAGAAAAATTAAATTTAGCCACAAACAACTCTACGAGAAATTATTTATTTCCGAAAATTATAAAAAACACATATAGACTGATAAAAGAATTGGAATAGCTGTATGTAATATCAAAATAACAGTTTTACTGTAAACAGAAACGCAATTTATAAAACTTTTGTCTAACTGACAGTTTGTTTTGATTAATCTCAGAAATGGTTGGTTCGAATTAGATGGTTGTTTCAATGGCTGATAGCAATTTTTACATATCAAACGAGGTCCAACATCGTCATAAATGATATAAATCCAAAGCGGGTGTAACCGCCTGACACTACTAGTACAAACATGAATTGTTACCTTTGGAGTCGGAAGCAAAAAAGTCACATAGAGTATCGTTTGTACCGGGCCCCAATAGTAAAATGACATCCACTCATCTTTTAAAACTGAATATGGATTAAATCTGGCAAATTTTCCGAATTCCTCACAAGTTGTTGAATCATTATGATGCAACGTGGGGCCCATAGAGCTTCTACTCGATCCAGTACAGAACGCAGACATACACCACAATATCCACAAGAACATGGATAATATTTAATTATTTTTTAATAATATAAAGAATGAAAAACAACAACCCAAGAGCTTCTTGATATAACGATATTCTAAACGCTTTGAACAAATCTGATCGTCTTTATACAACAAAAACGGATGTTTTGTTTATCATTCAACCATTGTCACTGATTTTAGGATGTAAATACCATAACTTTTTAAGATTACATAATGTGGCTGTATAAAGAATGAACTTAAGATAACAAGCTAAGATCGATATTCGGCCGTTTCTTTGAGACGTACGTGGAGTCGGCTTCGATTCCCTTTCCTCTCATATAATTATTCTCTATAAATACTTCATCATCATCCCTGGAAATAGGTTTACCAATTCCTCTGAAGTTTAATACGGATGCTGCTTGAGTTTTACCCGAGTCTGTCGTAGGTTCGTCTCCCAATATCGCCATTATAATAGTGTGCCTATCATGACAATACATCAAAGCCAGAAAGGAGTTCAAAATTTTCATTCGTATCGTCCAAATGGGTATTGTTATATTTTTGCCTGAAATTATAATTAAATAGATTTACATACCTTTTTTTAATATTTAGTGCGTTTACGCAATGACGCGTCACTTAACTAAATGTAATAATGTATGTGTTTATATAACTTAACCAGAAGAAAATAAGGAGTTGGTCTGAGTACTTTAGTTTTAGGATAAAAAATTATTTCTTGTGATGTTTTTCAAACAAAACTAGTGTAGTTTTTAGCTTATTTCTTAGAAAAGTTTTTGGGTTCTCGTGAAGAAGTCATATTTTCAGACTTACAGTAAATATGTGTTAAACTGAACATTTCTATATATATGTATACTAGCGGACCCGATAGACGTTGTCCTGTGTAGACTTCTTTATTTTGAAAATTTCAATCTTTTTTAAATACGCTGTAACTATTTACATTTTAATGTAATATTTTAATTAGTACACGATTTAAAATAACACAAAATTACGAAATATTTTCTCAATCTGATCGCAGCACTAAGTATCGGGGCAAACTAAAATTAAAATTACTGGATATATGATACTGAGATTGTAGCGCAATCTGCTGGATCTAATGTAAAACATTCCAAAATCAACAACTAGTTCATCAAACATCATTTTCCAGTAGTCCAAATTGTGAAACTAAACTATTCTCGAACCGTGTTAAACACCCACAACAAATTTCCTGAAAATCGGTTCAATCATAATAAATATTAAAATATATGATCCACTTGTTGTGTAAAATAGTCATTGACAAGTGCTTAGGTGACACAAGCCTGTGTTTTTAGCTTGACGACTTATTTAAAAACTGGCAATTGTTAAAATACTCTTTTGGATAATTTAATGTTTTTTGCAATAAGCTTAAATCCTGTTAAAGGATAGTTTTAGCGCTTATTAATGCGATTTTTGAACAACAGTCCAGTAAATAGTCTATTATATTGTTATAGTAAGTTGGTAAGTTTTATAAATAGGCTCATAAGCGTTTATATTAAAAAACTTTAAATAACATTATAAATATGTGCAATGCATTACCGTACCTTTAATGGAATCTGGTAATTCATTGTTAGGAATACCATAAAATAATCCTCTTCTATCTCCAGCGATGAGTAGTACCTCTAGACTATTATTTAATAATAGTTTAGGTTGATTCCAACTTATTCCTTTTACGTAAGGTCCATAGTACGATTTGTAATATTGCACCAGCTAAAAGTATATATTATCTATATAGACCAGGGTTTAAAACTGAAAAGTTTGTTTGTATAGATAATAAATATCGATTGTAATTTTTTGAAAATCTAATATAACCTTCTTCGATAAATGTACTAACCAACTCTGAAAGAATTTTTCAAATCAGAACAGCGGTTCCGGAGATTAGCGCGTTCAAACAAACAAACTTTTCAGCTATATGCGTTTATTCACAAAATTTCGTTAAAAAATAAAAATTTTTGTAAAAGATAAAAATAAAAAACCAAAAACTTGGTTTTTTGAATTTTTCACACAAATTTTGAGGTTATGTGAAAAAAGTGCAAAAACAAAAGTTTTAGATCTTTTTATTATCTACAACTTTGCCATTTGAATTTTTTGATACGATTTTTAGTTTTGCCGGAAATCGAGAAAAACCGTTTTTTACCCTTAAAAACACCCCCCCCCCCCTTCCCGACCTCAGATCGCCCGTAAATTATTTTTCCTTTAATTTTTATCATATTTCCCTCCTTTTCTAATGGGTTTCATCCTATTATGATTTTTTTTGGTTTTAAAAATTATCGACCCTGGTCTAATACTCATAAAATTAAAATATAATTGATATATCTATTTGTATTATTACAATTAAAGATTTTATTCTACATGCATATTAAAATACTTGTGACTGCAACTCTATTAAATTTTTGGTCAGTTTATTACGGGTAATCTCCGAAACGAACTGATATTATGGTGTTTTTATTTCACTATCATTACCATCACGATCATCATAAGACCATTCGAGGTAAACTGTGGGGACTGCTTGTGCATTATAGTTAAGACTTACTTAAAACAAAATTGCAAATTAAAATTTTAATTATAAATATGTAGGTAATTTATTAAAATGATAAACTTTTTCGAATACAATTGCACATTTAATGGTTAACTAGTAACGCAAACACAGTTTATGTATTTTCTATTTGTCAGTTGCCCGTATGTTAGTCAATATATAATTTTAATATTTTCATAAAATCTTACCTTTTTGGTTGGGTATGTGAATCTGTGAATGATTGCTATATCTGTGTTTCGTTCTGTCCACATATAAAATGGGATCCAGTTCAAATTAACAATATCATTTGGGTGAAATAATGCTTTCTTACTAAATTCATTGCACGATGTCCAGTTATTTTTATCAGACCTAAATGATTTCAATTCAAACTTACTTTCCTCAAACTCTATGTTGTGATGTTTTATTACTGGTTTAATATCTTTGACATTTTCTTTTGGATACAAAGGTCTAATAACTATAGGATTAGACCGCCCCAAATTTCCTTCTAATAATTTTTCGAAATTATAATTCATCACGATATCACTGTCATTCTTCGGCTTTACAAAATCACTAGCTTCACTAATTTTTCTCTGTCTCATTTCGTATAACATTTTATCACGTACAGTGAGAAACGATGGTGTAAAATCGTTACCTTGATTTTTTAATTCCATTGCATCATTTAAATTTATTTTTTCGTTGTCACTCCAAAAATGGGTGTTCTTCTTAGGATCTCTATATACGTGGCCAAAATCGAGCGAATCAGCTTCATTTCCAAATGGTTGAATGTTAGGATTTTGTCGCTTCTTTTTGCATTCAACAAACACAATGAAGAGAAAAATTAATTTAATTTGCATTTTTCTGACGCTGTATTCCGACACTGAAACATTCACATCGTGTTCATTGTATTTATAGGTGTCATACAAGATCAGGGGTTACCGACTTTTATAATGTTTCACCGAGACAATTTCATTACAGAAAAACCCAGCAAAAGCATAGGGCAATTAGTATTTTATAAAATATTTTATTTTTTTAAGTCTATAGAACTAGTTAATAAAGCGACGCAGATATTAATTTTACAAAACATCATATCCTAAATATTTGTCAAGTGTGCATTTTAAAGACTATAAAAACAACTATGTCTAAATGTCATTATTCCAAATCTTGATTCAAGACGCATATATATTCACGATGTTTGGAGACCGCGTCCGAAAACTAAGACACGATAGTAATAATGACACCATTGATGATGGGAATTACTCGATTGGTCCGTTTATCTAATAAATTCGAATAATTACGGTTGACAAGGACAAAGTCTAATCACAGTTTATCACAGTTTTTATATAATTACCTCACGGCGCTCCCGGTCTCGCGCGCCCTGCTACGTAATTGAGGCTAGGCATTTCATACGCAAAAATTTGTTATTCGAACAATTACGACGCGAAACTACTAAATCGACACTCGAATAAACAGTAACAGAATTTTTGAATTAAGTTTTTTTGTAGCAATCGCCCATCGCTGACTGTATATAATTTATACTCTCCGTAATATATCCATTCGCGATATATACTTTTAAAATACAACTTAATACTACATTAGGTTACATTTTTCTAAGAAAACAACACAAAAATGAGAAAATCATCGCGTTGTAACTCAGTATCTTAATTTAATACCTTAATCTTTTCTGGGAACTGAAAAATGTTCCTTTGACTCCATTAAGTAATAAAATATTAACAGTTAATTGTTGTAAATAAAAAAATATAAATTTTCCATAGGTTTTATACACCTGACCTAAAGATTCTTTGTTATTCTTATGACTTCCTATTTAGTGTTTTAGCGAAACGATCCGGAACACGAACCAGTACATAAGTAGGTAATACTGAGAATATTACGCACATATACAAAACAAGTTTAAGGGAAGTATTTTATTTTGACTTTAAATTTTATAAATATTGTAAACGAAACTATGTTCGTAAAATACTTACTACTACATCAAGTATTATTGAGGGTGTGTTAATATTGGAGACTGAATTCATGATGTAACTTTAAAAAACATTCAATTTACATATTTCTAATTTAATAACATTTTTTTATTTTATGTTCAGCTTATCTGTAGACCTTGGTTAATGAAATAAACATACATTTAATACATTCAAATTATAGTCAACAATATAATATTTTTAATAATTATTTTGAATTACATGTATTTGAAATTACAAATACGTACAAAAGCATATACAACTGCACCAAAGAGATGGGATTCTGGATAGTTGTACAGGTTCAGGAGGCTCATGGTCTTTTGAAATAAATCGAGATAAGAAAAGATGATTTTACTATTTAATTCACGATTTTGGTACAAATAAATTAAAGTTATTTTTAGTCATCGTCATATAAAAATGCTTCTTTGTCATCATCATCATCATCGATATCTTCAGCTTCAGTGAAACCATGTAACTTCATTTCTTCCTCCATTTCGAATAAGTATGTTTGATTAAATTCACTTCGAATTCCAAGACTAGCTATTGCTTCATCTATCTATAGAAAGTTAATAAGATTTATCACATCTTATGTCAATAACTGACAATTTTTAGCTTTAAGTGTCATAGTTAGAATACAATTTGATTAATATTAAATAAAACTAATCTATTGAAAAATTAAAATTTGGCAAAATCTTAATAGCAATAGAATGAGATTAAAAATGATTAAGTAACACGCGATATAAAGAATATATTATGTCAGTTTTTAAACGAAAAATAAAAGAAAACCCATTCGATTCGCAGCTTCGATATCACAGACAGACAAGAAAGACTCCTAAGCCCCTCCATATTCATCGTGGTTTAAAATAAAATAATATGTAATTCATATATACTCGTATAGAATAGTATTCGATTTCACAAGTATCGAATTGTATATTTATTAACACAATATGTAACTCTAACCCTGACTACATTTATTATCATACTTACGGTATTTTTGTCAGGCATATGATCGAAAGGCGCCAATGCCATACCAAAACGATATTCACACTGTATCATTATTATAAAGCCAGGTTTTTGAAATTTTATTCCTATCTCAGAGTAGGGTACGTCATCTGTAAAGCATATTTTTTCATTCTTCAAAAGATATTTGCTAGATTTTGTTTTTACGTTTAAGTCAATAATATTAGCTATCACCTGCGGCTTTACTTAGGTAATGTTAATCTTAACAACCAAACTATATATAATCTATATATCGATACAGAATTCATTAATATTAAAGCTATTAATGTACATACTTCAGGTTATTGGTATACAATATAACATTTCCTATTTTTCATCCCTTTTAAAGAGTATTTTGAAAAATAACTATGCTTATCTAAATCTTTGCGAATTTGCATATCAGAAGATACAAAAAGTACCAATCCTCGCCTTTTTTATTAAAGCACGCTATAATTTTAATAAAAACTAACATGGAACTTTCTTCACGGCACCATCTAGCTCAATCGATTCAGCAGTTCGCATGAAACAGTCACAAACAAACAAACTCACTTTCACAGCGCCAGTAAAGCTTGTGACCTAGTTAGTCATAGTGGACTTCCGGAAAAAAAACCTTTTAAGTTAACTTTTGAGTTAAGCGTGATAATATATGTCTAGCAAGCTCGTTGTTCAGGTACAGACTTAACTTTATTACAAATTCCTAATAATATCTTATCACTTAAAATAATAACTAGTCAAACTTACAATGGAACGCTATATTGGATATATCCCTAAACTTGCCAGACATTTCCGTAGCTATGAGAAGAACGCTGTAGTCATTAGAAGTCTCCATAAAGAGGACAGTTTTATTCCAATCTACGGGGGGTTTTAATTTCAGTTCTGTACGAAATCGATCAACCAACTGAAAATTAAAGTGATGTGACTACCAAAAACATGGAAAAATGATAATTAATAAGAAATGCTTTTCTTATTTTTAATTTGAAGTAAAAAAATTTTTTTATGCTATAGGAAGGCAAACGAGCATACAGTTCACTTATACTAAGTGATTTCCGTCGCCCATGGATACCTCCAAGATCAGTAGATCTAGAAGACACGTTGCCAACCATAAGGCCTTATTTTTATTTCGAGTATTCAGAAATTTATATACTGAAATCGAAACGCGCATAGCACTTCACGACTTTTGCATCTATGAATGGTGGTTCCTGACCCGGATGGAACTTATAAATTGTTAGGAGTTTCTCCCAACACATTTAACACTCAAAATACCTGTGTTTTTGACATTCATCCGGCCACAGGCAGCCCGTACCCGAGGCAGAACACAAATTACATATTTATTAATGTAGCGTTCCAACCGGGACTCGAACCCGGTGGTCAGGCGTCGCGGTTGTTTTAAACAACCACTGTAGAGCCCTCGAAAAACGTTAAGGTCGAAACAAAATTTAACTCAATTACAGAAATAATATAATGAAAGAAATAATATTAAAAAAAATAAAAATTAAAGAAATAATTTTATACTTAAAAATGTATCTCATAGGTACATACAGTGGGATATGGAGGGCTGAATTTAAAAATATGCACTGAATCGTCTTCGTAATTCCAGAAATAAAACGGTTTCCAATCAATATCAATAATAGTGAGTGGATCGAATGTATAGTTCACCAATAACTCTTCACAGCTGGTCGAATTTTCCGTAGCCTTCTTATACATAGCCGATGTTTCCTCGAAATTTTTTGTTGCATTATAATTAGTTGAATTATCAATCAATGCGAACAAAATGTTCACTAACATCGATAAAATCACTGACAATACGTTCAACATCTTCTGAAATACTATATCTATAGAAAATTATCTTTTTTTATTGGTATTGTGAGATCTTTTTTATGAACTAGACGTGTTCCTAGGATGATAAATAGTTTTATACTACTGAATATGTGATGTGTATGTATAATTAGTATATAGTTTGTTGTGAATATTTATAACGATAACAAATGTGCAGATGATTATTCACAAATTATTCATAACATTGTTATAGCGAGCAATGGCTTTACTTGCGGTGTATTAAAAATATTTAATTTGTCTTTTATAAATGAAATTCTGGAGGAGGTCGTATTATTGTTAGTAACATTCATACTTTTTTGGTATTCGATTGTTTTATACAATAGATATGTAAGTACACCTGGAAGTAAGCGATTTCTGTCGTTCCTGGACACCTTCAAGTCTAGGAAATCTAGGAGACGCGTCACCAGCCGTAAGACTTGAGGCATATTACAGCGTTTTATTTAATGACGTCCCGTTGTCTTTCTTATTTATTTTTTAATTGGACTGTTAACTATATTAAAAATTAAACTTAGCAGTAAAACTGTAGGTCAATATAATCTCTTTCTTCAATTTCCGTATAAGCAACCTAGATCTATCCCTAAGGTTCTATTATTTATCTACAAATATTCATCAAAATCAGTTTATTAGGTTAGTCAACAATACGTAACAAACAAACCATTTTCACATCAATAATATTAGGTAGTATTTTACAATATTTTTGGTATAAAAACTGAGGTATTATTGATATTAAACAATTTTATTAATCTCTTACACATTAATACAATAATTATAGCTAGTAAAATGAGATAATAAAAGTAGCGAAACAAATACGTATATCAAGGTTTATAGCAGGTGCAAAACGGTAGTCTGCCTACTTCTAGGAATAATAGCCGTGATTTTTTAGATTTAAAATGTAATCCGCGTTATATTTAAAGTAGAGACATAATAAATTTATGCCTGTACTTTAAATATAACGCGGAATAATTAAAGCAGTATGTTTTTGTAATAAAAAATAATAAAATTCTTATATAAAAATACTTATAATCGTATTTATGAGCTCTCAATGATATTGATTTTTATACCTCTAATGAACCTAATAAGGAATTAGGTACAATAAACAAATATACTGTATAAATGTTTCATTTTTCTTGTACTTGTTCTTCTTTATTTCTTTCTTTTGTGCAAGCTGGGAATCCGTCGCCAAGATCGAGGCCTGCAACCACAGCGTCTATCTCTGACCTGTACGGCGGTTCATCTAACCTGGCTCCGAGGGAGGATGCACCCATTTGACAGTCGACAAACAGAAGGTATTGTCCTTGCTGTAGCAATTTTATGTGAAACTTCATTAGGGACACTCCCCTACGTGCGGGTACCAGACCTTAAATTTTATTACACAATACTACGTCAAATGGACAGAAATAAGATTTTGCACTAAGAATTTTAAGACAATAATTTAAATATTAACTACACTTTTATATTTACTAAAAAAACAGAAATTTTGCTAAGCTTGTCGTAACTGCTCGAGTATCTGTCTGTAACGACATAAATTGAAAAAAAATTACTACTCATTTGAGAGGAAGGACTTGCCTTCGATACTCACTAGGTTCGCGTGACACATTAGGTACAGCGATGAAG
>JAOSYY010000012.1:8445706-8465076 GCA_025727935.1 Hebomoia glaucippe | reverse complement strand
TTACTACTCATTTGAGAGGAAGGACTTGCCTTCGATACTCACTAGGTTCGCGTGACACATTAGGTACAGCGATGAAGCTACCTGCTGGACCTTGGTCTGCGAAGAGCAATAACTCGTGGTTAGAAGGTCCCATTGTCAGGACCAAAGTTGCTGCTTCCCACACTGGCTGCTCTTCCAAATAATCACGCATATCCGACCATATACGATTGATGTACTAGAATAACATTTTTAATATTAAAATCGCCCTAGGTATCACCCGCGTAACAAAACAGCTTATTAATATTCCATCTGTATCAAAACTTGTGAAATCATTTCAGCAATTAAGCATAACTAAGCCTAAATTAACTTTTTAAATGGTACACACGTAAACGTATAATATAAGCGTTGTATGTATTCATGTATTTTAATGACTATGTATTTACAATAGGTGTGGTTTTGTTTGTCTGTTTGTCTATTTGGACCGGCTAATTTGGGAAACCGCAAAACCGATTTTGACGGGCTTGGACCAGGAAATCATAAATATCTCATAGTAGACGAGACGGGCGAAACCACAGCGCATAGCTGACTATTATATTATTTTTCGTTGTGATACACCGCTATATACTTACTCTAGGAGTAGCGTTTTTAAATGAAATTTCCAAGCACCGCGTATCCAACTTCAGATTCCAAGAATAATATACTTTCCAGGGTTTGCCCAGTACCAAATCTATTTCGAAAAATGGGTGTTTTGCTAACTTCTTACATGTTGCTAGATTTTTCTTAAAAAAATCCGATTTTATTGTTAAACTCTCGGATAGAGTAGTGTTAAGTAGGAATAAAAAAAATAAACCTTCCAATCTCTGTAGGTAAGCCATGACAGTAGTCATACTGGTCGTATAGGCCAGTATTTCTTGTTTTAAAGCGATTGTATGTTTGTTATAAAGTTGCTGGGAAAAAATGTATGTTTTGAAAGGATGTTTTAAATTTCGTTCTTCTAACCACATTGTCAAGTGTGGGAAACATTATTTGTTACTTTTCCAGTTAAGTTCAAGGTATTATGACTAATATCGCCTCATTATTTCACTGGCGTTAAATTTTTCCACAAAGTAGACTGTGAAACATACGAAGATTATATTTAGCCGATAAATTTTTCAGAATTTACCAATTTTCTGTGCATTTTTTACAATTTTGAAAAATTTTTGTTTTAAGAATTAGAAAACTTAAAAAATATGAATAAAATCAGTACATCCGTACTAAAGGTATGCCATCATGTAAGGTAATCAATTTATTTTACTTTTAAAATGCTTAATGACCGCAATTTATAAAAGTAATTTAAGATCTTTACAAATTACAGATAAGATCTGTCTTGATTACATCACCTTTCACACAAAAAAATAATAGGTCAGTACGTTTTCCAGTTCATTATCTATTATGCAACAAATAGGTATGTGGAATCAGCTATCCTGAGAGGTTTTTCCAAATCGTTACGGTGACTTTCAAAAAACGAGCGTATTCCTTTTTGTAAGGCCAGCAACGCGTCTCCAAGACTTCTGGTTTTGCTAATGTCCAAGGGCGACGGTAATCACTTGCCGTATGCTCGTTCCCCCCTCCCCCTTATTATATAATAAAGAGACATACAGACGGACACATTGAACTTATAACATCCCTCTTAGCATCGGGATATAAAAAATAACTTATCTACAATTACTAAGTTTCCATGTATTTTTAAATTAACAAAGTATCAACATTATATTTTTTATATATATAAATTAATGTAGAACACATAAACTCAATTTAAATTACATAGAAATTTTATATTAACAAATTAAATAATGGTAATAGTCATAACATTTTTCAAAAAACATCAACCGTAAAGTGGGTGGCGTGGTCAAAAGTTGATCATTTGTTTTGAAGTAGGCGTATACGGGCTACAAAACACCGATATGTATCTTTGAAGTAAGTAGAATTGGTGGGCGGAATATGATCACCGGTGTTATATCAATGACATTGCTTGATTATTATGACCGGTGGCGGAATTTAATTAAAAAACTTACGACTTTTGATTGCATACAACACTTGTTCTTTTAGAAATCAACAGAGTATAAGGTTCATTTGGTAATAGGTACCTAATACTAGTCATAAAACATCAAGTTTTACTTACTATTATTGATACTTAGTTATATGACAATTCGTTTGTTTATAAACGGATGAATAGGTTCGGGTAAAATTTTACACATATAGATTATACGGTAGATTAGAAACATCATCTTTTATTTCAGAAATAAATTTGTGAGCGAAGTTCCCATTGAAATAAGTAAGATTATAAATGCGAAAATGATTTTATTTCTTATGATAGCCCGCCTAAATCTTTGACACCAATTACCATGAATGGTACAGAGATCTAAGAATGCCTGGAGTTACATACAAATTACTTTTTTCTCGAAAATGAATCTTGAGGAGGGATAAAGTGAAGGAAATTATTATGTTTGTAACATCTGAAAATCAATTTAAAGTTTAAGTGAGTAAAATCGCGGAGCACTGGTAGTAAATAATGAAATTTAAAAATAACTTATTCATCTTTACAATTTTATTTAGATTAAAAACTTTTTGTTTTATTGAAAGAACAATTTTTATAGGCGTAGTTAATGAACAGGATGAACAAGAAATAGGAGGTGAAAACCATTTATAGTAGTTATCAAGAAAATCAATACGTAATATTTATTAAGGTGAAGCTAGTAAGGCGGAACCCGCAGGTGGGGGCGGTTGCCAACGGGATGATTTATCGGACATGTTCAGCAAGTTCAAACTACAGGTATTGAATTTGTACAGAGGTCACTGGCATGAGACGAGATATATTGACAAGGTGAGAATTATCTCACCTACTATCCTTTTCGTCTCGAATTTAAGTATACTACTTAAAATTTATTGGCGATGTTTGCACATTGTGTTGCATAAAATGCTCTCTCTATTTTTGGTCAAAGAAGTTTATTTAATCAGATATTATTTATTTATTTACTACAGAAATATCCATCTTTACAGTTGCGTAGATTTCAGGTTTATTCAGTGGTAGGTGGCACTTAGAAAAAGGTTTTAATTTTTAAATTTATGGAACAAAAACACATTACTCTTTTCAATACTACCAATGTTTTACAAAATGACACTAAAACATAATTTATAGACGTAAATGAATCGTATTTTATTAAACTGTCGTGTGGAAGACTTGATTCCTACTTTATCTAACGTGTATATAATTTTAATGTAGCTTTTTTAAAACATGTTGACTTCAGTCTATGAATTGCGCAATGCAAATTGGTATGAACTAAGTTTTTACCTACTACCACGCTTTATCATCATACTTGTCTATCAAGGATAGTCATATAAAAAGAATAGATTCATATATACATAAATCGTGAGCCTTTTCTTAAACAGTAGGTAGAGATTTTTGAATTGCTACAATTTTGACATCTTCGCTTCATTTTCCCTATCAATGCTTTATATACACTCTCCTTGATTTGACACAGTATTGACGTGGCCTTATCTTATAACGTCCTTCGAACTGACTCGGTATTCGTTTATATCAATCACGCCTGTCTTTGTTTTCATTCGGTCTTTCCAAGTACCGAAACGCTTAAAGGATCTCCAACGAGTAAGTTCCTTATGTTTGCAAAAACTTTAGGAATCAAAAGTACTTGTTTTGTTACAAAATCAAATATTCCTACAAGTAAAACTCAGCTCATAGACCTACTTTAGTGAGATTACTAACATAATACACAAAACTAAACTCCTTAATCTAATATAATCGCTTGCCCAACTAGTTAACTCGACCTCAACTGATGCCACTTTCGCCACTTTTGCTTTCACGAAGTTTCCAAAACATTCGTAGTACACCCTCCTATAATCTTCTACCTGCAGATATACCATGCTTACCCCGCACATCTACTATCATCCATACCTACGACGTATTTCAAAATCTTTTAACCTAAATACTATTTACACACAACGGAAACACCACCTTAAACTCTTAATCATAGAATACGTTTTTCTTTAAAAGTATATGAAAATAGAACCTTTTGCTTCGTAGTACAAGTTTCCCCACCAAGCATCTCTCGCGCCCTGCCTCATGCATTTAAATTGCTTCATTATCAGAAGGTAGGGTTGTCAAGTTGGAAAAATAGTACATTTAAGCAAAAGTTTTGTTTAAACAAGTAAACAGTAACTCTTAAGATAGTTCATTAGCATTTTATCCTGAACTATAGACATTAGCTTTAAAACTCTTTGAGATGTTGATGCTAATAGAAGTTGCTCATACATTTTTATCGCATTGAAAAAATACTTTATGTATTTGTGTATTGACCCGCTGCGTAACGTTAAATTTTTATAACAAAATACTAAATGATTTATTTAATTTTTCATTAGGATTGTACAAAAACTCGTAAGAAGATAAGCTGAATTATAAAGGTCCTAAAAATCCATTTGATAACTTAATAGATCTACTGATTAAATAATAGATAGATTTTTATATTGCCATGCTAATTTATTTTCAAATTTTCTTATTAATTTATATTTTAAAATAAATTTCTTATAGAAATTAATAATTGCCTATACTATTAACATATAATTTTATTATTTACAGTAAAATTATGAATATACGTTGCAGACTATATAAATTTCATGTTATTTTTTTATTTATTTTATTGTTTCAATAAAATAATTAATGAAACTAACACAAAATTCAGACTCCATCCATATAAAACGAATCGAAAATAACGAATAGTTGATATAATATATTGTGAATTTTTGGCAGCCCTAGACATAAAAGGGAGGCTGCGTATCTGGCCAGCGATCATTAGTACCAGAGCGGACAGAGTGCAGACAAAATTTTGCATGCTAGCAGCGACCGCGATTCGCGCTGACCAGGATCCGAATCCTAATGTGACAAACTAAAACAGCACGTTTATTATCACCACGAACTGTTATAAACATCCTAAACTTCGGATTCTTTGCAAAATTAATTTTTAGTGCTTAAATTTGGTATTTCGTCGATGTATATAGGACTCATATACAAATTTGTCAAAATATTTTATTTATAATATTATTTATATTCGGCGTTTGGCAAGACATCGTTTCGTACCGGTTAATTAATAATCTACATTTACATAAATCTATGTTAATATGAGACCGTAGTGAATTGCCAATATTTTTTACGTAAATAAAATCTCTATGATCTTCTAGGCTACATTGTAAAGCATGAAAAATGTTATAATATATTTTAAATTTAAATTAGTAATAAATAAATATAAACCAAGAAGTATAAATGTTCCATTAATAAAAAAATTCGCATCCTTAATTTACCAAACTTTATCTACATTATAAAAACTGAAACTGTATCAAAAGTCTTTAAAAATAGCGACACATACTTGTTACACACACTAAAAAATGATGTTAAAATAAGAAATTCATTATTACTTTTGTCACTACGTTATAAGAATAAATATTACATTATTTTTGTCCAACCGTCATTTGTCAAAAAATTCGAAGCTTCTGGCTAAATATTAAAGTAATCCAATCAATTCATCTATACATCCGATTTCCGACCATATCCCAAAACCAATTAACACTAAACCTTCGTTTTATATAAAAACTCGACTCTTTGCAGATGTCCATTTGATACCTCGAAACGTCAACAATTTGCCTATTCTCCCGCCCATACCAGTTCAATGTTGCTACAATACAATATTCACATGAATGAGTATGCTTATCCATCCAATCAGTAAAGGTGTCACATTACTAGATCCTATTGTGGGTATCTTAGATGTGTTTACAAACAAAATAAGGGCTTGTCATAATCTGTTTTCGGATGCATCTCTTCGCTCTAGCAACTTTGGCGCGATTGTTTTTTTAGCGGCTTAGCAAAGGTATGGATTTCGAATTTCAACGCCTCTTTGTTGCTTTATCCATGCATTGAATAAAGGTGTTCTTAACAAGAAGGGACGGTAAGCCCTAAGTCTATCTATGGATAATTTTGTGTGGTCCCTTCAACTGACGGTTGACATTTTTCATATTTCTATAGGCTTCTAGAAAATTTTACTTTCAACCGAACAATTCTTTGTAAATAATAGTATTTTAAGCCATTGCTTTTTTCTTTCCGCGTTCAAAGCGACCGCAAGAGCTTGAGAAAGTGAATTTAATATTGTGGTTTCATTTATGATATTTGTAAAGGGTGTTAAAACGTAAAAACTGTTTATTTTTGAAGCTTTTTATTACTATTGTCTACGTTCGTTTCAGTTAAGCTAAAAAGTATACTAAGTTCAGTCTAATTATTTTTTCAAACTTATTAACTTTTACAATATTTTAACGACCTTCCTTACCTCTTCAGGCAATTACATACCCACATAAGGGATTGCAAACAAATTGTCTTATTTCTAACTGGTAGGACTTTCTATTTGCATTGAGATTACTTATTATAGGCTCAGGTTTGGATATTTTTATTTAAAAACATATATTCATTTTTTTTGCTATGAAGCACTGACGTCGTTATGTGTGTATGCAAAAAATATGTTAGATAAAGATATTCTTGTGCTCGTAATGCCGATTCTTGTTTTGCAATATACTAAACAGAATTACTTAAATTTTAATTTAGAGCCATACTTTAATATACAAATATCAAATCGTTTGTTTCCGAATCCGGATCAATTTAAAATGAAATCGAATTTATTTAATCCCAGTATTAATTTCAAAACGTTTTAAATTTCGAACACGATAAAAAACAAACATCACCTTTATCAAGCGCTGCATACAACAATTACACTACGCGAAACCTCAAGCATAAAATCTGTGATAAAATACTGAACTTTTACAAAGTTATCAATACTGGTTGGAGTGCAAAAATAGTTTTTATACCCCGTTAATTAGGTTTACACTTGCTTGTTTTAATAATTTTGGTGCAAATCGTGTTGTGATCGGTGAAGCATGAACGCTTGCGCGGGACACAAGGGGTCCGTTGGTTTATTTTTTCCTTAATCCAACCGGGATTAGGTTATAGCCCTTTTGATTGGCAGCCGACGTCAGGAGCACGTCTGGTGATTTTGATGCTTAGGGGTTTGCCAGTGCGCTAGACGTTTTTAACGATATTTCTGTTTAACTTTAGAAGTCTAAATGTTTTAAAGTGTACAGACATACCTACAAATTAATCATAAAAAGCTATATTATTCTCGACATGTAAGGTTCTGTGATTTGATTCACAGTAACTCGAATAACTTTTTGATGGAAATATTTTTAGTGTTTTATTAATATTTCACCGTCTTGATGTCTGTAGTTCAAATTTTTTATAAATGAGAAAGATATATATTAATTATGAAACGTGCGAAATCGACGTTCGTGAGCCTAATATTCACTTTTTACACAAGGTATCAAATTTCTGATACTCATCTTTAAGGTAAATTCTATGTTACAGTGCCTTAAGGATTCTAGAGCCTACTTATAACAATATGGTAGAAACGTTAACGATTATTGATATGGCTTGCTTGCTAAGTTGTCGTATGACGAGAGACAAGCCCGTGAATAAAGATCGGATTGAGTACAGAGCTTATTTCATGATACCTGTCGACCTTGTTATACGACTTAAACATTAAAGTCATAGAATTTTTGTTGTTTATACAGCGTGTTCAAATATACAATTCAGTCGAGGTCCGTTCCGTTGACGTTCTCCTATATGCATAGTTCGTAAATAATACAACAAATATATTTTTACTCTTTGACTCATTGTTAGATTTTTCTATCTTTTGCAGATCTTGGAATGGAGTTGCTTTAATCAGAATTGCCATTTTAATAATTTTAGATATTGTTTGACGGTCATATAATGTAACTGTAGTCTTATTAATCTGTATAATATAAAACCGTAACACCTTGTATGGTAATGGACAACAGAGCTGTCATAGACGTTCTCACGCGCTACCCGTCTTACTAGCAGTTACATGGATTGCGTTAGGGTTGTCACTTGTCCTAGAAAAAGTTTGAAATAACTATTATGAAAGACAATTAGTATAGAACTTAACTTACACCTTTTTTTCGAAATCCGTTCATAGTAAACACTACAGCAATTTCCCCACTTTTTGCCCCCATTGTCAGCTGTGTTCCTATTCTTACCCGTTTTAAAATCTATGAAACATCTATTACTTCAATTATCTTGCTAGATCCGTTTCCAATAAGATGTTGCACTGCTGTATACACCGAATTAGTTGTAAAGCGCCAAAGGCATACCTCATGGTAGTAGTGAAATTATGAAATGAATAAACACATTAAGAACTTAATCACAATTGATTGTCAGCCTGTCTGAACCTACTGCTGGAAATGGGCTACGTTCAAGGATTTCCAAACCGACCAGCCATGTGCGACCTGCATCCAGCAGCTCCCTGCTGCCCTTGCCAGCTAGTCTGTCCATCTTCTGACAAGCCTTCTGACACCTCGGCGTCTTGAACGCGGTGTCCACTTGAGAACACAATTTCTCAAACCTTGACAAATATTCTAGACTTTACGGATCTTGTCTTTATCTTAATCAAGGTTTCAATTTAATTAATAAATAGCCTAATTACTTACAAAGTACGTAAAGATTAGGTATTATTTTTAGTTTCGATATATGAATCAGTGTATGTGACCTTCAGATTAGAACTCAGAGCTGAAGGTGCAACAAAGCTGTCAAATCGTTCTCACACGCTACCCGTCTTGTACTGACACGGATTCTTATCAGATATACTAGGGTTGCTACATGAAAAATATGCCAAATTAAAAATGTTTCTTTTAACTCTTAATAACTATGAATCATCATGCTAAATTTCTAAATTTGACCATTACAACTCTTAAAATATCTCCTTAAATAATTGTTACCATTGACGTAACAAATCTGGCATTTTAATTCGACTTGGACTTGCCATCATAGCATTATAAATATATGGCGCGTAGATATTTTATTTTACTTATATTCGTATTTTCAGTATGTAAAAAATTGTAAACAATTCTAATTGACATGACTAAGTCGTACAATGTAATTCATCAAGAGCCAGCCCTAGTCTAATAAGAACTAAAAGGAAATAAATCTTGCAAAATTACAACTTTATTGAACTAACTCTAAACGACTAACAAAAACTGTAAAATATATTATTCACGTGTCATAAATACTGCTTATATCTATTTTTGTATTTAGTGTTACATACCTCCATTAGTATATATTCAATTATTCACGTTCTTTGTCAAACCCGATTCGTGGTTGAAATAATTTAATTTCGATCAGTATAGTCATATAAAAGTACTAGCTTTTGCCAGCGACTTCGCTGGGAGAAGCTTCGCCTACATTACTGAACTTTTAATAAGGATCTCTAATTTCTTACTCGATAAATGTACTATCCAACATTGAAAGAATTTTTGAAATTCGGACCAGCGGTTCCTGAGTTTAGCGCGTTGAAACAAACAAACAAACTCTTCAGCTTTATAATATTAGTAAAGATTTAGCATCTAGTTAAATTTAGTTCAAGTATCAAGAAAAATAATTAATCTCAAACCTTATTCTCTACAAAAAATCATGTTAAACATGTACAGCACTTGGAAGAAATAGGCAGGCGTATTATTTTAAGATTTTTAAACGGCTTAAAACTAAGCATTAGCCTGTCTTGCTATGCGAAAGATCCTTGTCCTGGCACCCACACGGATCAGTCACTAAGCTAAAAGGATTTACCTAATTCAATGTGACGGGCTTGACGAGAAAAAAAAGGAAAAAAACTTAAATTGACAGCGCTGCGCCTTACGACATCGTTAAATCCCGTCCGTTTGATAAAGATCTGTGACACCTTCGCTTTTAAAAGTATAAAAATGTTAAAAAAACTGTCAGGTCTCACCTGGGCTACTGTTACTGTATTCTAATGAATTTTTTCTCGAAACCCCGCGGTTTTCGGGAAACTACCCTTAAAATGTGTGAGGTCGTAAGATTATGTAGACTGTTTTTGTGATGTCAGGGTGAATGACACTGTTGTTTTGTAGTTCACACAAATGAGCGCTTATATGATAACATCGGGCATTGTGCAACATTTTTTTATATAAGATTATTCATAGATTAAACATATCGATTTCAGATAGTCTTTTAAAGAGAAATCAGTTTAAAATATTCTTACACTTTATAATATGTATATTTTAATAAATGTATTCTTATTTATACAGTTGAATAAAAATATATGGCAAAAGTTAGAAGATAAAATATTTTTTTATACGTATGAATTATCCGTACAGGTGATAGCATTAGTTATATGTGTATATCAGTGACATAGTAGGTCTTAAATGGACAAACCAATTTTGTATTTTGCAAAATGATTCTACCCAGAGAGTTCATCTGTCACCAGAACTATATGTATGAAGAAAATGATCAGTAAAGTTAGCACAAAAATGTGTCCGTCCCAAAATATAATTTCAAGTTTTCGACGTGATTTTGTGATAGACATTTCACGCAAAAACTTTATGATTATTATTTAATAATTCACGAAAATGTTAGTGTCCGAAAAATCTTATCGAAGCATGAAAACACGATTTTCTTGTTCGAGACCCGAATAACTTTTATTGCTACACGATTATCCCCCTTATAATAAAACAGCCAAAGTTCTAAAGTACTTTCAAGACAATAACGTCGTCGCGCCCATCCCATTATTGTCACAGAATCGATCTCGGTAGCGACATTGTATTCAAATTGTCAGAATTTAAATACAAACCCGCGATTATATAAAGAAGAGTCTTTTATAAGCCATTGCGTCCGGAGACGAGATTTACATCGATGAGTTCACTCACTATGTTAATGAACGCGACGTTATTCTTATAAGGTAACGTAAGATTAAATATACTTTTATATATGTTACTGGGATAGTTTTTACGTATAGAAGTTCTATTACAAATGCCGATATTAGGCGACATTGTTACCTGTTCCACTGAAACATTGTTGTAACCTAGTTTTACCCGGAATTCTATACCTCTGATGTTAAGCACGGTACACATACTACACTACTACTGCCTTGCCCATTATATATAATGTTCAAAGAAGATTAAACCACTTTAAACTTTTTATTAACTGAAATATTTCATGCGTTTTACACAAGACCCGTAAAAGCGATTTTTTTTAATTGAAAGTTTGTATAAATTTATAATTTGAATCAATAATATTGATACGGCAATTTCTCTAAAACGTCACGATTTACCGCATAGTGCGTCAACATTGAAGATGACAACTGCGATTATTTCGGCCAAAGCAATATGTTTACAGTCACCGTTCAGACCTCATGATGTGCCATTGTCCACACTTCCGTTTTAACTTAGTTTTTAATCTCGGACAAACCATCATCCATCTCTTTATGAGTCATGAGGGTACTTACTAACTACGCTAGACATTAATCAATGGAATTATTTTTAACGCCTCTTTCTTCGGCGAATCTTTTTTATTCAAAAGTCTCGAAAAACTAAATATGGATGTAAATAAAAATTTTAGAATATACAATTACCTAAGTCCGTACCTGAGAATCTAGTTTGTTGATAGTTGATATATGAATGATAATATATACCTATCAACCAGTCAGAAAACTTTATACTTTGTCAACATCTAAAATATTAAATAAGTAATGAAATAAGCAAGTAACTATAATGTACCGGAAGCCATTCGTAGTAAACCTAACGTCTGTGACTCACAAAAACCTTCCATCAACAGAAGTCCACTCTTCTGACTGTACCCCCAAAACTCTAACGTAAGTAAGAATAACATTTGTCAATGTAAACAAGCAATTAAACATTCAAAGTTGCACCCTTACAAGTGTCAAGTAACAAAAGATACATTTCATTCTGACCCTTTGTGAGGTGACAAATTGTATCATCGGAAAAAATCGATTGAAACCATTTAAAGCACTTAAGTTTAAATATTGAATTTATACTACAATAAGTGTTTTTATAATCGGTTGTCATATAATTCAAATGAGAAATTATAAGGTTTTAAATAACTACTTTCATGGTAAGGAATTTTTTTTTGCTTCCTAAACTTATTTCATACTAATGTCGAGAGAGTTTTGCTTTTATATCAAAAGTGCTAAAAATAATGACAAAAAATTATAAACATAGGCAAGGTTGGTACAAATAAAATATGACAAAGCAAAAGCAAGAGACGAGGAAAACTAAAATGCATTTAAAAAAATCAAGTAATATTTGTCATTTCATTGTAATGCCCCCTCTAATCTCGGCAAATCTAATCATATATCATCCGCGGCGCATCTGTGTTCAGTGTTTCTATCAAACGAACATTTATAAAGTCGCCGATGTGGACCAACAACACCAGTTGGCGCCCCTGTTGATAGTTATACTCGGCACTAATGCAAGCGAAAACGCTGCGTTTTTTACAAAAATTTATATGTACCTAACAAATAATGTAATTCAATCTTAAAAATTAATTACCTGTCGTCATATGGAGATTTAACCTTTAATTTGTGGTTTAGAAAATAATGCCATTTAAAAATAACTTTTTTTAATCTTTAAGACTGACAACTATTGTAAATAACACGCGTATGTTTACAAATACTTGACACTATGGGTTTCGGGAATTAAATGACAATTTTAACATGTTACCATTTGGCAAGCTTTAGCGAAATAATTTATCGCTTGTAAATTAATGAGATTGATATAAATATAGCTTCGAACAATTTTCTATGAAGGAAATTTTTTTTAAATTATTTTATTACTGAAACTTTTTTCTGTTCTTTGAACGTTTAAGCTATGTAAGCTCTTAAGTATTGAAAATTTAACAAAATATTAATAATACAAATATTTGTATTATTAATATTTTTGTTAAATTTTCAAGTATTCGTTTATGGTATAAGTATAGGTCTTAATATTACCTTATATATAATTGATATTATATATGTATATTTATTTCAACTTTTAGGATCAATATTGAAATATTTCAGTATTTTATTTTAGTATGAAACATTTTTTACTTGGGGGTAACCAACCCTCCGTACAAAGGGGCAAAAAGACTCAACCCATCAAAATAGTCAGTGTTAAAAAGACACCCATTGTGTGACAATGTATGGCTTCTTAACCCTAAACTAAATGGGTACAATTTGAAAGCCAAAATTATATTGGTAATGGTGTTGAGTTGTAAGCTTTTGTTCGGTTAAATAGAGACGAGATTGAAAAATTGTATACGTTTTTGTAGCTTTTTGCCAATTATAGATTGTGATTGGTTTATAATTGATACAAAGATTTTTTTTACATCAGCTGTTGTCCGAAGTGCGTATTTATTTCTTTATTGTATACTGAATTAAGTATTTACAATGAAGATGACTTTCTAGACTACAGGCCTAAGCGAACAAATAAAAAAATAATATGAGAATTTACTTATTAAGAAAAACTTTCTCGCGTCCATGTCTCTATTGTCGTCCACTTGTAGTTGTCTTTTCAATTAATTTTTACATAAATTCATTGAATGTACAGACACACCATTTCTACTTTATTATATGATTTATCACATGGCAGGCTAATGTTGAAAATTACTCAACAGATGTTGTTGCGGTTTTTTCTAGTAAATTATTTGTAAAACGTTACCCATATATGAAGATATTTTCTATTAGTTTTTTGTAGATTAAAGAAATCAGCAGAAATAGCGTGTCTGTACATTAAATCAATTTACCCATAGTTAAATAAAATGTTAAGCAACTAGAAGTGGTTGACTAAACCGATATGATGAGCGATGGCGCTGGCTAAAGCTAGTATGTAATATTTTAAGAACATTTAAACCTACAATGAGTATGCACATTCGCCTTGTCGATAAGAAGGATACACTGAACTAAAATTAATTGCACATTACAATGGTATTGCAAGGTTGGCATACTGCAACTGGCCACATTTTCCGCGTGAGCACACCCTGGAGGGTACAGAGTATAGTTGGAACATTGAGAACAACTGTTGCGATATTGATATGTTTTATATTGCGGATTACTTGTTACTGCTCAATAGGTTTAACCACCCGGCTGAGCCTAAATAGGTCATTAAAGTTCACAATAACGCCGAAGTCTTAAAAATGTGGTATTTGTAATTACATTTATAAAAAACAAGTGTAGAAGTGATATAAAAGACAATATAGCGAGCAGGCTCCATCAGATAAACTAGGCAGGTAAAAACATTTATGCCAATCATACAAGCTAAAATTAACATAAATACATTTATTGTTTGTAATAGCATATCCCACAAAATCCGTATAAGGAGATGGGTAAACAAACTGAGCAGAATGATATCAAAAATTATGAGGTTCTAAATTTGAACGTACCAATCGTCCCCCAGCGATTGGTTCTGAGATAAGGGGGGGTAGGGAGGTGTTATTGTTACCAAATCTGCCAGTATCGCGATAACGTCCGAAGGGTGCGGACGCCTGCAACATTCATAGATAAGCTGTAATGCGACGCTTCGTAGGGGAAATTTAAAATGGAATTGACTTTATAACGGATTTAATCGTCGGGAGAGGAATTTAAATACTCGTTTTTCACACTCCGTACCCTTTTTAATTATTTTTCCATCCTCGCTTTTCTTGCTAAGTATTTGAATAAGATGATTTTCCTTTCGAAAAGAATTCTTCTTTTAAAATTCTTACTGTTAATGTTTTAAATTTATCCGTGTAACTTTTTTTGTAAATTCAGAACTTACATGTTATCCATGAGCAACATACATACTACGAAAATGTCATAATAACATAAGAATATATAGGCCTGTTTATTCCAAGGTGAATTAGTAGCAAATAACCAAAAACAACAATCTACAAATGTTAATGAATCGACTATATTTATACTGACTATTTAAACTTTAGAGGCTCGAGTATGTAACACGTTTTTACTATATAAATAATAACGAACCTGACAAACCTCCTATATACACGTCTTAAATAAAAAGTTTTAATTTTTTTGGAAATCTAAACGGTTAAGCTTGAATTTACACAAAATTGCTTCTGCCATTTAGGAGTTTAATTACAAACATACTCACAGACAATTTATATAATTTTTTTATTTAATTATTACGGATCAGTCGTAAAAATTGCTAGGCATTAAAAAGTTTATCGTATGTTTATTGCCTGTTAGTATGTGGTTAGTTATCATATATTGCTCATTTTCAAAACACTGTCTGTCCGTCAATCACAAGGTACTCAAACGAAAACAATCAGTGATTGATTGATGATAGCTATGATACGTCATTCACCATTACTGACCCTAAAGTATCGAAAGGTGACGACTATATGAAACATTATTTTCTAGTACATATTTTAACTTTTTTGACCGACTTCAAAAATAATTATTTTAATGATCACAACCACCCTCTAATAAGTTGGCTTTATTGTTTTTATATAGCATTAACATTAAGTTTACGAAGAAATAATTATTACGACTATTCGATTATCTACGTAAATATATTTATTATTTTAAACGTCAATAAGAGGTATGAGTAAAATATGAAAAATCATGATTTAATTCATAATAAAACAATTTTCTTCCTTTATAAAGCACCTGTATTGATAGTGCCTTTAATATCATAAAAATTATGCCTATTTATGACCTTCATACAGCCATTAATATTATTGAGGGTGACCCACCCTATACCATAAATCTAATGCATTAAAACACTACCCATTAGGCAAAGGAATTGGCCTAAAATGCCTCAAACATGTGTCCAACGGCGACCTGTCATCGGGGTTGCTAGTACAATGCGGTACAATAGTTAAGAATTATAATTTTTTCTGTTGGCAACACGGCGACAGACGCGCGCAGCGGGGTACTACCACGCCTCTCCCTGTTGCCGATTTGTTTTGTACTCGATTTATATCTAGATTATAATGATAGATGCGGCTATAGATTTGCAAAACATGAATAGCTCTCTGAGGTTATTAAAGGAATATGAATTAATGACGATATTAAATAAACTGACGATTTAGAGGTACGTTGGTATTCCTTCCTTCCTTTACGTCTATATACATTATTTTTATACGATGCCTATTAAAAATAAATTATAGAGCCAAAAATTAAATTAATTCAATGCAAAAACACGTTTAAACACCCACCAGAGAATCATTGATAAGAAATTCATTTTTATTTTTAGTGCATAGTAATTTATATTATTTTGATTAATTAGTTCATAAAGACTATTGAAGAAACTTAAAAATAGCTAAAATATAGAGTAATAATATAAAAACCAAGAATATTTAAAGTTTAATATTTATATTCTTTGACAACTAGAAAGGCGTAGAATGCACACCGCAGTGAGCAGGGGCGCTGATTAAGGACCATGTTTTGTACAATAATTAGCCCTCTTTACATTTATAACTACTTATAGTGTTATATCAAATTATGGTTGTTTTGTCATAATATTATCGTGGAAGACATAGACCTAAGAAAATAAAATGCATACTCAATGTTATTACCAAATTTTGAATGTTTTTTCATTTTTCGAATTCCGTAGAAAACATAGACGAGTTCTGAAAACACAGATTTTTCAACATCAATTTTCTCATCAATACTTTACGAATTAAATCCTTAAATGATTTGAATGAATCTGTATTTCAAACTATTATCGTGTGTTTTTCCAGATGTAATAAAGCAATACTGAAAATTATTAAAGCTACTTCAAAATGTATATTTGAGACACGTCATCATCCGATAAATATGTGGAAGGTTTTCTTAATTCATAAGGGAATGTAATAATTGTTAGAAAGACGACCATCGCTATATTTTCTTGATATTTATTATTACTGAAGAATTAAAATCTAATTTCATATGTTAACAATTGAGTTCTTAAACCATCCTACATGGCCAGTAATACACTAGCATACCATACGGTGATAGTAACCAGGGTTACATCTGTTATAATTTCATGTAACAGATAACAGCAGGGGTATGAGGACCCTCAACAAAATGAAATTATTCTATAATAGCTCTTGAACGTTTGAGACTCACGAATACTTGCGATTGTTAAAACTATTAAAGCGGACCATACGTCCATTCTTATCGTTGTTATAAAATATACAGAGGAATGAATGAATTATTGAATAAAATACGTAATTTGTTCATTCATTTGTTGAAATGACATGTATGTATATGTTAAAATTTTTTGCTTTAATTTCGAGTCTATGAGCGCGATACATACTTCATTATTTAACACAAAAGCATATAATCTATTTGATAATGATCCTTATTCTGTATCGACCTGAATTAAAAAAAAAACATTCAGAAAAATTTCCCAGGTTTACAATATATAAAAACGTTAATCCTCCAATAACGACTCCTGATAGGGGTATTTTCAGATTAAGTATCAATTCGCAGTGCAAATGTTGACTCGATTATATCTGAATACGCCGTATAAGCTCTGCTCAAACATAGTCACGCGACGCTAGATGAATATAACCAATGATATATTATCCAACGCTGAATGATACGAGTACACGATAAAAGAGCATTCTTTTCTCTATGATATACTCGTGAAGATTATCCTCATAAATTAATCCCTATTAATGCTACGTACGGCCCAAGGCCAAGCATACAGTGCCATGTGTACAGTGCCGTACTAGACAGTTTCTTTAACTGATTTATATGAAACGTGATAGATAAATATTAAAATCCATAAGATAACCTTAGCAATTTTCTTATAAATATAAAAAAAACCTACGTGTAACTAATATTACGATATAATATGGCTAAGGCCTTAAGGTTGACAACGCGTCTTCTAGATCTACTGATCTTAGAGGTGTCCATGGGCGACAGAAATCGCTAAATATAAATGAACTGTGTGCTCGTTTGCCTACCTACGATATAAAAACTAGGTATACAAATTTATTAAAACGTTTTTATCTATGTTTTTAGAAAACCTGAAACACTATTGTTAAGTAAAAGCATACGTCTAACTTTTTTAAAGTCTAATTTAAGAATTGGTGAAAGTTCCTGAACTTTAAGTCTCTATAGTGGATACTTCTATAGCATCACTTACAAGTTTTATTTATGCTACAAGTCTTTGTCCTTGATTGATTTATGACTATACCACTATAGCAATTTTTAACAAAATTGATAGTGCAATTAATATGCTAAAAGTAACAAATAAACAAACCGAGAGCTAATTTCGCGTTTATTATATTCGGATGGATAAAGGAAATGTTTTTCCTTAGTCGTTGCAATGTCGACGACGATCTCAATTCTCTATGAATACGTAATGAACTGGCGAGCTCGGCGTCTCATTTCTATGCAAGGGTCAAACTATTTACCATAGACCGCTCATTTACGTTCTTAATATTATAAATACGAATTCGGTCGTCTTGTAACATCAAAAGTTTAAGAAATACCACAAAATAAGAGTGGCCTATTAATTTTAGACATTTTCGTATATTATAGATAAAATAAAATATTAAAATAATTTTATAGTTTCTAATGGTACTAAAGATACAATTGTATAATACAGTTAAGAAAACAAAATTAATAAAAGCTAAATAAAGAGTAAATATAAAACAACAATGTAATTGATGACATTTATAGAATAGATAATTCTCGTTATATATCTAAAATATGTACATATTATTATATTTTTATGTTCCTATAACAAGCGGTAACAAAATACATTTAAGCCACAAATGACAGATAAATCTATTACATAAAATCTCCATTCCAAATCCCTCTCAACTCCGCCTCCTCTTCAAAGCCAATAATTACCATGAATGCCAATTTTTGGCCAGATTTCCCCAAAAATCCCAACAACAAAGGAAACACGGTACTGACGTCAAAAAATCACTATAATTTCCTGTTCATACAACGCCCTACGACAGAAAACTTAATCAGGACGTTCAGGGCTTAGATTTCTGTTTCCGATACGATATACTATAACGTTTGAACACAGATTATCCAATCAGTTAAGATAAAGGTTACGCTTTTTTAATAAAACCTCATTTGATTTTAAGCGCCAAATATTAACAGTTGCATTTTGAAAGCTGTCGAACGGTTTTAAAGTTGAATTCCGTATAGCCAAGAATAATCTTGAATGCATTTATAAAACTGATTGTACATTGGATGTCGTGTGCAGAAGACGAACGCGTGGCGTACACGTGAACAAGATTAGACGGTGCATTCATGTCGAGCGCATAAAAGAGCGGGGTTCGCGAAACGTCAATTGTGTGCGGCTTGGGGGTTGAAATTCGCTAAGCCAGGTTGGATTTAAATTATAAATTCGCAATAGTAGAGCTTCTATTTGCATATCCCACGAGTTTGTCACGCAAGTTCGGTCTCGTGTAACACCTTAATAAGTTACGAAAATTGATTGTATGTAAATATATGTTACATTGTTTAATTTTTAAATTTTTTTAG
>JAOSYY010000012.1:8406774-8436371 GCA_025727935.1 Hebomoia glaucippe | reverse complement strand
CAGAAAAAGACAATGACAAATTTTGGTATCTGAAGAATTGAAAGACTTTTATACTCGTAATAACACTAACAATATAGTGTTACCAGCTGACCTACAGTTATCAACTTAACAAATGAAATGATAGTGAAGAAAGGCTAAATAATGTAAATTAACTTACAGTACAATCAATTTGGTTTCACGTTCATATTCACAGCACCCAAACACTAGGTCAAGGTCACTTTATCACTATAAAAAACTAAACACTTTAAGTGGATTCTTCTTTAGGCTCTTCGGCCTCTACAGTGTCAGTGACTTCAGCTGTCACCTCATCATTGGATCCAGACGTGGCCTCGGCCACGTCCGCCTCACATCAGATGGTCCGCAGCTCGACTAACTTGACATCCTTTACGTGCAAGTTGTGCTTGGATTTGGCTGCAAATTTGATGACTGCTTGTGTCGATACCAGTGGGACATGTCGGAGATCCAATCTGAAAGAACATACAAGTTAATTACTATTTTTTATACTTAACAGATAGTTGTGTACCCACAATCGCATCTGATGGGAAGTGGTGATATGGTTAAGATTGTAGAACACAGACATTTAACCCCTCATTTGAAGAGTCCAAGGTCCAGATTTATTACAAACTCTAAACACGTTTAGAGAATATGTTTACACTATAGACTGTCAATGATGAAAAATGTTTTGATTGAATGAGGAATTGCATTAAAACTTACCGCACTAGATTAGGGCAGCGGGTGAGATGATCCAATGCAGCCTCAGTGAGCAGACGGCAGCCCGCAAGTGAAAGCCTTTGGAGGCCGTGGTGCGCCAATTGAGCTGCGCCAGCGTCAGTCAGGCGAGCGCAAGATGAAGCATCCAGTTCTACCAGCTTTGGTAGTGCCTGCAAACAGAATTTTTAAGTAGTTCTTTAACTAAGCCCACTATATACTTCCAAGTTGCATAATATTATTATACATATTTTACTATACTATATCTCATTTACTTGGTTGATAATATCAAAATCTATTCGAAAATAATATAATACAAACTCGAAAACTTCATATTAACCAAAATACCTGAACAACGTAACGCATTGCAACATCAGTGATATCTGTCCCGGGCAGCCTCAGAACTGCAAGAGCCGCCAAGCGAGATGGCTCTGTGCCGGAGCGAGCTCCACCACCTGGCCGCGAATTCTCGGGTGGTGCAAGAATACCACGCAGCTTGGCATCATCGAGACACCGCGCGAACGACAGGTCGAGAGAAGTGAGAGGAGGGCAAGAGCTTGATCGAAGAGCCAATGCGGCCTCAGCGGGCGAACCAGCTAGCGACAATGATCGAAGTGCCGGTAGACGCGTTAGCAACCTAAAATAGAACATCCAAATCAGTTTCATTAACGATCACAGAGAAAAACCTTCGCGCTACGATATGTAAAAAATGCAAATAAATAGTGGCACTTGGGACTTTCAATCGATTTTAAGATGTGATCTGTATTTAATGACTAAATTAAACTATCATAGACAAACAGTACTCATCTGCAACTTAATATTTCTTGATAGAAATATTCTCGAATTATGTATTATTTACTATATATAAAGAAGAAATCAATTTAACTTTACATAAACTTCTTATGGAATATAATGTATTGTTAGTGTTAGGGGAATAATACTATTATATATGTACCAGGCGAGCTGTCGGCGGGCAAGGTGACACCATTCCAGTCCCAAGGACAGCGGCTGCCTGCGCGCGATGCCAGCCAATTGGGCAGCTGACACTCGAACTTGCACGAAAGACATACTACGCCATAAACACGGGTCCATCTGTAATACAAGCCAAGAAGTGTCCAGTTTAAGGAAAGCTTATACAAAGAATTCTTACGAAGGTTCTACATTATCTTAAATATGCCTTTTCAGTTTACTCTGCTTTTGTAAAAGCCATCAACGACTTATCTATTTAAGAATGATTTGATGGTAAGTGAAATCTCTACAAAATAAAATCAATAACTTTAGTTTCAGGCGAAAAAACAATATAAAAGTACTTACTGAATATTCAGCCCAGGCCTTACAGACGAGCGCGCAAGTGGCAAGTTCGTGAGGAGTCAGCTTAGCAAAGATACTCAGCATTGCGTCGCGGTCTAGCCACGGTGTACCCGCCAAGTTGGAGATGGCCACCGGGGCCGGACGCACGGGGTACAGCGGCTTCTTTAGTGTCTAAATGAAACAAAGAAGTTAATAAAATTAGGCAGAGAAATAGAGAATAGGCACAGAATAGACCTTGCTTAAATTCGTCAAAAATCAATTTTTTATGTATCAAAGTGTGCGTTTATGGCATAAGAGTAGATTATACTGAAACAATGTAAAAATTTCGCTAATACACTTGTAAATACTGCTGGACTGATGAGCATGTCATTTCCTTTTCTGTTTTCTATTACTATTGGTGTTCATTTACCTTAGTGGAGTGGTGAGTGAGTTGCAATGCAAGGTGTGCCCGTAGAGCCTGTTTTTTGGGCGCCTCGTCTTCGTCACTAGCGCGCCTCCTCTTATTGGCCGGCTCCCAGTCTTCGCCGCGCTCACCGCTCTCACCGGCTACTTCATTGCCATCTTCGTCACGTTTGACTTCTAATAAATTGATAGCAAAATGACGATTTTTTTTACATGTCTAATTAAATACATTATACCTTCTCCAAGCCTTTTATCTTTATAAGAGTCACAGAAATATCCATTTGTATTCAATTTGGTCTTTACATTTTTATGTCAAAATAAATAACTTAGTATGACATTAAATTCAGTACAAACCTATTTCAGTTTTAATTTGCATATCATTCTTGTTTTCAGCATCTGAACTGGTTTCCGTCTTCACTGACATGGACGGTGGTGGCGGCAATTTATTCTGTAAATAATATAGATACTCTTTGCAGGACAATTCTCAAATTGTGAATAGTAGCATTATACATTTATTATATCAATATTTTGATCTCAAAGAATATAAACAATATTTTAGATAATAAAACCTAACTAACATTAACTGTTTAATTTTGTTTTAGACTACCAAAAAGGATTACAAGACTTTATTATTACAATAAGTATCATAAAAAACAGGTATGAGTTAAAAATATACTCAGAAGACATAGGATAATATTATGTCATATTTATAACATATAAAATTATTAAACAATTGAATGACCCGCGACAAAAACTTTGTAACTTACTTGCAAATGATTCTGGCTCAATTGGCTAGCATCAGAGCTAACACTCATGCGACGTAGATCCGACGATTTTTGACGGGCGCGGAAGTGACGTGGCTGCAGAAATATTAGAATTTATAGCAATGTTAAGTACGGTTTAAAAGTAACATTTTTTTTTCAACTTTATATGAAGATGTAATTTAAAACCTATTTCAACGGAAAGTGCAGTATTATAGTTTATAAGTTACATATAAAGTATATTCTACTTTGAGCAAGTTTATATAAGTGAAAGAACCTTGTAATCGTGGTTAAGGCCCATGGTGGTGCAAGTGGGGCACTCCCACGAGTTAGGCAGGTCCTCGTTGAGTTGCCCGCCAGCCGAGACGCATGTCTCGTGGACAATACTATAGCACACGGAGCACTCTCGCAGCAACGATGGACCGTTACGACCTAGGGGTTCAGGGGAGTCAGTAAAATGTTTTTTTATTGCTTAACAGTAAAATATATATTAGACGACAATTATTGCATAATTATGTAAACTTTTGTTACACTCTTAAAGCAAACCCCAAACCTAAGATTAAACTTTTTACGTTTGGTTGATCTTATATATAACATTCTCATGTCACAATGTTTGTTACCATACTCCTCAGAAACGGTTCGACTGATTTTTATAAAATTTGATATGCATATTCAGTAGGTCTGAGAATTGGCTACTACCTATTTCTCATTCCCTTAAATGATAAGGGTTGTCCACCTCTAACATGTTCTTTATTAGTTTTTAGAATAAAATTTGTTTTTATTTTTTTGTGATATAATATTGAAACAACTCCAAATTTGTATCCCTTTATAATCAACCCTTATTTTTTAATTGCGATATATTTATGTGGCAAAACGACATTTGCTGGTTCAACTAGTAAATATATAACTACCGGAGTTGCCCTTAGCCTGAGGCGCCACAGGTGTCTGCATCCATCCATCCAAACGGCAGACCGCACAAGCTGCTGTCACTGGCAGCATTGGCTGAAATTTTTTATCAATGTTGAATTACTATTTTGTGAGCTACTTAAATTTTATTAACATCTTTGATTACACTAGTTTATCTTCTGAATGACGTTAATATTACATATACTAATATAAAATAATAAATACCTGGAGAAATAATTGACACAGGAGAGAATATATCGACTATGGCCATGGTTAAAATATTTCAACAGTATAAAGCTCTTTATTTTAATAATAAAATATAAAGTAATTATACCTGTAAGCACTGTCGCATAACACAAGTCTGCTTAGCGCGTCCCAAACCACCGAATTTAACCATGTCGTGACAGAATACGCACTCCCCACAATCTGTGCGTTGACAAGCCTCGCATTTCTTGCATCTGAAAAGGTAAGTCAATCTAATTAGCCTGGTTTTCTCGGGTTTGAATTCATTGTTAATATTGATTTCAAATTAAAATTTTAAATGCATGTGAAAATTTATTATGTTTTAAATTAATTAGAGTTTATTAAACACAAACCTGGTACGACGGCGCCTTGGAGCATTGTTAGCATGTTCTGGGCGAGGACGAGCCGGACCTCCGCGGTGTCCTCCGCGCCCTCTACCGCCGCCCCATTGTCTTATACGTTCACCACCAGATTCATCAGGACCTATGGCAATGTAAATATTTACAATTATTATAACTAGACATAGTCACATATTTTTTTTATTTCGACCGTAAATTTTATCTGATTACTTGGAATCTTTAAAGGACCTGGTACAAAGAATGAGGTTTTACATAGTGACCATATGAAGGGTTCCTTTGTTCGGTAAAATCTTTAAATTTGTAACAAATGTAATGCTAGTTACATATTTAATAGACAGTATAAATAAATAAAAAAATATCTGAATCCGGAATATTATCTCTTTAAATTCCACGGGCTTCGAATCTTTAAGGCCAAACAATATCACACAGAAGCCCTTAGGTATCAAAAAAGAAGACTAAGCTATACTTTATATCGAGTTATTCAATTACCAGTCAATTTTAAATGTATGCTTCTAGCCATTATATTTGGTACTACTAAGCTGTTTGATATTACCTTTCAACACCGGCTGGCCAGTGATAGCGAGTTGCTGCTTGTCATGACGATGCTGCTCAACCAAGGTGCGCACGTCGCGAACCAATGCTATAGGATCGCTTAGCAATTCTGGCACAGATTTGCGGGCAGCCGGCAGCTGATGCAGGTACAACACTATTGCCTAAAATTATAAAAGTTTTGCAAAATTAATGTAGTTTTAGCGATATCGTGGTTTTAACTATTGACAAATTATTATTTACACGTATTACATATAATTATAGTTTTCCCATAACGTGCTTGAAAATAAATAAATTTTTGGGTAATATCGTTATTATTTTTATTCATTTATTTTGATATATATTATTGTTTACGGCAAGTGATTACCGTATCAGAAATAATGCCTATGTAATGCAATTTATTGTATTGCTTAGAGATTAACCGCTACTTTTACCGGTTAATGTTACTTTTAATAATACCTTCAGGCCATGCAGCTCGTTTTGAGTAAGATGTATGTGATCCTTGGGCGGTGTGGGCGGCGGGTTCTGACCCTCGGGTGCGAGATGCGAGCGGCCCAATAATGCACTTACGTATCGATCCAAAACGTACCACAGCATTTCTGTGAAATACGGGTAACGGAACTTCTGCGGCACCTGAAAGTTCACAAAATTTTTAGATTAAAAATTGTATTCCAAAATTTCTAAATCTTCTAAAATGTACTCTCTATCTAATTTAAAACTCTTTAGTAACAATGAGCTCAGTAGAATAACACGTTATGCTTATGTATGCATTTGCGGCGAAAAAAAAAAACTAGTTCTGATAAATTATTTCTTCCTAAAAAAAAATAATCAGTGAACAAGATTATGGGCTGTCTCTTGCCCCGTTCGATGACACGCCAACTGATTTACCTTAGTGACATCTTCAACCTGTGCAATCTTAAGCTGCTTCTCTATACCAAACTGATGGAGGAAATTCCCTCCAAAGACAAGTGAATCGCTGGGCGTGTACACTGCATGAATCCAACCAGTTGGAATGAAGAAAGTGTGTCCAGCTTGTAGCTGAAATTTAATTAATTTAGTAAAAAAAATATACAGTTAGTAAATATACAAACACTCTTTCCACAAACAGTTTAATACATTTTAATAAAATTGTTAGTTTTAGGCTTCATCAAGTCTCATAACATACCAAAGAATTTTTCACTTAAGGTTAAAAAAAACAATGCTGTAGGCTTTTATCGATCATTTTACTGTACTTACAACAATAAAGAGAAATACTCTACAAAACTGTTTTAAAATCAAGTTACAATAAATTTAAAAAATAAAATTGTACACAATTATGTAACTTACATGAACTCGAATGCATTTCTCTACAGTGTCACCGAAGAATACATCGGACTGTTTGCCGGACAGCACCCACTTTTCATACAATTGCAAGTTGCGCTCAGTTGGTGGTATCAGCCAGAACACTTTCGCACCTGTAACGGCATAACGCCGGTAATACCGTTAAAAAGAGCAATAATATTGAACTTGAACTGTCACACCAATAAAATATTGTGATCATTATTAAATATCCAAAGGTATAAAAATCGAGGCAATCTGTACTTATGCATTGTAAAATAAATTATATCAGAAAAAACGGTTTGACAAGACATAAAAATGAATTAAGATTCTTACATTTTACGCCAAAATATAGTCAGGGTACAATAATTTACCAAATATTCTTAATCATTTTATATTCCTAAATTTTCTAGGCAAGGAAGCAAGATTTGATTTAGGTTAATATATTTAACGGCTAAAGTAGCGTTCAGGTTTCTTAGAATAGTATATACCTCTCAAGATATGATACCACACAGAAGTACCGCCGAAATCGATGTGAAAATCTGTATAGCAGCCCTTAACAGACATCAAACAGTATTTCTGTACTTTTGGATACATCATGTCGTCCAAGGCGTTTGTCGATTCAGTCTGAAAAATTATTAATTTTTTCTATAAGCACATAAATATTTTCAAAATGATTAGAAATGCTTTCCATTTACTATTATCATTATTATTTAACTTATTTCTATTGCACAGGAATTTTTAATATGACGAGTATGAGCCTCACTTGATGCCATTTTCCTCAATCACATGACGTCTTAAATTATTCAATTGGGCACGATAAATGTATTTACTACTTCGAGCATTCGTAAATTCATAGATCGAAGTCAGAACCCGGCTACATATAGGTAACTTCGAACGAACATCGATAACAAGTCCATATTTTAGTGCATTTAATATCTGTTTCATATAATATTGCCGTTTATAATAAAAAATAAATCATAAATGTGTAATTTAGGCTTGTGGTAGGTCAACGACTCGTACAAACACCAGATATAACCTGTCTTGAAACGTTTATTTCCCTTTTTTATTTACCTGTTGGTCCTTCAAATGTCTCGGCCATACAGTCTCGACCCAGTCGATAAGACGAACGACCCTCGGCGCCTGAACATAATTCTCTAGGCGAGTGTGTGAAAACTCAAGGGAAATCACATTTAAAAGACGTTCTTTATTTGGATCGTCATAGTAGCGCTGCCAGTCCTGAAAGTGTTCATATTTTGCTTTATATAATTGTTTATATAAAGCATTAAAATAAGCATCACTCGCCTATTTTTTTCAATACATGCAAATTTTATATGTAACGACCATCATAGAAAGTCTACTTGCTAACAAAAACGTTATAATTAATATGCATTTTATAATTAATTATTGAATTTATTATTTGACATTATGTTACCGATTATGTAACAATGTGTTGTAGCCATTATGAATTATTGACTAAATAAAGTTAATTATATTTGATGAAATTGCTGTTTTTAACAATAGTTTTAAAACATTGTACAAATTTTAAATTTTACAACGCCCGAAAGTTAAATATTGCCGCGCATTGGTTTTACTAACAAAATCGAATTTAATTTGGAACCGCGCAAACTACACGATATATTTGATATCTCAAAATAAGCGAATTCCCAATGTTATCACAAAATTAATTACATAATATCAGTTCAAACCAATATATTCATACCTTCATAGTCATTTCGATGTTTTTCTGCGTATTTACGTCCATTACGTCGAGAAGCCGCCTGGAGCCGACGCACATGCGCACATCATTCACGGTAAAGTTGCTGGTCGGCACTCTGCGAAAAAACATCAACGTGACTACACGTCTGTTGCGCTGCGTAAAACTTCTTTGTTTGCAGCGTTTGATAATATTACGAATGTATGATTAAACAAACGCTGAATCTCACTTGTTACTTGACACTATTCAAAACATGTAGAGTCAATGAAAGTGAATGATTTATAAGTATTAACATTGGCCAAGTAAAATTCGTGATATGTAACTCGAATTTTTCCCCCTTTAACGATGTTACACTGTAGTAATGACATAGGATATCTATATGACACTTATGTTTCCATTATCTATGATGACCCTATTTCTCTGAACACGCAGAAGTTGAAATTTGAAACGTCATAGTGGTTAAACTTCGTTCATTGCGATATGAAATAATCCGGCTTCTAACTAATGCCCAAAGACAGGATAAATAATAATAATTGGCCTATGATTTAATTTATTTTATGAACAAGACTTGTTCGTGAAATCCAGATATCTGATATAAGTACATGTAGGTAGAATATAAACATAAATAGATTCTGTTTCTTATTCCGTTATGAGTATTGATTCTTGAACGTACGTAGGAAGTAATGTAGCAATTGGAAGCATCTTTAGTTCTGTATTATAAGGGTAAGGGCAAACAAACATTATTCAGAGGTACATCAATTTCATAGTATATTTGTATTAAACCCATGATAAATAGTCTACAGGTGCGTTATGCATCGGTGTACCTTTGGGTAGGTATCGATCGTTGCTTGACGAATTGCCGACAACAGCGCTAGTTGCAAACTCACGAAATGATATAAGTAACAATGCCTACAGTTGATTTGTCACCGGAATAAGGTTTTTTCTCAGTTTTCTTAACAGAAGAAATTTCTGTCAGTTGTTTGAACTCACTACTTTATATTATACTACAGCTTAGCTTATGAACGCGGCTTCACTTGCGTTCATGGCGATTTAATTAACCGCTTCTTCTTGTTTATGAGATTATGTTTTAGTATATTCTATGATTGTACATACAAATACGCATTCTCCACTGATTATATAGATTGATTTTAAATTATATTTATTTGTATACGAACCTGAAATATATACTAAGAAGAAAACCTAACAACAAGCTGAACAGATCTACATAAATCACATAAATCTGCTTATTTGTTTAGGACATTTGTCATTACATAGTTGAACGTGGAAAAATAAATCAAAATACAATTAATCGACTACAAGGTGCCAGTTAATTGTTATAAACCTCAATTAAATTAAAATATATACATCACATAACATATTAATTTAAAATATTCCTCTTTAATATTATTCAAATAAAATATATAGGTACATGTCGAATAAGGACATTAAATTTTTTTGCTGACTCTATATTTGCGCATAATTTCGTATCCGTTGGGATTTCTTTGAATATATCCGAAAAAAATCACATTTATTAAAAATACAGTTATATAAACACGTAGCAGAAATTTTGAATTTAATATTTCAAACATCATCTTTCTAATATTACGAAAATATTTTCAATTAAAACAGCAAAAAAATCCATTTATACGAGATCATAATGTTTTAAACAATGTACAATTTCAAAAATATTTTTTCATTTAATTCAATTATCTATTTCATAGCCACCTTCTCCCGTTTTGAAAATGGGTGAGTAGAAATGTAAACCCTACACAAACACATCAGTTTCAAATTCAATGGTCTACATACTTCTAGTATGAAGTATTTAGCTTCATTAATTATTAATTTTTGTACCCTGATAATAAATTTCAGTAAACAGCCGGAATTCGGCAAGCGGCGAAATAACCTAATAAAAAGATTAAAACCAATAAATTCGTTTCACAAAAATTGATATAAATAAACCAATTATGTGCGGGCATATGATTGAATTATTGCCCAAAACAAAATTTAATCTATTATTTAAAATTCTCGTGTCAATGTTCGTTCCCATACTCCTCCGAAACGGCTCGAACGATTCTTATGAAATTTTACATACATATACATTATACAGTAGGTCTGAGAAATACATACAACCCAAAACTTTGATCCCAAAATTTTATATATTTATGTGGCAAAACGAAGTTTGCCAGGTCAGCCAGTAGATATTATATCATGATCTTCAAATACATGACTGGCTTATTTGGTTGGATTCCCGCCTCGACTAACATGTTTATACAAAATTTTAAATTTTTATACAGTATGTTATTCGCACGTCTAGTAAACTTGATGTATTTAATGAGTGGGAGTAATTAAAATTACACATTTATATTTAAATCCAGACCGGGTCACGTAAAACCGTTCAGAGACAGAACGGTGGTAGGGAACTGTCGTGAAGTGCTGTACTGCACGTTGTAAATTCACTCTATAAATTTATTAAATTCTCAAAATAAAACTGGCTAGGTCAACATCATAGAATTATTAATGACTTTAAGTGGTTTAATTATAGACTTTCATCTAATAAACCTGAGTTCTTCTATGACTGATATAAAAATATTCTGAAAAAATCAAATTAAAAATAATATCTTCATTAATAAAGGTCAAATTGCGCCCATGGCCTTATAAAGGTATACTACCTATATTTTAAACTACAGTTAAAAATTGTTGGATTAGACAATTCTCTTTTCTGTATACACGAGTTTGACTCCATTAACAAAATTTTCGTTAAAACTGAAGTGAATATGAAAAAATGCAACAAATCTGCTAAAAGCATTAAAATGAAATAACCTGACATCAAAAATTCACTATTTAATATAAACAGAAGTCCTCCTTATATTTAGTTCATTTAATTATTTTTAGACTGAATTTTGTTTGTTGTATATGAGAAATATAGGTCAAAAGTATTAGTAAAAGTCAAAAAGAAAAAAGGGCACTTTTACATAATGTTTTCTACACGAGTTATGAAATACTATAAAATTGATTTATAAAAACAAGCATAGAAATCTAACAAAGGAATCCCTCTATCTCATTAAACTTATTTCAATTTTAAGGTAGCAGTTATAATTGTTTTTTAACAATGATAATGACCATACATGGGATTCTTTAAAAAAAAAATTAGTCACACTAATGCCATTTAATATTGTTAAAATGTCTATACAAAATTTTAATAATAAATATGTAACAAGAAACAACTATAATTGAAATTTTAAGTAACCTCATAGACAAATTATTACATATCTGAACAGTACAAATTCTTATAAGTTATAACTAAGAACTGTCTCGAACATGTTACCTTTAAAACAAACAAAAAACGTATAAAAATCAGCACATTCCTTCAAGAGCTGTACAGCCACAGACATGTTAAACTTGTAATCCTAAACAAAGAAACCATGAAGTTAGTCCCCAAGACGTTTAAAAGATAAGTACATGCATTCTATCATTTCCAACATATCGCGATAATCGACAACAAAAATGATTTCATAAAGTGGCTTTTACTTCCTAATAACGAAAATCAGTCAAGTTTGTACCACATACAAATTCATTACGTTTACATTGTATAGTTCAAATTAAAGAATCAATACTTGTCTATAAATTCATTGTAGGTAGCACTTCAGTGCAAAGTTCAAAGCGTGGGTGCCTGCAGGTGGGTGTGGACCGTGATAGAGGGAGGCTGTGCGGAGCTTAATTTAGTTTCACAAATAAATCCAGGTCGAATATCCTTTCCTATGATTCAATAATAAGGAATTTTCAAAAGAATGTTCTAACTACCAAACTAGCCACGATTATCTTTTTAAAATTCATAAATAGTTTGTTTTATTTCATTAAAAAAGTTTGCTTTGGATAGGATTTTGTAAAAGGCAAGCATTGTATATTTTTCTTTAGGTAGGCTATTAAATATTATATTTTTGTTAACGTATGAATACAAAAATGAAATTGTCTTAAATGTTATAAACGGACATCTCTATCAGTTAATTTAACCGGAATATGCCTGTTGGATTTGAATTAATTTGAAATGTTATTTTGTACATTTCAGATTCGGAATAAACTTTATTAAATCATAAAAATTAACCATGACATTAGTTTTTGTAAAGTCCGATATCGATTTCAAATTCAATGTGTTTTTCATATAAATGTTCAACCCTAAATGATCGCAATCTTAGTCCAGAATTAAGTGGCTCCCCCCTCCGAACTCCTAAGACTACCTAAATAAACCACGCTTTAAAACCACCTGTTGTATTATTTACAAATTTCTTGTCCTTTGGAGCCGGTAACGAAACCCCTTTGATTCAAATTGCCAGTGATCAGCGGTAATCTTTTTCTATTAGATGACCCATCTAGATATTATCCCTACACACTGGTTGGTACTGTACCCTCACAAAGTAGTTTTATGTTTAGCAATATGAAACATCATTTATATTTGAAAATAATAACGAAACAATTAATTTTTAGCAAAAGGTAACCTAGAAAATTTATAATTTTAACTTGTTTTGCAGATTTAAGTTTTGACCGATATTTTTCTAATAAAACTTACATAAATATGTATTTAGTATTCAAAACATTTTAAAGGTTGAAACATTAATTTTAATAGAAAAATGCACGCAATATTGAAACTCGAGGCATACAGCATATTTTAGAAACTTTTAAAAAGCGTTAACTGAAAACAAAAACAAATTTTTTATTTTGTACACATAACAAAGAACTCTCGAATGAAACAGCAGGTGCTATCAAGTAGAGTAAGCCCCTGCTACTCTGGTTTTATCTGACATAACTGCAATACATATATCCTTTACATAGAACAGTATACACTCACAATTTTATCCCTCATTAAGAATGATACATCAGTGTTTTTATTGTTTACATCTACGAATTGTAGTTTCTTAGGTTACTTGCATAAAACCGACACTATATACTCTATTAAGCTGCTAAATAACAGGTTCAAACATAATAGCAAAAATATTTCATCAATAAGTATGAACTTTTAAAGTTAAAATTGTCAATATTTAATTACTGCTTTTAAAACAACAACAACGACGGCATACTGTGAGTCTTGACTTTTTCAAAATTGAACTTCTTATGACTTGGTAAAAGTCATATATCCCAAGCCGCAAAATTTGATTAGTCGATGACATAAACTTTTTTATTGTAAATCAAAGCAACACTATGTGCTCTAATTTATAATAGTAAAAAATATAACATATAATTGAATATAAAGAAAAATAAAATATTATTTCAAAACAACCCTGATTATAAAAAAATTTAAGTGAAATATACAATTACCCTCCATTTCACTATGTAATACAATGCAAGTGAATATATTTAACCTTACCTCAAGCCTAATCCCGTTTTATCTTTAAACAGCAATGGTGTTGTAAAGCCATGTTTCTGGAGATATGTGATGGTAAGATCAGTGCCTTGCATCTCCAATACAGCTCCAGAGTGCTCAAATCGGGGACTGTCCAGCTTATCAGCCAGAGAAAATCCCCTTCCGCCCTCTGCTTCATCGTCCCCAAGCGCCCACTCATCAGAATATAGTTTACGCTGCTTGCGCTCCCGCTGATAAAGATAATTTGTATTATGGACAGCCTCAAGGCAACAGAATTATATACAAAAATTTAATAACAATCAATTATAAGAAATTGATATTGATTAGGACAGATAGCCAATATACAATGTTTTTATATACATATTTGTTATAAAAGTGAGTTTTATCTTATTACAAAGAACAGTTTTTAATTCCTATTTGGTGCCAAATTTTCTTTGTTTATATAATATAATAAACTTTCAATTAAGTAATGGCATTAATGTATGTTATATCTGGCAAGATTTTTTAATAAATACTTATAGAATGTAATCAGGGAAACATACTAAAACAGACATATATATGTAGGATACATATTTTAAAGGCAACTCAAGGTCAGTGTAATAACAAGTGTAAATGCATGAAGGTAAGGCTAACGCTAGGCTCTCGAGGATCGCGTAGCGATATAAACTTTCATAGCCAAGGCTCTTCGTATTGCTAAATAACAATGAGTTAATTCATGCGGTAAAACACGTACAATAAAATTGTGAGCAGTCATCGACAAATAATTGTTACAATGTTTTCGCCGGCCGTCTCGCGGCCGATATGTAATTGTTCGAAAGAAGATTATAGCTAGATTACGAGCAGTCGCAGTTTTAGTTCGGACTTGACGTGTGGTCGTACGGCGCACGCCTCGAGTCGCCAGCCCTCCGCTACTAGCGGGAGGGAAACGCCTTCGTCCCTGCCAGTACTAACTACCAGATGCCCGTTAGCAATGCTACGAAGAGGACGTCGATGCTGCTCATCACATATCGTTCATTGTTAGTCTTTATAAAGCTGCGATCTCCGAAACTATTATAGATTTTGACACCTCTTCGCATGCGCGAATGCATACTACCGCCGCGTTTTGAACTCGTAACATGATAGCAAAAAACTCTTGTCGGATGACCCATTATGATTATAAATAATTACGATTAATTCCCTGCAGAAATAATATCTGAAATACTCTCATGACTTACACAAATCGATACACGATGCAGTGATGCACCATTTCATGTTTACGTGATCCCAGATAAAGCCACCATGGCGTCACCCGGGACTAAATACGTAAAATTTAACAATAAAAACTCACCAGCTGCCGGGGAACTTGTTTCTTATTATTCGGCAGTGTTTCCGACATATCTCTGAAAGCCAGAAACACTGCACCACAAAATGAACACTATTTTACGTAAATATTTTACACGGAGCACGAGAAAAAGCAACGCAATCCACCGCTTGCCACACACGACACTGCTGCCAACAACGCAAAGAGCAATCACTCCGGCAACGTTCTGAATGTTGGTATTACTTACAATGACCCATTGGTTTATTTATGAAACAGGCTAGCGGGAAGTTCGAATATTTAGCTTCCTTTAATCCAATTCATATCTTTTGTTTGTAAGTTTTAAGAAAAATTATTGCGTCGTATCGTATGTACTGTATATAACCAGAAATTATAAGACTATAATTAAATCAGTAAAGTTATTATTTCGTAGTTACTTTTAATAGTTTAATATCCGCAATAGTATAAGTTTCCTAAATAAATAATACAAAACAATATTCTATATGCAAATGCTTGATTTGAAATAATAATTTATCTATATATAATCAAATTTGGACCCGATTTCAAATACTTGATTCTTTATTATTTAATTGCAAAGAAATTGTCGTTTGCATATTAATGATGATATGATGTAGATATTTTCTAAATAGAGCAGTGTGAGCGGTTTTGGCACCAAATTACCAAAATTTAGCAAAGTATTTCAAGAGACCGAAAATTGTTAGTCCTTTATAATTAAAATAATATTAAAAGTACTACATACATGACAATATCATCTTTTTCTGTTCATAGAAGTAGTAATTCAAATTATCTTACGTCAATAATAAATGTTTAACCAATGTTGCCAACACTAAAACAATGATTTTTTTTTTTACTGTAACTGTAACTTGTAGGTTACTTATTTTGGTTTATAAGAATAAGAAAACAATATTAATTCTAGTCAATCTTATTAAAAGAAGAATTTTCGTTGTTTTATCTTTAGGAGTACACTGCATGTAATGTTATACATAATTGTAATGTAAAAATTTAATGTCATATGTATACATATACATTAGTAGTATGATAGTTTTATAATATTGTATTATTTTACGCAATAAATAGCTGCAGTACTTAGAGTATTCTAAAGACTTAAGAGCAAAATAATTGAAGACTATCCAAATAAACATTTACAATTGATTTCAATTGTTTTTTTGGAAACATCAATAGGCAAGAGTTAAATTATGCTGTAGGAAGATCTTGTATGGCGAGGATAAAATTTTATATATTTGTTTTTTATAAATAATACCGCTTTAATTGCAGCCATAATAAATAAGTAACTTAACAATTTTACAATAATTTTAAATTTTGTTTGGAAAGTCGACGATTATTTTAACATTGTTAACCAAACTAGAGCTTGTCAAGTGCAGTATTTTTATTTTTTTATTACCTCTTTATGAATAGTGTAATAATATAATTAGAAATAATTACCTTTAACTGACACTTTAAATTTAGGAAATGTAGATTGTTTTTATTTAGGTTGCATCAATTTTACTATAAAAGGTGTACTTTTAAAAAATTAGGCATACTAAGTTATAACTAAAACATTTAAGTAAGCTGAAAAAATACGAAATGTTACTTTCAATGGAAATAAATTATACATTAAATACATACTTATGAATTAATATGACATAAATTTATGTCACACTTTAAAAAACATTATACTAGACGTTATTAACAAAGTTTACGGATTTTTTTTCAACCAAATGACCGAGTATATACAATATAATTATAGATTTGTTTGCCATTATTTTCTTTAGTATAATTTTGGCTACTTATTATCTAAATCAAAGTATTTATTTTTATCAAAGTAATTATAAATTCATGCTATCTCCTTTTTCTTTTCTTAGTATTGTGATAAGAAATGGAATTTAACAAAATGTTGTTGTCAATTATGGTGTAATTTGGCTATGATCAGAATTGGCCAATCTATCATATACATTAAGAAATACAAACAATTTTTATATATTTAAAAAAAAATAGCTTAAAATATGGAATTTCGTCTATTTTTATTAATGTACTATATTAGTGATACTTATATTAAAATAAATTAGAATTAATCTTATTTAAGTAAGAAATAAACTTAATGTTGTAACTTAAACTGAGAAATAAAATAATCCTGCAACATAAAAATACAATTATATGTAACTGCGTCATTGCTTATATTGTTTTCAAAGGTTGAGATAGGATTTGTGACATACTGTCTTGTTTGCAATTTACACCTAGCTTTTGATAATATTAATTAACAACCTAATTTTTTACTATTCTATTGCTCCTTAATTTTCTCTATCTAGTTACGATGAAAACGTGTTTCGCTGTGTTTTCCTCTCAACGTAGGATAACGTTTGTAATAAAGCTACACGTTATATACAGAGGTGTCTTCAAAAATTCCGAGTTGTCCTAAAATAGCCTTTTTGTCATAAACACAATGGAAATTCACAATAGGTCTATAAACCAGTATCTGGTTACTGTTGTCAAAAACAAATCTTTCTTTTTTTTATTTACCTACCATTTTATCTTTAAAATATGACTTGAATAAAAACTGAAGTGACTTTTGTGACATCATATTAGGTTATACATTATTTAGACAAAAGTAGTGCCACAAATATTGTAGTTCAACTCAAAATGAATTAATAAAACAACTTTTTGCATTAAACAACTTTTTTATTTATCTTAAAAATAGATTTGTATTCATGTTAGAGCTCAATACAAATAACAGAAATGGTATAACTGATATTTCAAAAGCTCAATAGCAGATTTTAGTGTTATTTGACATAAATAATTAGAGAATATTATTGTAGAATGAAATAAAATCCTTCACTTATAACATATACATATACAAATAGATTTTTTTGTAACAAAGGAGACAACTCTTCTTCTTAGTATCTCTATTTTTTAAACTTTTTAAATCAAACGATGGGCCTCAATGTCGTACTATAATATTTTAATACGGGATCGTCTATTATAAATTCACTGTCCACTATTCCGTTGTCTTCCATAAACTCTGTATGACGTTGCAGCCAATCCAAATACAACCTTAAATATCTATCATCAGGTTCTAAATCCGCGTGTCCCAAACAGAACATTCTGTACGCATCCTCACCGTACTTCCCGATACCACATAAGTCGCTTGCCCGACGCCATTTTGACGATACAAACTGATAACTCAACTTCCAAATCATTTCACCACGTTTTCTTAGTCCTAAATTGTTGAAGTATTTCTCTATAGATTTTGGATTATCACTCAATATGTGATAAGGCGTTGGGTAAGTATCAAAAAAGTTTTTTATATAAGGTAATGCACACTTGCCAGATGTTTTAGTGAGGAAGATAGTGGCTACCAACATTGCCCACGGATTTTGGGAAAATTCTTCTTCGATAATGTAATGAGGAGACTGTGGCATTGGTCGCGGTGAAATGTTAAAGAATGGTTGTATAGTCAAAGGGTTTGGTTCCTGTATTGTCAACTGTGATAAGCTGAGGACATCTGTTTCGGAATCTATTGAATTTTGACTCAAATTTTGTGTCTGTGAAGAATCTAAAGATGTCGAGGACAATGACAACCTGTCTGGGCTTTGTGAACTATTGTGTTCATCGAAGAATCTGCTGATGCAATCAGGATCCCCTGCCATTTTCTGAAACAATTATCACTCAATTAAAATAAAGAAGTCACTTTAACTAATGATACAACGTCCAATAGGATTCTTATTGGAATTCAGAGCATTCAATTTTTTAATTTGCAAGTTCCGTCCGGTCACGTACCACTGTTCATAGATGGAAAAGTCGTGAAGTTCTGTGCGCGTTTCGATTTCAGTCAATGAAATTCCGAATACTCAAAATATAAATAAATGAGGCCCTCGACAGAACGTCACTATACGAGTATATGCTAAAATGACCCAATATGGCTAAAGCGTTGAGGTTGGCAACGCGTCTTCTAGATCTACTGTCTTGAAGGTGTCCACTGGCGACGGGAATCGCTTCCTATAGGTGAACTGTATGGTCGATTGCCTTCCTGTCATATAAAAAAAAATAAAGGGTTACTTTAATCTGTAAAAGAATTGTTTAGTCTGATATTTGAATAGTATCGTACTTATTACGACTAAGAATTAATTAACTAAGTAGACATTAAGTTATTTTAAATGATCACGATGCAGATCATTTGACTACGTAAATAATTATGGAGTAATGACAAGATTGAGTTAGTTTTACTGGTAGGATAAGTTAATTTACTGCAATATACATTATTTTGTCTTCACTAGATATATTATCTACCACTTGACTTCATCTAACTCACATTATTTCTCGGGTATTAGGTATTTTGTAATTTTTGTAGGTAAACTTGATACTTTTTTATCTTATAACTAAAAATAAAAATACTTTTTGTTAGAAACTATACATAGGTATATGTTTACATGTAAAAAACATTTGATCATTCGCGCCGTATGTTCGTTACGACTTTATCGGATAGTTTAAATCTCCTAGTGTTAGTTGAATTATAATGTTGACGAAACTAATAAATTGTTTAAAAAAACCGAATATTAGGAAAATAAAATATATAGAACTAATAAATAAACATTATATTTTAAAATTTAGTGCATTTGTATCAATGGAGTATTTGTGGGATAATTAAAAGGCTACATCGTTTTCTAAATTAAATCCAAAGATAAACGTTTAGATGTAATTAAATAAATAATATTCAGTTATATATGATCGGTGTATACCGATGTATTCTCGATTGCGGCAATGAACTGATCTGTGACCCGTATCTACATACGTTAATGTTTACTTTCTTCCAGCTAATTCATTGGATTACTACTTCCTTCGTAGGGAGATAAAAACTGAAGCTACCATGGTGTCTAACAGAAATACTTACCAAGATACCAATGAGGTTTCATACAGATTTTACCCTTTCTGAAGAACAGACTAATCTGTTGGGATATTTCAACGCCAACGTGTGATTTATTGTGTAAATATCCATAAAAATAAGTCTCTGCTGCCCTTAGTCACCGCCTTAAATTCAGAACAACTTCACCGAATTCAATTATGTTTTTTGTTTCTAATATTTTCTAGGTTCTACTATAAAGGGTAATTAAGAAAACCTAGAAAATTTTAGGAAACCTAATGATTATGCAAATTTTGCGCGTCTGATAGTTAACTTTGGGAGGAAAATTAAAGTAAGCGAAGCCGCCGGCTGTCGCTAGTTATGAAAATCTTGGCTACAAATTAACGTTTTTGTGCCACTATGGTCCGAAGTAAAACATAAGGGAAGCTTTTTTATTGTGCTGTCTCTGTTTTATAATGGGTCTCTATAGGTGTATTTAACCTTACTACAAAATAAGCCGTAATGAAAAACAATGATTTTAATAATATGCCGTAAATCCTGTTGCTGGCGCCATTTAATTATAAAAAAGTCATGCGCTAGTCTTTTCTATTCTAATTTTATTACCATTAACATTTATAAGCTAGATGCATCACAAGAAATTTAACATAAATCGCACATTATTTCCTACTTCACTTCAAGGTGGTCAAGATGTGTGTATTTATAATATTATACAATTACCAAAGAGCATGCTCCCAGACACTTGTTTAACTGAAAGAGCTATAAATTCCTGTCTGTATATAATTTAAGTAATTGGCAAAGGGCATAAATATTTAAAATTTAATTAAAATAGATTGTTTATCTACTGATTTCAGTTTTATTTTTTGCTAATTTAACTAAGTTTCAAAAATATAAAGTGGAAGAAACGTTCCTTTCCAATTTAGTGTTATAAATTTTACAATGCCAATTATAAACTCATTACTTTGTATGTGATAAGAAATCAACAGTTTTAACAAGTTAATTTTACGGTAATGCGACGACAAAACCGTGGAAAAAAATACCTTTCGCACTTAACTCATCTATATTGAATTTTTACTGTGATGAGTTCAAAACACAAAGTTATGACTACTTAAGTAACGTGTTTATTAATGAATCTTTGTTCTATACAAATGAACAAGTAAAATAGGTATTATTCTATAATTTTCGTTTACATTCTCATTTAAATTTTTTATTACTATAAAATTTCTTCAAAAGTTTTACTTAAATGTGAAGCTTTTTTATAGATGATATACATATAAGCTAAAACATAGTTTATAGTTAGATAATTGGCTAAAAACATTTATACGTCATGTAAGCCAGGTGATGAAAACAAGAATAGTTCATTCTACATTGCATCCTTATAACATTATATACGCGAAAGTTTTTATGAATGTATGGAAGTATGTTTGTTACTATTTCACGCAAAAATTACCAAATGGGTTTTGATAAAAGTTTACAATAATATAGATTACACATCAGAATGACACAAAGCCAGTAATTTATACATTATACAGTATATAAATTTAATTTTGGAACTGCTAGTGTTTGAATAATTAATGTTATGTGACAGAGATATCTATTATCAACTTGCGATTAACGTAAATCGTAAATATTTTTTATATTGTCCTTGTGACTATTTATCACTTCCATAAAATTAACCATATAAACAATTGGTCGTTACTTCGGTCTTGACATTTAAATTAGAATATAGCAAGATGGCTTCAACTAATGTATATTATACCACAATACCGTAATCAGCTAGAAAATTACTGGTTCGACCACAATACATTTACTAAATTACTAATTAACAGCCCGGAATGCAATAAGATCGTCTAATATAATATATACAAAGCCAATTTGTAAATGCAAATAATTACTTAACAGGTGCGTTCGAACATCTGTTAAACAATACAATGTCGGATGAATAATCCATTCATTCTCTGTTCGTTCCATTGTTAAGATTTCCCATATTAACTGCGGCGACACTGGCGGAGTGTATCGAAGAAAAGAATGTTAATCTGATGCTGCTTTTCTTCAGGTCGCTGCACGTTATCGTCGTGGAAGCACGTGTTTCGCGCGCGTATCACGAAATTCGTGAAAACAATAAAAACCAGTCAGTCGAACGATAGCGACTGGATACGAATAAGACGCGAAAATCAAAACATTAAATCGGACACTGTGTCGAGTTTATAGTTTGAATATTGTTTTGCGAACATTGGTTTTGTGTTCTTTACGAAAGCCAATAATATTAGTTAATTGTTAGAATTGTGCAGTATGGATACTCGTGTACCACCTATAATTCACGGTAATACTATGTTTATATTATTTTCCAGCTATAAAACATTTGTTAAACCTTGTCAAGCCTTCAAATAGCTTCTAGTGCTTCCGGTAAAATACAGTGAGTACGTGTTTACATTTAACTACATACGAACAAATATAACTGATTGGTTATTTTATTAATCGATCTTAGAAACATACAAGGCTATAAATTATCAAAGATTTCTATTAAAAATTACATAAAAACATATTTATCGATGAGTATCGAACATGCTATGTAATTTAAATTAATATTTTTTGTTTAAATAGAATTATTTTATAATATTTACTTTAAAACTTAGCAACAAACAAACGGTAGTTTTTGTATCTAAACGGAGGTGTTTAAATTTTGATAAATGATATTATTCAACAATATGCTCTTGGCCTATTTTTAACTTACACATATGTTCTGAAATTTTACTGAAGTTGAATAGCATTTCACGGTATTTCCATTTATAAACGGTTGTTAGTTACGAGGACGGAATTTTGTCATGCCACCCTACTGTAAATGTTGCTCAAAGTTGTCAAAGTACGAAAAATACATTGATATTAGTATAAGATGGTATCTAATGCGCAGTTGTGGTTTTATTAAAATTATATTGTCAAAATAGTTTTTCAACTAAACATTGATCAATGAAGTGGAAAGTATTTACACGGTTAAAACCTGAGACCACAATTAGTATAGCAACACCCATCAACCTGAATCACAAAGCCGATTAATTAGGAGATCATTTGAATCAATTTGCATTTCGGGTCAAAAACCTGAAATTCATTCGATATTTGGTTTTATACAAAATATCGAATGAATTAATTTCTTTAAGATATATTTAATATCTTTCAGAGTAATGTTAAGTACTAAAACAGGGTCTAAAAAATAAATTAAACTAATCGTATCTAAGTATACATATATAACTACAAATAATCTGATTATTTAGTAATAAAATTATTTATATAAAAATATATTAAAACGGCTTGGTTAGTATCTAACATTTGCATAAAAACAATTTGAGATTCTCAGATTCAAACATAAAAAAGAGTATTCCGGTCAAACAAGGCGGAATATCTTATGTTAAAAAATACGTATACATTCTTCCGAACCTTGCTAACATTTTAAAATATGAATGAATTCACAGTATCATTTGCAGCATCAGTATTTAAAATATCAAGACAGTATATAGAAAAGACGGGACAAGTCTTGAAACTAGACTCAAACTTGAGTCACGTCTTGACATACCTGACTATTTCTATTTTAAACCACTATATTTGAAGGCATAAAAAATTATTTGGTGTCAAAATCTGTTTTAATAGCCTCCGTGAACAGAATTGAATTTTGATATTCACCTTATTCGTTGTACTCTTGTAATCGCGTCGTATAACATCAAATGTTTATAGAAATACCTCTTATTGAACGAGAATCGACGATCCCTCGATTCAAAGTATGAAGTTGAACAAACTAACTTGTCAGATATAGTAATTGATGTAGCTATATAACTATTATTTAAATGCCAAGTTGTTAGGATGACGCGAATGTAAATTTGGTATTCTCAGAATGCATATAAATACCAAAACAAATAACAGGTTTAAATGATACATATTATAATAATACATGAAACTGATACATACAAAAAGTTAAAACGATATAATTATAGATTAAAAGAAATAATAAATTATCCAAGTGGACGTACGTTAGAAAGTCAAGATAATGATCAAGACAAATATATTTTGACGTAGATCCTACCTGAATGGCCGGCAATGCTTCTCCAAGAACCTGGTCCTACTGACTTCTATGGACGACGGTAATTTCTTGTCACCAGGAGAGCCGTATGCCCGTTATCATAGGGGATGTAAAAAAATATAGATTAAAAACAAATCATTCCATTTTTTTTAAACTCAGAAGCCAGGACTCGTAAACAAATACTAATCGGTGTTTTTGTTTAACAATGACGGAATATTATATATAGAGGAGATTATTAATTTGTCATGTAAATCCTCACCTAACGTCATTAAAATAATATGGTAGTTGGACTTTATATATAATTTACATAACATTACTATGAATTTTAAGTATGTAATAAATAGGTTAATTTGAAATCAATTATAACATTATTAACAAATACCATTTGCTTATATGCTGTTAAAGTTATGCTGGTAGATTTGTTATAACGATTTAAGGCGGGTGGCACATTTGAATTACAAACATCGATATTACAAATAAACGATAAATGTGTAGACCATTACAATAAAAATTATTACGACCCTAAAAACGAAAATTATCTACATAAAAAAGATTTAGTTACTTCCATTTCCCCAACAGAACAGAATACTTCGGTATATTTTACGTAATTACGGATTATTTTAATTATTATTACGCATTATTTATTACGCATTATTATTTTACGATTATTAATTACGCATTATTATTTTACGTAATTACGGAACCTAGACTTATAAAGAGTACATTCAACTCAAAATCGTGTTGTTTCTAGCTATCTACAAAAAATACAAAAGTACTCGGAAATCAAACAATGTTGTTATCGTTGCTTGCTGCGAACGAAATACTATTGAGTATACGTGACTACTCACAATTGGACATTGTCTCTAAACAGACAAATATTATTTTATAGATCTTTATAGACTATTTTAAGGTGATATCTTCATTATACAGGTTGCCTTCGCCTGAAAGAAGTTATTTCAGAGTTGGCACTCTTAAGCACTAGAGACCATCGAAAAAAAAATCATTTAAAAAATATGCTAAGACGGACGAACTTGGGTCACTCAGTTGCTAAGACATAAGTGTCTGCCCCATACAGTATTGGGAGCTATATATTCGCTTTTGTCATAATATCTATTGCTGTGCTTTTCTGCTATCATTAACTTAATGGCTAATTTAAACAACTTGGAACAGTTCTTGTTTTACTAAGTAATAAAAGAAACTAAAATTAACGCAGTAACTTCAAGAATCATATAACTGATCAAAATGCAAGAACTTTTAGTAATATTAGATTTATAATTACCATCTAAGTGTAATCTTACATAAACAATTTTTAAAATATTGTACAAAAAATATAAGGTATTATAAAATCTTAATGAGGTTATTCTTCTTAAATTATCTTATCGATCTTGTTATATAATAATCAAGATACGTGGCCTAAATATCTTCGTTATGCTCAACGCCGTAAGAAATTTCTCTTTTCGGGGCCACTGAACCACCTACTGAACTATCTACCTTAACCGTATTAAAAGCTGTAGAATGAGGCAATACACAACGATCTATACGTATACATAAATATCCATACATTACTTGGATATTTTAAGTTCTTAAGAAGAAATATGTAGAAATCGTTCTCTGAATTGGTATCAACATAATAAAGACATTAATAACTAGCTGTGCCGCGCAGTTGCACATGTGTCACAAAATATTTAGAAATTATAGCAATATGTTACTGTGATATATTTCTATAGTTTCATTAAAATTCGTTCTGTAGTGTTCGCGAGAAACAGTATCCGTCAACGTACAGTATCATTAATTAAAGTATTTAGAATTCTTTATTGATACAAATTCTTCAAGTAGACCAAACAAAAATAAAAAAAAGATCTCAGAAAGTAATATATGTATATTGTATATAGACTGTATTTCTTCAGTGTCTTATACAATATTAATTAAGGGACCCAACTTGAGCTAGTCTAAATTTAAATTAGACGACCCACATTTTTACGGATAATAGACAGCTTTTTCAAACTTTCATAGAATGTATACTAAAGCTAGGTTCGTGACTGAAGTACTTCATTAATAACTTGTTTTAAGCACATCAATTCTATGTCAAACCTTTAAAAAATTATACATAAAGCATTATTAATAAATCTTTCAAATAATCGTTAGAAACTACCATGACCGATGAAAATCGATGTTAACGCTAGGAATATTTCAAATTAAATAACGTTTTCTGCCTTTGCTAATCAAACATTAACTTAGAGTCGTGTGGGTGACATGACAACAAAAGTACGACATGGGTGTCACCTACACTTAAATTGGGGTCATTAACAAATAGTTAAACAATAAAGATAAACTCAGATATGCAATTATGTCATACGTACCTTTCAATTTTTATGTAATGGCTGGGTAGAGTTTATTAAACTTACTTTGCTATTACAACATATAAATCATCGATACATAATATAATAAAGGTAAAAAGTTTATTTGTTTGGACAAAATCTTTAAGCTCAAAAACTACCGATTCGAATTAGAACATTATTTCAGTGTCAGACAGCCTATTTATTAAAGAACGCTATATTATGAGCGGAAGGGTATTAGGAGCGGAGAATCAACGGAAAATGTATAAAAAACTGGAAACCTTTATTCATTTTGATAGATTTCGTTGCGAGTTTAAAGTTAGGGAAAAAAACCTAAAACAGCCTGGGATCATGTCTCACTGCAACCTCGCAGTATAATAGTTATAAAGTTTTATATTACGTGCCACTTAAAAGGTTGCGCGAGTGTGCTATAAATATTTTCAAACAACACGGATACTAAAAATCTTGTTCTCAGTACACATTTCTTAATATAGCATGATTTCATGTTTAATTCGAAAAGTTAAATAGAACACCTTCATAGAAGGCAATTATTTGTAAAAGCTTTTATCGATTGGCAATAATAATTTTGCGAAGCACTGACAATGCGCTCGTCAACGGAAATAAGATAATACTTATAGAGGTTCAAAAATAGAACAGTAAACATTTACTTCAATATGGACTACCAATTATAAGCATGAATTCGAATTGTAAGACGGATATTGCAGATTAATCAATGAATTGACGACGATCAATTGAAGAATTTACTTAATATTAAGAAACTCAAATAGACATTTAATTGCTGGGGGCCTCTCAGGGTCTCATTATACGTGACGAGTTTAGAAATAAGAAGGCTGTTCAAATTACGATTTTGCATAGATAAAGAACACAACCTAAATTCATCAAGACACTTACACAAAAATCTTGTCCTTTTAATAATCTATTTCAAAAACATTTTAACCTTCTGCCTTACCTACTCGAAGAACTTTGTTACTGTTCACTATATTCTTTGTAATCCTTTATACTTTAGGCTGGTTTTCAATATACGTATACAATTGTATTAATTAGTAGCCTTGTGAGAATAACAGAGTAAATAACAAGTAGATTTAAATAAGACTCGTCCATTTAATGGGGGAACTGTTTAGATGCTTCATGAATTTTTCTTATTGATTAACGTAAACAGAATAGGTTCTTTGCAAACATAAGTTCAAGGCATTAATCATGGTAATATATAAAAACAAACCTGTTAAGTAAGTAATAAATTTCGTTCGTGCCCTGCGCTTTCATTTGAGATAACTTTATGTACGTACGATTTTAGTATCAATTACAGCGGGAATAAAATTAAAGTAGCAATTTTACACTTCGTCAAAATCGCTCCAGCCATTTACGAGATTCGCCACTACACAAATACAGAAAAGAATTGTATAAATTGTGTTTTTGTAAAAAGTACCTTATTATACTTTTTAGAAAAGGCCTCTATTTTGTAGTTACTAACAGACACTCCAATTTTAATTATTGTTATTATTAACAAATGATCAAAACAACTTTCGTCATAATATAAAACAAATAAGTTTTTGCAAAGCATATCCTGATTTAATTATTAGAGATTATTTTTCTGAATCATGCAACGAATCAGAGAATTCATTCATTATTTGTTTTTCACTGTCGTGTTCAGTAAAATTTTTAAGAACTGACTTCTAATTACCTTCTCGTACGCGAACTCTGATATTTCATAGAATTTTTTTCTGTCAAAATTTCCTGAACGTCCAAAGTTTCTGAATAATTACAAATTCATTTGTACTCAAATTTTTGAAGTATTATATAAGCATTGAAGTAGTATACCTAACTGATTCCTTTCATGAAGTAGTTATTTTCATAAATTAGGATCTTATTATTTAACACTAATGATTATATAACTGACTATTCAATAAATTGTCTGAGACACAATGTTATAAAATTAATTTCTCGGTCTGTAAAATGAATTAATGCGCTGTATAATGACAGATGTAGACAGATCTTCATATATTACAATAATAGGCAGTTAAGATCTATCTCGATCACGTCAACTTTTAGACAAAATCCTCTTTAACATCGCCACATACGATTCGAAGGTACAATACAACAGACAAACAAAAAACACGCATTAGATCCTTCCTCCATAATCATATTAGCTACAAGATTGTAATTCTTATTATTGACATCCAAATTACATAAACAATTGAATTTTGTTAAAATGCACTTCTAGCACCTTAAAATTGAAAATATATTTTTAAATTACATTTGTCAGTAATAAGCAACTTAATTAAATACATCGATTTTAAAAACTTCACACAGTCATCGTATACATTAGTGGGACTGCGATAATAATAGAAATCATTAATGGCTTTTGTAATTTTTCGTTTTTGTACTAGCGATTCCAATGAGTCATTGCGAATAAGATGCAAGTTTTTGTTCGAAATTCGGAGAAGCATTTTTTAGTCGCCCTAAAGTATTCATCAAAAATAAAATGTACGTCTTCAATTACCTATTCAAAAGGTACGCAAATATAGCCAAGAATAGGGAAAATAATAAATGGAATATTTTCAGGGATACGATATATAAAGATGAAATACGAAATACAGCAGTCAGTCAATCACGGCTATTTTAGTTATGAACTACTACGTTCGTGACCGAGATGGAATTTTGATGTGCCTTATAATCCTTTATGTTCGAAGCTTCTAGTCATATTAGTAACGCATTCATACAAATCTATATAAATAAATAAAATTAAATTGCCTGTTTGTATTATGAAAATAACAACTTTTATACGTGACACTATAAATGTTACTTAGATCAAAATCAAAATATGACTATAGTTATTTGTGCTTTCGGTTATTCTCCTAAATCAGCCATCCGAAAGTGGAAAGATTTTCGCAGGTGTTTTCACTAGCTAATGTAAGGAGTAACTTAAGACTAATTTTACTTCACCTCATATGCAAAAATCGACACTAGTAACCGTTTAATTAAACTTAAGCAAAATAAAGCCGCAGGCCACAACTATTTAGGAAATAAAAAGTTAAAATGTTAGACCGCATCTAAATGGAATCCGAGATATTATAGCGGCGAATATTTTTATGAAACAATTTGGACGTAAATTGTGACATTTGAACAAAAGTAACAATTTACGTCTTAAATTGTAATAATGATAGTTTCAGAAATAAATCTTATCAATCAGAAAGAAATCGCAGATTAGTGTTCCGATTAAGCCTTCTTATGCACTGATTCGATGTTGGAAATTTTGGAGGCATAATCAGTTCAGCTCCAAATAGGCTGACCAGACTACTAAGATTTGTTCACATTGATCTGTATTCACAAATGAAGCTATCAAATTGTATTAAATTAACGACACGGTTCACT
>JAOSYY010000012.1:8363127-8391168 GCA_025727935.1 Hebomoia glaucippe | reverse complement strand
TTCACAATAGCTACCTCAAACAACGTGACAAGTCATTGCTATTTCCCCATTAATTAATGAAGCAGAACGAGGAATGTTAGATCTAATAACTATTAATTTTTATCCTTACATAGGTAAATTTTATATCGTTATACACCGCTTAGATAAAATAATTCCTAAATTTTAAGTAAAAATTATCAATAAATTCCCTGAGTTAATAATAAATGAAAGAAGAAATAAACAAATTACTTTTCTTATTAAACTACTATTGCTATCGCAAAAAAAGTTGTTGTGTTCTCCATAGGACACTGAATGTGTCAAAATGTAGTAGATATTACATTCACGATATTGCCGGCAAGAATAAAAGCACACGTAGTTTCTTTAAATACTGAAAAATGTACGATAAAAAGATAGTTGAATAGTTATAAAAGGTACTTGAAATAATTCTGCTGCTTAGATGAACCACCTATCAAATTCTAGAAAAAGCGTCTTTTTGATCTCGAAAAAACAAAACTGACCCTAAGCAAGTAAATCGCAGACGCTATAGAAAGTGAATCTACCAGTGACTAGTCCATTGGACCGGAGCGACCGCGGCGTGACTCCACAGTATACGCACATACAGAATACTAAGAGCTTCCGGTGCGTGGTGAAAATATTGTTATATAATATATACTTGCATATATTGTCCCCCTATAGGTTCACAGCATATAAATAAATTATAAAACTTTTTAAACTATCTTTGAATTTTTAAATTCTAATATAACTTTAAGTTAATTTGTTAAGGTTCCCCGTATAAATCCCCAACCGGATTTTATGAATTTTATATAGCGATAAATTGGACCCGGTAGGTTACTTCTTTTGATATCCATATTACAAATGTAATCCATTATTAGAAAACCGCGAAATATCACTGGTTATTTAAAGCTTCATGTAGCTTTTATATGAATTCCTTTGAGTTGGTTTTATTACATGAAATTGTCGATAAGATATTTCGACAAATAGAAGTAGATAACTCGAACATTTGTTACTGTCATGAGCTCAATTTATCCAAGTCATACTTGAAAACACGTTCTTAATAGCTTCTACTATTTTCACTATATCTTCTAAAAATTTAGTTTTTGCTATGAGTATAAAATTTTCTGTAAAATCCTATGAAGCATCTCAAAGTTTTTCGTATGCGTTCAACAAAGCACGTATACACTGGCCGACATAATAAGGTCCCGTTACCTTTGTGTTGTCACGATGCCTTCTTTAACGGTCTGTTTTAGTGACCTGCATTTCACACATCCTTTACTTCTTACACAAAATATACGTGTTTTAGAATTTCATTCGCTTCCAAGTCACTTTCGTTTCTATTAATACCTGTTTTTCCTCAATGAATCTGTAAAGGTACTGAAGCTAACAAGTTGTGATATGGAGAAGTTCGGAATTTAATTCCGGGGCAACTTTCACGACAAGAAATGTATATCGGACTTACTATTAAATATTATTTTCTGCTTGATATTCGTAATTTAAACATCGTGTTTATGTGTTATTTCAGAAAACATGAGTGCTATAGCCAACGTAGCAGCCGATGTTATATCAGGCACTGCTATTGCAGCTGCAAGTACACAGGTAACTTTAAGCTTTAAATTTAAACCTGCCTAAGAATAAGAAAGATATACAGATATACATAGTTGGATTTGCCCAAAAGCCCGGGCCTAGGGCGGCCAATCGTGGCAAAAAATTCATTGACCACAGCAATAAATAACTCAAAGTACGTAAATATTCTAAAGGCTCGCACACATATTATACTAAATGGCCAGGGAACAAGAGTAGCCAAGACTGCAAATCCTCTACTGCAGATATATATTTATCTGTGTATATATATGATATATGAATTTAACTATGAATACAACTTTATCGTTGAATAACTTTTAAACCAAAAATTTTATCGCAAAAAGCATTCAGATCTTTTTTGAAGAGCGTTAAATTTCCTACAAAAAACAGCTGTCAAAGTAGGTCATAACCTAAATTTTGAGGGGCGTTCCAATTTGGGAAATAACGGATTAATTATTAATTATATATATATATAAAAGCGCCTTTCAATTTGCGTGCTGCAAAGTTGCAATGTCACAAGTTTTGCTAATTAACTCTTTCAGGTAGCATGGTTTGTGCCAATGCTGGTGGCGGCGATAGCATATTACCAATACGACAAAAATGACCCTGAGGGAAAACCACCAGATATCGATGACAAGCAAATATTACCAGAATACGACTTTATTGTAGTCGGTGCTGGTTCTGCTGGTCAGTGAGTATATTTTAATTGAACACTTTTGCCACAGTGTTTTTGAACAATTTTGAATGATTAAAGAGTGATATGAGGGAAAAAATTGCGATTGGATTACTGTTCTCTTTATTAATTTCAAATACATGTAGGAATTTATTGATCAGTATCTACGAGAATAGTTAAAAAGTTACTGTGTTTTATAATACATAATAGTATTAATTCAATACCCGAATCTTATATAGGTGATATATTCTAGATTTTGGCGAGTTCCAATGAAATAATAAGCTACCCTGTAATAAAAAAAATTATTAAAGGGTGCTGGAATACAATTATCTTTTAGTTATAAGTAAAATACGTTTCAATATTAACAAATCGATATGCAGATATTCCGTTTCATTAACAAGGATTATCATTTTACAGGTGCGGTTGTAGCTAGTCGTTTATCAGAAATAGAAAATTGGAATGTGTTACTATTAGAAGCTGGAGGGGATGAGACAGAGATTTCAGATGTACCCCTTCTGGCTGCATATCTCCAGCTTAGCAAACTGGACTGGAAATATAAGACGGAACCACAAGGCACCTCTTGTTTAGGTAAGAGAATAACATTTTGTATAGAATATATTGTTTGTTAAGATTTTATGAAGTTGAATGCAGATGTTTTATTCAGTGACTTGATCAACTGTGTATATGAGTTTTTGTTTTGTATGCCAAAATAAAAAAGCAAAACTTTATTAAAAATTTGCCCTCTCACTAAACGTACCTAATAAAAATATATCATTTAATACATGTTATTTACTAAGTTTGTTTAAAAATGTTTATAAAATGTTGTTGTACTTAAGATCTAATCATAAAAATATTGATTTCAGCAATGGAGGGTGGTCGGTGCAATTGGCCTCGTGGTAAAGTTCTCGGTGGTAGCTCCGTTTTGAACTACATGTTGTATTTAAGAGGAAACAAGAAAGACTATGACTATTGGGAATCGTTAGGAAATAAAGGTTGGGGATATAAAGACGTACTTTATTACTTCAAAAAGTCTGAAGACAATCAAAACCCTTATCTTGCTCAAACACCATATCACAGTACCGGAGGTTATTTAACTGTTGGTGAAGCACCTTTCCACACCCCACTTGTTTCCAGTTTCCTTGAAGCTGGTATGGAAATGGGTTATTTGAATAGAGATATTAACGGCGAAAATCAGACAGGCTTCATGGTCGCCCAGGGAACAATACGTCACGGTAGTCGCTGTTCAACTTCCAAAGCATTTCTGCGACCTTCTAAAGATCGTAAAAACTTACACATCGCTAAAAATTCTTTTGTTACTAAGGTAATGATCGATCCAAGATCAAAAACAGCGTTCGGTGTAGAATTCGTGCGAAATAGAAAGCTATTTCGTATACGAGCAAGAAAGGAAGTAATATTATCAGCTGGCAGTATAAATTCTGCACAATTATTACAACTTTCTGGTATTGGCCCCGCAGAAGAACTAGCGAAGCATCGAATACCATTAATACAAAACCTTAAGGTCGGAAGAAACCTTCAAGATCATATTGGTGTTGGTGGGCTAGTATTTTTGGTAAACACACCTATATCCATTGTGGAATATCGACTACACACAATGAGTACGTTAATGCAGTATGCTGTATTGGGAGAGGGGCCTTTAACAATACTGGGTGGTGTAGAGGGATTGGCATTTGTAAACACAAAATATGCCAACGCTTCAGATGATTATCCCGATATAGAGTTTCATTTTATATCCGGGTCGACCAATTCGGACGGTGGCGGACAGTTAAAAAAAGCTCACGGCTTAACTGATTCCTTTTATAACGCAGTATTTGAGCCAATTAACAACAAGGATGTATGGAGTATTATACCGATGTTGTTACGTCCTAAAAGCAAAGGTTTCATACAATTACGTAGTGCGAATCCATATGACTATCCGTACATATATGCAAACTACTTGACCGATGAAATGGATGTCAAAACTCTAGTTGAAGGCGTTAAAATAGCTGTCGCCTTATCAAGACAAAAAGCTTTTCAAGAATACGGTTCTCAGTTAAATAACCATGTCTTTCCAGATTGTGCAAGTATACCAAGATACTCTGACGCATATTGGGAATGTATGATACGGCAATACACATGTACCATATATCATCCTGTTGGTACCGCTAAAATGGGACCGTATTGGGACCCAGAAGCTGTTGTCGATCCGGAATTAAAAGTATATGGCGTAAAAAATTTAAGAGTTATAGATGGTAGCATTATGCCTAAATTAGTAAGCGGAAATACAAATGCACCTATTATTATGATCGGAGAAAAAGGAAGCGATATGATAAAAGAGTTTTGGCTAAAACGGCGACGGTCAAGATATTACTTATGACAAATTGTACAAAAGTATTTTTTATGTAAAAGAAGTTAGTTACGTATATTATCTTAGAAACCTTAATATATTAAGTATAACTTTAATAATTTATTGTATAATAGAATATTTAAATATAGTAACAAGATCACGGTTTTTTAATTTGATTTTTAAGAGGAAAAATCAGTCTTAGTATATTAAGTATATCATACATATGAAAACGCAAATGAATTACTGTACATAATGTCGTAATGTAAGTAGTTAGTATTATATTTTGCTTGAAACAAATTGCTGATCGAAGTGTTTTATATCAGTATAGAGTAATTGTCAAACAGATTAAATTATTCTTATTTGTCTGTGTTTATTTTTTTTAATGCTACAAATGCAGTTTAATGATTCATTTCGACCCAAATATATCTACTAAAGCGATTTAAGTGAAAATTTAAATATAGAAAATAATAAATCTAATATTAAATGTACATGCAATATGGCCAAAGCTCTAATGACTGTACAAAAATATTCAAAAACACTTTTTCATCAAAAACTAATATTATGACACCAATAATAATTAGATTAAAAAATTATTTGCCTTTAATATTCTACGCCTGGATTAGAACAATTTAGTCATGCTGTTTATTAAATAAACAGAAAATAAAATTACAATAAAATGTACGTACATATAAAAAAAGATCTCTTTAATTGGTACTCTGTCTCTATGTGCCCACAATGTACGGTGAATTAAATTGCTTAATCAATTCCGCTTATTCAGGTCCTTTGTAATATTAAAATAATATTAATCAGTGTTACATTTTTTTATGAGCAGCCGCACGAAAAATGGCAAGCCCAGAAAATATTTCGATTAAACCGCTAGTGTCTGGTACTAGGATAATGTTTGGACTTCTTCCGGGCCTTGGATCGTTAATAGTTTTACGCATGGTTATCCACCTGTACCGACCAGACATCGAAGATGCGGAACATCGTGTAAGAGATTATCCATTTGACGAACTATATGATTGCTATGATTTTATCATCGTTGGTGGAGGTTCTGCCGGTTCAGTTCTAGCTAATCGTCTGTCCGAAAACCCAGATTGGAATATTTTATTATTAGAAGCTGGTCAAGATGAAAATGTGTTATCAGAGATACCTGTATTGTTTCCTGTCTTACAGACATCATCTATAGACTGGCAATTCGTGACTGAACCTAGTGGTGATTATTGTTTAAGTATGATTGATAACAGATGTAAGTGGCCTAGAGGAAAGGTTTTAGGTGGTTCAAGTGTTTTAAATGCCATGTTATACATTAGAGGAAATAGACGCGATTACGATAACTGGGCGAAAATGGGTAATACTGGTTGGTCATATGATGAAGTGCTAAAATATTTCCTGAAAGCTGAGGACATGAGAATACCTCAGTACAAAAATGATCCATATCATTCTGTGGGGGGGCCCATATCAATTGAATATTTTAAGTTCGAGCAACCGATTACGAGAACAATATTGCAAGCAGCTCAACAGATGGGGCATGAAATATTGGACGTTAACGGCGAATATCAAAGTGGATTTACCAGATCTCATGCAACTGTACGAAATGGCCTCCGCTGTAGCACTGCTAAAGGTTATCTCAGACCTGCATCTAAAAGAGAAAATCTTCATATAAGTGTTCATTCATTGGTTGAAAAGGTACTTATTGATGAAAATAAAGAAGCTTATGGTGTCAAATTTACAAAACACGGTAAGAGTCGGATCATTAAAGTTTCGAAAGAAGTTATTTTATCAGCAGGATCCATTCAATCTCCACAATTATTGATGCTGTCCGGCGTTGGTGATAGTCAGGAGTTGAAAGATATTGGCATATATCCTATAGTGCATCTACCGGGTGTGGGAAAAAATTTACAAGATCATGTCGCCATCGGTGGACATTCATACCTTTTTGACAATCCATTTACAAACGGAACTGATTATTGCTTTAATCTCAACACAGTATTTTCTGTTAGCACCTTAATTGATTTCGCGTTTCAAAGAAGTGGTGCACTATATAGTATGATGGAAGCAGAGGCCATGGCATTTATAAATACAAAGTATCAAGATCCTTTGGAAGACTACCCAGATATTCAATTGTTTATTGCACCCACAGCCGATAATATGGATGGAGGATTATTCGGTAAACGTGCAAATGGATTAACAGACGACACGTATGCTGAACTATATGAAGATATCCTATATCAATCTTCATTTTCTATAGTGCCTCTACTACTGAGACCGAAAAGTCGAGGATTTATCAAATTAAGAGATGCTAATCCATATTCTCCACCGCGTATTTATCCCAATTACTATTCACAAACAGAGGATGTTTTAAGAGCGGTAAGAAAATGAACACTTTTATATCTAAAAAAACGGATTTATACTAATAATATCGTTATTTTTTTTAATTTCAGATCGAAGGTGCAAGATTTGTATATGAATTAGTGCAACAACCAGCACTACAAGAACTAAATACACGCCCGAATCCAAATCGTAATCCCGGTTGTAAAGAGTATGATTTAATGTCTGATGAGCATCTGGAGTGTCAAGCAAGACATCACAGTCTCACAATCTACCATCCAGTTGGTACTTGTGCCATGGGACCAATGAACGACCTGCAAGCAGTCGTAGACCCCAGACTACGAGTAAGCTTACTATATTGTTACTTTGATTACTTTACTATTTATTAAACCTCCATATAAAACTTAGTTACTTAGGCATGTAAATTAAAATTGTCATTGGACCAAAAAAAAAACACGAATTAATGAATTAGGTGGTCTTCAATTCAAACAACGACGAAAAATAATAGTTATTATTATATATTGTTTAGTAAATATAGACTACAAAGTAAAATACTTTTATTGAAACTTAAAATACTTTATAGATATTATTTATATAGTTTCTATTGTTATATTCAGTTAAAATCGTTACTATCTATAGGTTTATGGGATTAAAAATCTCAGAGTGATTGATGGAAGTATAATGCCGAATATCGTAAGTGGCAACACCAATGCTCCAATAATAATGATAGCTGAAAAGGCTTCAGATATGATAAAAGAAGATTGGACCGATGCAACAAAAGATATACGCTGTGCAGCAGGACATTATAAAAGAGTAGTTGACCAGACATCGCAGGAAACTAAAATGAGCGAAAAAAATGCTAGCAAAGTACCTGATATTTTTAACGAAACCACCAACCTTTTTCGCTATTTATCTATCAATAAACCCCTCGAAGCAAATTCATCCCCAAGCTTTCGGCAAAGTTTAGGAAAACTTGAACAATCGGTAATAAGAAATAACGAAACAAAAGAACCAAATATTTTAGGAAAAGTTACTAAATTTAAGAAAAATCCAAAGCATAAACACACGCATTGCGGGCTTTATCCAGCATTTCCATATTTTTATAATGCACTGTGTAACTTTTACAATGTCTATCCATATCATTGGATTAATCAATATGCAGCAAATTATCCAATTTGTCCAGATTCTTCAATAACTTATGAACCGACCTACACTAATCTTGGAACAAATATATTAACAGAGGAGCCGATTGTACCAAATTACCCCTGGGAACCTATACCTCAATCTTGGAACGAAAACACTGTTCGTAAAGGATACAACGAATGCAGATTTTGGATTTATTACGACGGTGTTCACTATAGAGTTCAATTGTAAACGTTATTTAGCTATTTTCGCATTAGAATGAATTTATTCATATTATATAAAGCAACGTATTTATGTTATTAATCATTTTAAAATAAAAGTTATGTTATCAATATGTTATAATTTTAAACTCATAGTAGCTCTGTCCACAGCTGTACTTATATTCCTATTCAAGATTCACCTTCTTCCTTCCTTCATTTATCTATATAAAACTTAATTAACATCGGTTTAATCATTAGAGCAAAACATTATTTCCGTGTTTTCACTAATAATTTTTACAAACGAGTTGACGATAAAGATGATGAGCCGTTTCGGGCCTATTTAACGGATTTTTAGTGTTTGTCCTTAGTATTCGAACAAAGGCCCCTTTGCGACAAAGGTAGCAGGTAAACCACTGAGCTAAGAGCTGGTTAACAATCCATTTACTGGTGCATAAAGGATCGACCTTTATGCACCAGTAAATGGTATTGGGTTTCCTTAGTAATATAAATAAATAATTTAATTCAACCGAAACACAAACGACAATACGATCTTTATAGTGGGTCGTGTATATAGCATTTTATATACAAGAGTATTTTACATCCAATTGTGTATACAATTCATAAATAATGCAAAGTTTAGAAACAAACATATCGTTTATGTGCCCTTCCGCATTTTCCGGTACAACAGGTAGTATTTTCCTCAACGCAGTCACAACTGTTATTGCTGCGCATTGCTCAATTTTTGATGACTACCACTGGCCTCCAGATAAAGCCCAAGAAATTTTTAATAGCAAAACAGGTAGTATAACATTTCTTATTTAAATTATTTACACAGATTGAGACACTTTTTTAGAAAAAAATCATTTTTTTGTTTGTCTACGATCTTAAGCTATTGTTTCTATTATGGTAAAAATACATGTGTGTAATAGCTGGCCCAAAAAAAGTACTAAAGTCCCCAAAAATGATGATGCGGTCAGCGTTATTTTATTTTATAACCAATTTTAAATATTATTTAATTATACCAAAAGTATGTCAGTAGAAATTTACCGTGCAATTAAGAATCTGCTTTGGATTTAATGTTTATTTCATGTTTTACTGTCCCATAAAAGCTTATATTAATAATTAATAGCGATACGCATTTGTTTCACATGGGTGCATTTCTCTAAGCAAATCTAAATTTAACACAACTGCAAACTCAATTTATAGTTATTCCTATCAGACAGTAAGTGTTGACCAAAGTCCCACATTTAGTATGTTTGTAGATTTGGTTAAAATATAAAATTATAATTTTTATAAGTAAAACAAGAAACTGTATCAAAATTGACTGCTTAGTTTTTGTAATTTGAATTCAAGTAATATTATTAATTATTAAACTCAAATAAATATTATGTTTTTGTTATTTTTTTTTTTCAGAAATATCTTATGATTTTATCATTATTGGAGCAGGCTCCGCTGGTTCTCTAGTCGCTAGTGAATTGTCAAATGCCAAAATAGGTTCTGTGTTATTGATTGAAGCAGGCGATGATCCCGGTATTGATACGGAGGTAACAAATCAAAATTATTTAGAATTTTAGATCATTGAAATAAACAGCTTACTTTTTAGTTTTTTTATATATACCTTAAGTTCTATTATTTTTTTAATAATTAGATATTGGCGAATTGGAACTAAGCTCCATTTATTCTATCAGTGATATTAAAAATGGCAACTTCAAAATCATTATAAAACTAACTTTTTACACTTTATAAATGTATTATAAAACTTAAATAATTTTATTTTATACTGTTTATGACATTATTGAAAGTTATGTATTAAATAACTAATAACATTGCGCCATCTAGAAGTCTTCTTCCGAACAAGTCAGACTTGTAATCGATATACCTCAAAGAATAGTAGCACTTTACTGTACAGTGTACATAGATAGCGTTCATTGCTTTAATAAAAGAGTAAACATTAAAATCAGACTAAAATATTAATTTCAGGTTCCAGCATTCCTATTTCTCAATCAAAATTCAGATGTAGATTGGTCCTATAAAACTTTATCCAGCGACGATAGTTGTTTGGGTTTTATAAATGAAAGTTGTATATGGAGTAAAGGCAAGGGTATGGGAGGATCGAGTTCGATAAATGCAATGATATATGTAAGAGGTCACCCAAAGGACTACGATGATTGGGAAAGCTTAGGAAACCCTGGATGGAGTTACACACATCTATTGAAGTACTTTGAAAGACAGGAAGATCTTTTTAATTTTTCAGACGAATCCTTTCAAAGTTATGAAAATCCATGGTATAATGTTATTGATACAGCATGGGCCGAGTTAGGTTTTAAAGCGCATAAATGTGAGGGTGACGAATCTTTAATAGGAACAAGAAGGGCCAAACTAGTTACAAAGAATGGGAAACGGTTGAATACAGCTAAAGTGTTTCTTCAAGTATCTGATCAATTGCACGTTATGAAAAATACTTATGTTGGAAAAATTGTTATCGATGAAATAAACAATCACGCTATTGCTGTAGAAATAATTCATAAAAACGGAAAAAGGATAATAATAAATGCGAAAAAGGAAATAATTTTATCAGCTGGATCCATAGCTACACCAGAAATATTAATGCAGTCAGGAATAGGACCTAAAAATCATATAGTAAGCGTTGGTATTAAAAGCATATTAGACTTGGACGTCGGCAAAAATCTTCAAGATCATATATTATTTCCACTGTTCCTTAAAACAAATCAAAATGCTGTTCTACCCATGGAAGTTATAAATATATTTTTACTTCAATACATGTTAACAAGAACAGGCCCTTTCTCTACAATAGGTCTAACAGATTTTACAGGATTTTTAGATACATCAAATAATACTGATAACCCTGACATCCAATTTCATCATACATATTTTACCAAAAAAGATAGCTTTACACTGAAACCATATCTTGAAGGTATCGGCTATAAAAGTGAAATCATACACGCGATCGAAACGTTAAATAATGAGCACGATTTAATCGGTATATATCCTACGTTATTACATCCGAAGTCTAAAGGGCAAATTTTGTTATCCAACAACGAGCCAAGAAAACCAATAATTAAAACAAATTATCTTAAACATCCAGACGATATACTTTCGCTTCTTAAAGCAATAGAATTTGTACACAAATTAGAAAATACGAACACGTTTAAAGCTCTTGGTATGGAATTATTACATATACCTATATCCAACTGTTCGAAATATTCATTTGAATCAGATGACTATTGGAAATGTTACATAAGGCATCTAGCGACCACAATTTATCATCCAGTTGGTACCGCCAAGATGGGTCCAAAAGAAGACAAATCTTCAGTTGTAGACCACAAATTGTGTGTTCATGGTATGGAAAATTTAAGAATTATAGATGCGAGCATAATGCCTTCGTTAACAGGTGGAAATACAATGGCACCGACTTTGGTAATAGCACAAAAAGGCGTAGACTTGATTTTGAGTAAATATAAACACGAGGAACTCTAATTATTTTTTTAATTAATTTTATATAAGACGATAATTCATCTTCATTTTCTTTCTTCAGTTCTGTGGACATATCGCCAATAAGAACATATCGGCAATACTAGAAAAGTTTTTAACTATAACTTCATTATACAAAGCTCAATTTAATAATGTATTATATGTGCACTGAGTTTCATTTCACGAGTTATTACTGAAGTTGGTACCTTCACTATCACGAGTATACTTTAAGATCGTTTTATGGGTGTCGTACTACACTTAATATCAAAATGCATTCCAAAGGTTGCTTACGGAATGACGTAGCTGACCTTGTCAATGTTTCGTTAGACGACACAGTGTTGAAATTTCTTCGCTTTCGCACATAAGTATGATACAGACATTAAGAAACATTTTTTGTTGCAATTGAAAAATTTTTAACGAATAGATCGTAAAAGTTCAAACAAAACAAATATTTATTTCTTACCTTCTACATATTCTATAACATTCATTGGAACATTTCTAATAAAATAATCAAATGAATACCTGTTTTATTTATTATTTCCGAGTTGAAAACATCCAAGATCGTATTTTTGGACGTGACTCCATTCATAATCAATTAAGTAATATAACAGTGCCCAGACTGTATACAGGATAACCACTTTGCTAAAAAACTACATCTTATATTCGTTCATTAAAATGACTTATCATGAAATTTAGATCGACACCTTCTATCTTAATAACGATAATTCTATTACTAATTAAGATAATATGCGTCTTCCTAGAGAGCCTATCTTATATATTTGATAGAATGCTTGCAAAAACAGTATAATGACAATGTAACCCAGATACTTACTGTGCATTAATGTTCGAGAAACAACCGTATATTATATACAAATATGATACAACATACAGTTATATAATAAAACTACTTCTTTGAAAAAATTAACAAAGTATGCTGGATTCTGAATTAATTATGCATGACGACATTGTATTTATTTATAATATTTCACACAAGTCACAATATCTTTATAACTTATTACACTTATGAGCTATATTTCTATTGATTTAATAAAGTCCTTTCAGTAGGTTTTGCGTGAAAGAGTAACAAACATCCAAACCTACAAATTACGCGTTTATAATATTATGAAGCATAAATTTATTTTTTAAGGTACTATGAATTATAATAGATATTTTGTAATGACTCAAGTTCAGCGATTGTATGTGGGATTTCCATATTCCATAGAGTGAATTTCTCAAGAGACTGTGATCTTGAAATCAGAAAAGGAAAGTTATAGCATGTACGCTACACTTCGCACGTAGTCTTTTTCGTGGGGCTGATATTATAACATCCTTATTTATTTACTACAATTAAGATATCGCTGGAATAATTAAAAATCTTAACGCTATACTATATTAAATCAATTTGTTGATTCTAAAGTTTCTTGATTCCTATTTACAAATAAAGCAAATTGACTTCGTGGCTTTTAATTAAACAAATTATATAATATCAACAAAAAAAAAAACAAATAAGTCGGTTTAGCCGTGTGCATGTATATTTTAATTATTTTTATTCCGTATATTTATTAGATTTCTGAGCACCACCTCCAAAAAACAACACCAAATCTTAGACTTCTCCAACAAATTCTTTAATTATAATACGTAGTTATCAATATACATTGAATAAACAATAACATGTACCATATAATACGCAATTATATGTTTAAATATAAATAATAATGATTAATAAAAAACAGTTCATGTTTAGGAATAAAGAGTTCATCGATAATCGAATTTAAGAGGTTTCCTAAGGGCCACAACCTGGCACGTTTTATTAGTAACTTTGAAGGATGATTTGGCTGCAATAAGGAAGCTAATGGGTCTTCAAGAGAAGCACGTTAGCTAAGCACTACCCCTTACATTAACATTGACCATTCACTGGGTTACAACATCGCGCGCGACGAGTGGGGTTCCACTGAGCTCATACCGAGATAGTGTCGAGTAAGAAGTGCCAGTGTAACAGTTTTGTGGAATGTTTTTAACTTTTACTCTTATAGTGAAGTGAAGTTACATCACCATACGTAAAGAAACCTTATTATCACTAAAGGTAATTTGCCCAATTGATCATTTCAATTTTACTTGGGTCTACTTATTTAAATTGTATTATTTTTATAAAACAGCAACAATTAAAATTGAAATATTAAACATTTACTTGTTCAGTATTTTTGTTTTGGAAAATGGTTAATTATTTTCAGAAATATTCCAAAAGTTATTAAAGTATGGAATAGGGTAAAATTTGTAAAAAAAACTCACATAAGACGAAATCATACGAAACCTATCAGATTGTCAATAGATTGCATAAAGATCTTATTAATGAAGTACATATTTTCGTGTATGGATGATGGATTAAGAGTGAAAAATTACCGTCTTATATTAAGAAAGGCTTAGAAAAATCAACTTGTAAAAGTCGTGAAGGCCACGTGACGATAAGCTTACACTAGCTTTGATGAAAACGAGAATAAATATTCTACGTTTATCAGACGAACTATTGGATTCTTTTACACTTAAGTTGTCTCAAATATTAAGCTTTACATATTTTATTATTTCTAATGATTTCAAAAGTTGGTAGAGCTTCAAATAACTCCTTAATTGTCGTAAGTTGTTTGTGGTGTCATCTAAATGACAACTAGGGACTTATGATTTCCACAGTTTGCTTAACCTACTTTGAAGAAAGAGGAAGTCATTAGTTCTGTTAGCCTTTGCAGCACTTGCATAGAACAAAATGTGCACTAACTGTATGTCTTTTAATAATACAATTCCGTGTGTTATGTACGGTGCTGACTTATAAGTAATTTAATCCCGATGGTATTCATTCCTACTGCCTACGCGGTGTAATAATTTATATCAAGCATAAATATCTAACACGAGGTAAAAGGTAACGACCTCTAAAAACCTATTAAATGCTGAACATAATCTATATGAATGTTTTAATCTTAGGAGATAATCGTATTTCGTACAAAGGCAAATAAAAGCAGGAATCTCATATAATTACTAATACAATAATTAATAACAATTAAACATCACATTACTTAATTTCGTGCTGAATAAATTAGAGAACATTTATAATCGTATTATTTTTGATCGTACTGACAGAAACGTAGGTAAGTATTCAAATTACAGGGATTAGCCTCACAAAAAAGATAATCGATGTTGAAATGCAATCAGTTAATTATTAAAATATTCTTAAACAGTGCTCAAACTAATGGTTATTAATTTTAGGTATTCATATTTTATATACTTAATAGTCATTTCGGTCATAAAAGAAGATTATACCACCTTCTTGAACACGTGACTTTTCATAGGCGACCTACATCGAGATGTACAATCTGAAATCGATAATCACAAATAAGAGTTTAATTGGTAACTTTCGAAACAAAATCTATTTGTAATATTAAAATAATGCTTTTTACAGACTCTATAAAATTCTACCATATTTTTCACTGGCAAATGTTTAAATTTTTTAAAATTCTTTTACTAACTTAACCATATAATGGACGCGAATAAAATCGAGGAACACCGCTAGTTTTTAAAGTTATTTATTTATTACAAAATTTTAAATAGTTTATAGAAATTAAGTGTCCTGAAATAAATAGAAAACAGTTATTTCATACATAACTATTAACATGAATAACAATTTGCATATTAACAATGGAACTTAGCATATGATCCTGGGTCACAATGTCAACATGGATGTCAGTGACATGACACAAATTGTCATCCTGGGTTACAAAATTATTACACAAGCGTCTCGTAAAGCCTTATAGGTTTCAAGGCAGCTGCGAATTCTTGAGCGAAAAGTGGCACCGGTTTAGACTATAGTCAAAGAGTTGAATCGATCATAATTACATTTTATTATTCTTTTTACATAAATTTGTATACCTTTAGTCTTTATTTAATCAGAAACTATTTATAGCTTCATAAACTTTGACACTGATTAAATATAAGATAAATTCCTGATCCTTTTAATTTTGTCTATGTATCATCGGGCGAAAGAGCGGCACATTCTTACCTATACGTATAAATAATACTATAATAAACAACTAGAGATGGTTAAAAAAAACCGACATGAATATGAGCGAAGCCGCGAGCAAAAGTTAGTCTTCATAAAAAATGTATTGAACTATCTATTTCGTGTTTTATGAAAAACTGACAGTGCCTTTTGATTTCACTTGTGTTGATTTTATACATTCAACATAACAACGATGATGAAATAAAACTTGCCTGAGTTAGTCCTTGTAACATTAGTTATATGCCAATGAAAATCCCATCGGCCAGACACAAAAGTTTTATAAATTTTATTTGATATACTTTCATATCGATTTAGAAGCAGCTGTTAATTTGATTGATATTCTTAAATTTTATTAATATATAAAGTGTTAAATATTCAAATTCTTATTTTAAACGATTAGGATATAAAGTGAACAGATTAATATGTCCAATATATAAAATTCTCGTGTCACAATGTTTGTTCCCATACTCCTCCGAAACGGCTCGACCGAACCTTATGGAAATTTATATTGTTATTCAGTAGGTCTGAGAATCGGACAACATCTATTTTTCATCTCCCTAAGTGAGAAGGGTTGTTGACCCTTATATATTTTTTTTTAATTTTTGGACGAAATTTTTTGTTTTCATTTTTTTTAGATACATCATATAAACATACATACAATCCCAAAATTTTACCCCTAATTAGTTAACCCCTAAATATTTGTGGCAAAACGACGTTTTCTGGGTCAGCTAGTACATATATATTATATAGATGTGGAGAGCGAGAGCACAGCAAAAAGCAGTCTCATTCCTTATCGCTTACAATCTTCTTACATAATATGCCTGGCTTACAGATAACGATGAATAAGTCAATTTTTTGCGTGAACTCGGTGATTGTTTACGTTTCACTTCAATCACGCTCTGCTTCACATCGACGACAAAGCACAAATAGTATTAATATAAAAATTTAAAATCAAGTCTATAGTGTCACGTTGTTTGTCCGGGATGAACTCCGAAACTAATCAACCATTTTAACGTATTTTTCTTTAAAATGACTGCTATGCTCTAACTTAAAGATAGGATAGTTTTTTTTATCAATTTACAGTCGTAATATTGTTTTATTGCGAATTATTATTTGTATATTTGAGAGTCAAAATTATCTTTTAGGTCCTGCGATTCTAACAGATGGCAATCTGTTGACTAAAATGGTATTCAATAGATAGCACTGTATTGAAAGCACAAACGTTTCAATAATAATAATAATGCTTACTAATTACAATTTAATTTAACAAAAACCTTAGCCACAGCAACGTGTGGCTATGTCATCTATTATTAATATAGATGCATAAAACGTGAGACTAGCGTTTCCCGTGCTTTTGTCCATTTTAGTTTCAAAGATTGACTATTCTTCACGCAATTAAAAAAAAAAAATTTATTTACCATGGCCAAGGAGTAAGTTACGCTTTACGACTTTCACCACCTGCCATTGAAAGACTCGTCAAAATGGTTCCAGCCGTTTCGGAGATCTGCCGGTATTTTTATCGTACTTTAATAATATACAATAACGTAACATCATTCATATTATATATAAATATTAATATGTATACAAATTGAGTTGTTGTATATTAAATAATTTTCTGTTAACTAAATGTCCCTGAAATTATACGAAATCGGATATACGTAATCTAAGCTATTATATTGTTACAGCTAATTTACACGATTGCGCTAGAGAGCAATTATATAAAACGTTAACCTTCTCACTGCATCTCTAAATGTTTTAAAATAAAGTTGGCGAAAATTTCAGCACCTACACTCACCAAACCACGCTAGTGATTTTAATACGGTTTTCATTTTTATTTATTTATATTTTAAATACATTATATTGGCTACGACAGCATATACTCGTGCGATTTATTACAAATTAAAAAACAGTACATTAGAAGTACTGTATGAAATAATTGGGCCTAGATTTGCCCTTTTTTCGTAAAGAAAATCTGTTAATCGACGCAAACCTATTCAATTTGTAATTTTTAATCAATTTGTAAATATCAATGTAAAGAATAACGATTAAAAGTTATGATCAATAAAAAGAAAAAAATCCTTAAAAGCATTTACAGTTCTTGAGTGCAACTTCAAAACAACAGACATTTAAAGTTCCCAATACATACGAGTATTGACAAATACTACAGATTTTATTAAGGGAAAAGATTTGTCCGTGTTACACAGATTCTTTTCATCACCTGTAATTATCTGGGCACATTCAGAAGATATTGCGGAGTCAAGTTAAATGTTTCCAAGTAATTAGCACATACAATTCATGACCTACAAACCTACGATACAATATTGTGACATACACTTCAATAAAACAAGTATTTTAAGTGCACTTGTACATCCATGATTTTCAATTCTTAATTTAATAATTATTTATAAACTTACAGTGATCTTCAAAAAATAAAAAAGGGATTACACTAGCGATAATTTATTTAATTAAATCATAAAATAAAATAAGCTTACATTATTCTTACACCATCACTTTTCTTATAGTGAAAGTGCTGTCAAAATCGGTCCAAACGGACATTAATCGGCAGAAACATTCAAACAGACAGAATTAATTTATAAAAACGATACGTTTTTGACATTACATACAGAAATTCATTTTTATTTATTGTTATAGATAAAATATTAAATATATTATTATATAAAGCTGAAGAGTTTGTTTGTCTGGTTGAACGCGTTTATCCCGCTGGCCGGATTTGAGAAATTATTTCTGTGTTGGATAGTACACTTATCGAGGTAGGCTATATTATATTTTCAAGAAAATTAGGTATCCTTACTAAAAGTCCAATAATGATAAACCAAACGGCAAAAACCGAAATGAACGCGAGTGAAGCCGCTGATAAAAGCCGGTATTATATATTTATTCATTTTTCATTACATCATTATACAATTTAATAAAACATTAACAATAAATTTAAATCTTGTATTAGTCTTAACAAATTTAATTATTTTATGTACGCTCGTATGTATGTACAGTCCGAAAAATCGTACAATAAATTAGTATATGACATTATCTAATCATTAAACCGGGTGCTTTTAGTTTTAATGTACATATAATTGGATATATCAGCTTGAATGTTATAAAGAAGGATAATAATTTAGGAGTAACATAAAGTCGGTTTCCTTTACGACCTTGACACAAGAAAACCTAGAAGGAGTAATAGAATACTAATCTGATGATGAATTTAATTATATTGAAATCTATACGCAACCGTAACAGTTGTGTAAGTTGATCCGCGATATTACAAACCAAGTAACAAGGACGCGGCGTGTGATCTGCACACGTGCTTCGGGTAAACAAATTGCATATCTTGAAAACTAATTTAGAAGCGATAAAGGAAAAAAAAATTGGCTTGAAAAGGAAATTATATAATGGGGGTATGATTGTATCACCAAGTTCGCTTAAGTTTTTCTACCCATGGCCTACAGAAAAAGAATCAGTCATACGAGTATTGTAATAATTTATTCAAGAGAGATATGACAATTAAAATTTAATAGATAAAAATCACTTGCATATAAATTCATGTTATTTTCTGAAACTGACTGATATATTAGCAAAATCATATTAATGAATAAGATATTTAAAAAAATGTGGAGGTGTGGCTGGTTCAAGATTCAAAATCAGTAAAGCAGCAATAAGAAGCCTTCCAATATGTTTTAATGTAGGGATCTAATATAATATTTACGCTACGCTATTTCTTATCCGATTATAATATTAATTAAATAAAAATCCTTCTGCAAAATATGAACCTAAAATATATCTTATAACGACTAATTTTACGAAAAGATGTACATAGTACGGAATAAACTTTTCAAATTAATTTCTGTTTTAAGTTTTGTTGTACTATTTACCTTTAGTCTCTCGAAATAGGTATATAAGTTTTCGAAATATTTTACGAAAACCCATACTTCACGGCTGACTTGATATGTTAACAATAGCCTACATTACAAATGTACAATACGGTTTTTATATTTTGCTATTATGATTGTATGAAAAATTCACTTTTAACAAATTCACTTTTGCAACATTACCAATATGTCCTTCGTTAGTCATGAGAATAGATTCTGTTTCTCTATACTTTATTGGAACTTATATATTTTATTTTGCTTGTTTGCCTCTGTGCTAACAGAGGAAAAGTATTAGCATATCCTAGAATTGGAAAAAATAATTTATTTGAGTTTAGGAGTATGTGGTATTTACGTTTCACCGAGATAAGTCTGATTTGATTTGCGTTATATTCTTTTTAAATTTCCTACATAATTATTTGCGCATTATCCATAAAAAAACTCTACAGTAAACCTGCCTTATTTTTGTCGCCATTTTCCCTCCAATCAAAAATTCAGCTGAGAAAATTCACCAGAATACCTGTGTAGCACTTTTTATCTAGATAAAAATAAAATACGACCTGTAATGTAGAAAAAATATGTACCAAACATATCCACGGGCAAAATGTAATCTGAAAAATTCTGGACTGTAAAAACTTTACCAGGTCTTTTACTTTTCAAAATAAAAAAAATATATATTTTATTCAAATTTCAGAATGCACAGCTGATTCACGATGGGAATTTTAACAGTAGCTTCTACTGCAGCAAAGGCTGCACTAACAATAGGAGGTCTTAGTAAATTTACCTTCATACCAGCAATGTTAGCTGCTATGGCATACTTCAACTACGATTTACTCGACCCCGAAAATCGGCCTTTTAACCAAAAGTACCTCAGAGAAGAATACGACTTCATCGTCGTTGGAGGAGGTTCGGCCGGTGCTGTAGTGGCCAACAGATTGTCTGAAATCGAGGGCTGGAATGTTCTGCTACTGGAAGCAGGCGGTCATGAAACAGATATAAGCGACGTACCATTATTGTCTTTGTATTTACATAAGAGCAAATTGGATTGGAAGTATCGGTTAGTATCTTGCAGTACAGTACATTAGCTAAATATTGTCTATGGCAATTTTCCGAGGTCAGATATATATTTTAGAGATCAGCAGTATTCATATTACATTTATCAACAACAGTTCTTGTTTTAAATCTTGGAGATACGTAGAAATCTTGTTTGCATTTGAGTAAGAAATAAAATAACATCCATTTGCGTGTAAATAAATATGATCAGTAATACGGACACAGAAATGTGTCTATCCAAGCCATCAAAAGCGACACAGGATTTTACTTTTACATATTTTGCATAATTTATATTATAAAAAAATATTGCTACAACAAAATCTTTGATGTTCGTAATTTATATCATCATATTAATGATTTATACTTCTTTTATAACAACCAACTTATAGAGAATAAAATCAAAGTATTGGTACAATTATTAGTACTTCTCTTTATAATTAGCTATATTAACATGACAGAGATTATTATTGGTACACGTCAACTATATTTTCAGAACTCAACCACAAGATTCAGCGTGTCAAGCCATGGTCGATAAACGTTGCGCTTGGACTAAAGGAAAAGTTTTGGGTGGATCATCTGTACTCAATACTATGCTCTATATCCGTGGAAATAAACGAGATTTTGATCAGTGGGAGTCCTTTGGGAATCCTGGTTGGGGCTATGAAGACGTTCTACCGTATTTCAAGAAATCTGAGGACCAAAGAAATCCGTACTTGGCAAAAGATACAAGGCATCATGCTATTGGTTAGTGTCTGTTCATATTAAATACAATTTCATAAGAACAATTTATAGATTATCTCAGATTAGTGTGAATGAACGCAATGACAAATGATTGTTGTAAATTGAAATAAATAAATAGTCAACCGAGTCACAGGGTTACTTAAATAGTTGTTTAATTTCATTAATATTAATTATAGATCATATCCAAAGTAAAGAATGTTTATTTATAAATTTTCAGGTGGATACCTAACAGTGCAAGATGCGCCTTATAACACTCCAATAGGAGCGTCATTTTTACAAGCTGGAGAAGAAATGGGATACGACATTATCGATGTAAACGGAGTTAAACAAACAGGCTATGGTTGGTATCAGTTTACAATGAGAAGAGGATCGAGATGCTCAACAGCCAAGGCCTTTCTCAGACCTGTTAGATTACGTCAAAACTTACACATTGCTCTATTTTCCCACGTTACAAGAGTTCTCATAGACAAAGATACAAAACGTGCGTATGGTGTGGAGTTTATAAGAGACAATATCAAACAAGTTGTGTATGCAAAACGAGAGGTTATTTTAACGGCTGGAGCAATTGCATCCCCTCATCTATTGATGTTGTCTGGAGTTGGTCCAGCAGAGCATTTAAAAGAGGTCGGCATTGATCCGATCTATGATTCTCCCGGTGTTGGGAGAAATTTACAAGATCATATTGCCGTAGGTGGAGTAGTCTTCCAAGTCGACTATCCGATTAGTTTAGTTATGAATAGACTTGTGAACATCAATTCAGCCCTGCGGTATGCTGTCTCAGAAGATGGGCCACTCACTTCTAGCATTGGATTAGAAGTAGTCTCTTTCATTAATACCAAATACGCAAATGCATCCGAGGATTGGCCAGATATAGAATTCATGATGACGTCAGCTTCCACACCTTCAGACGGCGGAAGTCAAGTAAAAAAAGCACATAGTCTTACAGATCAATTTTATGACGAAGTATTCGGCCATATTACAAATAAAGATGTCTTTGGTATATTCCCTATGATGCTTAGACCGAAGAGTCGTGGTTTCATAAAATTACGTTCTAAAAATCCTTTAGACTATCCACTTATGTACCACAATTATTTAACACATCCAGATGACGTCGGGGTGCTGAGGGAGGGAGTTAAAGCTGCTCTGGCAGTTGCCGAAACCAAAGCTATGAAACGTTTGGGTGCAAGATTCAATAGTAAGCCTGTTCCCAACTGTAAACATCTGCCACTTTACACTGATGAATACTGGGATTGTTACATAAGACAATACACAATGACAATTTATCATTTGTCTTGTACTGCAAAAATGGGTCCTGCTTCTGATCCTATGGCTGTAGTGGATCCTAAATTAAGGGTTTATGGCATAGAAGGTCTACGTGTTATGGATGCTAGTATTATGCCCGCTATTACGAATGGTAATATCAACGCCCCAGTAATCATGATTGGTGAAAAAGGTAGTGATTTAATAAAAGAGACTTGGATAAACAAACCTCAGAAGAAAAGAAGAAGTCGAAGAGCATTGAAATGTTCAAAGTTAGAACAGTTATTCTTAAAAAAATATACAACCTGTGTGATAGAAAGGTGACGTATGTAACTGAGGCGTTGTTATAATTCAAAATGGGGGTAATTGTTGAATAATCTTACTTGATACGTTACTTAAGTCATAAATAGCATGTAAATAGTTATATTATGTAAATCACAATATGAAAACTTACGCTTTGTTTGAAGTGTAAAAATATGGTTAGAATTAACTCTCCGAGAATGCGAATAAATGAGAATATATCCATCATACTTGCATAGGTATTCTAGTCCCCTATGAAGAATAAAGTTCAAATATCTACAATAGTATAATATTACTCATATAGTCGAAAGTTGTATTAAGATTAATCAAGGTGGTATCTAAAAGAGACTCTATTTACAGAGTTTTGTATTGTATTTTAATTTGGTACGTGCGTAGTGTTAATAACTTTATTTAATGTTTATATAGATATAAGATGTAATAAAATGTAAATATGAAATAAAAAATATTTTTTTAATCAGTTTAATCAGGCTTTCAAGTTTACTCATTAACAATATACATATAATATAATATACATTATAATGAAAATCGTTATTGCCATACCCAGTTAATCTAATTAGTAATTATGAACAAGATTTAGCCAACTGATTTTGAGTACGTACATATTAGACGTTAAACAATACAATTTAGTGTCTAGCGTCATCTATCTAAAATGATGAGGTGTTGAAGTAAAAACATGTTTACGAAAACAAAAGTCTGCCACTAACTGAATTAGTTTTAACTATATTCTGTAGATGGCGCTTCATTACACATACGCTAAAAATGTAGGAATAAATCTTTTTTACGAAGGAGTAAAGCAGTAAATGTTACGACAATGCATAAGCTTTAAGAGCGTCAAGGAGCTAATATAAGCTAAAATTCACACTTTCATCACAATCACCAATAGTTCATTACTACAAATAATCCATACTATAATATACACTTATTTTTTACAAACCTGCATTTTTAGAGACGTGTAGAAATTTGTATTAAATTTACTATTTGTAACATATATAATTACACCTTTATTAATATTTAGTAATTATTAAATAAATTATATATTAAGCTAACAGCTGCCCTGGTGGACAACTTCCCATTGTTGCAAATGTTCATAAAGCTCAAACCTGCCTACAATAATCTTGACCGAATAAAAAGCTTATATAAAATCTAGGCGTAACCTACTAAAAACCACTTGCGACAACATTTGATTATTACATAAAATTCGCAAGTCACAATGCATTGTCCAACAAATGTGTTGACCTCTCGGGTCATATCATAGGAAGCAATTGTACAGATGTGGCCAACGACATACTAAAAAGCAATTCTTTCAAACTGCACTGTCTATCTGTATAATAAGTTCAGTCCCCAGAGGGGACGTTTGGCTCTACATTCTTCATAACTCTTAAACGAAGCAGAAAGTTTTTTCAACGATTTCCAAAATCAATTAATGAAATAACGGCCCGATAAATATTATTACTGTTACTAGTTTTATCATATAAATGAGTAAAATGAGAATACAGTTCAAGGAAGTATGGACTTAATTTAAAGATTGACTTCGTAATTATGGAAATCATGTGAAAAATAGTTTGCAGGTGGAAAAGCGACGTAATAATCAGCGAAGTACTAATTTGGGCAACTGTTTAAATATTTAAAAATTATTAATATAGTAGTAATTCGACTATTATTTATTTTATGAGTATAAAAATCACTTCATATGATAACAGAAGAATTTTACTGAAACGATATTTTTACGTGTTATTAGACAAAAACGACTTAGAATCGTTTTATCTAATTCAAGGAGCTACTTGAAATAGGATTGACATCCTCGCTCTATCATCAGAATATGAATTTCTTTTTACCTCCCTTTCTACATGATTAAAGAGAAGAAGAAACTTCATTCTGATACAAGTAGAAATACATATTTTAATATCTATTCACATTATTTCTTGGTTCCAAGAAAAACTAAAACAAGCACTTTAATGTGTTAAATATAAGTAAGCAGTGAAGCTAATCAGGAAACTGTTTCTACGTCTACAGTAAATAATTAACTCGATAATTAAATTCTGTAAACAAGCCCGTTCAACTGAATTTCTGCTGGAAGCGATAAAACAATTTTACTTTCTCTTGGATCTAAATCTGCGTCTGAGCATGAACGCACTGTCTTATTACGGTGCTATTAATCTCAAGACCATATCATTCGATCTTATATGTATTTTTATATAATTTGTGCATTTTCCAGTTATAGAAATGCGTTCTTTCCTCTCACCGAATCCAATGAGCTATGTTATAAGTAGATATGATTGGTGTCATTACCCTCTTAAAGGCCGACAGCACATCTTTACGTTTAAATAATCATTAAGTGTCAACTACCACAAAAAACATAACATCAATACTTTACAATTACCGATATTATTTATAGCGATAATGTCCATAAAAAATATTATGTATCCAAATATTAATCCGCTGTTCACCTGAGCTATATTTTTATTTGGACCTCTGTTGTCGAGAAATCCATAAAGAAACACAGTTACGGATAAAACAGTTGGGTGTTATAGTAATTTGGTCACTTAGCTCATAGAATCGATGACTGAAAGAAAGTTTTCTTCAACATTTTATAAGGGGAAAAAGCTTTGTATAGAAATAAGGAATCTCTAGATATTATACATATTGCAATACATAGTGTGTATAAACACTATCAAAAGCCATCGCCGGATTAATAAGTAATCACAGAGACAATCTTTTACGATTAAATACATATTAATATATATGTATGTGTTACAAGCATTTATCTGTTACATGTGTCAGCGGTTTAGGGTGAATCAACATAGGAAGCTGTTCATTTTTCACGCTAATCAATATGGTGTTAGAAACTAAAATTACGCAAACAAGTATAATACATAAATAATACTAGATAAGGCCGAGAGTCGTTTAAAACCCGAATTACATACACGCGTGATTGGATGTGGTTTTGTTCACTTTATCTATTACAAAATCGATAATGAAACGAATTTTGTAATCTATGGCATCATAATAATATTATTTTGTTTTTTATAAACTTAATTTATGTATGACGAGAAAAAAATGTTGAAAGGTGAGGTAATCGTATTGCATAGATAAATATGAGTATTTTAAGCATTATAATGAGAGCAAAATATATAACGTAGGTTATGTATTGGTATCTTCAGAACCAGGTTTAGTGTTCCATTGTAGTGTTACCGTCAAAATCTGATTTTTTCATTGGAAAGTATTATACTGTATACTTCGACGTTAATCTACAATATATGAATAAAATACGTAAGACAGATAAATCAACACTTGCTCAAAGTCTTATGTATTTACGAGCATGAACAGAATTATTATACGCATATTCTAGTCAATTTCATTATATACGACGCGGGTCTAAATTTCCGCCTGTACATTTCATCAAGATTGGATCGTAAAATACAGCTTTCTATTGCACTCCTGGTACACAGGAAGCAACTGACAGAAGTCGAATAATATTATATTTCACAAATTTAAACGCATTTAAATAAAATTGAAGTTTCTGTTTGTAATTCAAAATATCAGTTTTTCTAAACGCTTTTGTCAATATATGCGTTTCTTGTAACTGAAAAACTACTTATACAATATTTGTTCTTCGTCGGTTTTTTAGGACTAATGTTCGTAACGACTTATATTTGTTTTGATTGTGTATATTATTATAAGTAACTTGGACTAAAGTTATTTCATTATTATCAAATAAATAAAAAATCCTGAGTGAAATTTTAAAAATACGTACGGAGTAAATGATTACTGAAAATATTAATATTATCTAATATAAATTTAAAGACAAAAATCAAGCAAAATAAAGACTACTTATTTTGATTGACTATTAAAAATTAGTTTATTAGTATTAACATAACTACTAAAAAGTAACTGCCCATGCAAAAAATTACATATATGGCAGATAAATTAAACAATAAAATAATCATAATTTTATCCTCATACAAAAGACTTCAACGCGCTTAACGGTCATCATCACACACTATAAACTACATCTCTAAAAAATAAATTGTCGCTAATTAACCGTTTTAATTATTCAAATTAGCATATACCTATTTCTTCGTCTATTATGATACTTTTTACGCTAAAAATATAGAGATTTTAATGTAAATTAATTGCGTAATTTATTATATTATGTATAATTTTCAAACATAACTTACAACATGCAATAGATAAGAAAATTTTATATACTGAAAAAAAATTATACAATTTATGGTATATCTTATCTGATCTGATAGTCTATAAAAAGAACAACGATAGAAACTGTAGCGTTTTAAAAAGTAATCCAAGAGTAGGAGTTAGAATGATGTGCAAGAATCACGCATGCGCAGTGGCTGAGAGGCGCGCGCGCCGATCACCGCAGTGTCGGTCATAATTTCCTTTTGAACAGTGAAATCATTCAAACATGTGCTTCTGATAAAACACGCAAATTTCGGATACTTGCACAAAAAGCCACTGCTTTATCGGTAAGTATTTAGTTTAAAAAAAACAAGAGAACGAATTGGAACTATTACTTTATAAATAATTTTGATTATCCGTCGCAATCTTTATTTCGTTAAAAACCTCACAGTACAGTTGATGAAATAAACATAATAGGATTTCAGTCAATTATTTATATTAAAATGACGAATTGATAGTCGATCTAAATAAAATAATTGTTACACTTCAGTTAAATTATCTAATAATAGCAATTGTTAAATTTACTATAAAATATCAGTATTTTAAACTCTTTAAAGTAAAATAATACAGTATTTAGAAACGCTTCTCCTACAGTTAAACAGTAAAATCTCAATATATAAACAATAAATATAAGTTGATTATTTATAAAATTTATTTAAATTAGACTCTCACTACCATCATAAAAATAATAAACTCTATGATTTAATAAAATGTCATTTCTATCGCAGAACTAAAATTGACGTTGAACACTGGATGGAACAGCTGTCAAAATTGTTATTAAT
>JAOSYY010000012.1:8323981-8342139 GCA_025727935.1 Hebomoia glaucippe | reverse complement strand
GCTCATACCAGGGCGCCCTACTTTGAAGCAAAGCCCTGGTATTAAAACCTGGTATAGTAAATACGTCTCATCCCTAGATGAGACATACTGATAAATTTTACTAGCATTCACTGCAGTCTGCACATGTATCCATATGATACTAGCAGTATGTTGTGGTGGTTTCAAGTATACATATCTTCAACTTCAGCAGTCTTCCAGGGGATCATTCACGTATAGATTAAAAAAAACGTATTTACTTACCGTTATATCACAAAGTCCTTGAAAGTATTCACCATTCATTTGCCTTCAAAGTTCGTATTTACGTTATATTACCTGAAAATAAGGAATTTATTATATTAAAGTGTTGTTTAAATAAACTTATAAAAGTTTCCTACCACTTTTCGTCGAATACAACTAATACTATTTAATATCTAAATAATAAAACTTTAGATTTCTTTTTGCAGTATGTTGAGAACAGTAAAATAATCCTAGAAACAAAATATATGGTATTGTGCCCTCTATCTTAAGGGCGTTAATAATAATATTGTATCTGAATGATAATTTAAAGTAATTTCATACGTAATTTTAACTTAAGTTTATTAATGTGGATATATATTTATGTTAATACATTTAATTGAATCATTTCAGACATTTCGTGGAGTGGAGTACACTGTCGCCGCCTGCATCATGGGTCAAGAACAGTCGCTTGCACACGCAAGTGTTGCGCCAGTGAAGCACTATCAAGATAATTATACAAACAGAATACATAGAGCTTCATCCATAGATTCGCCATCTAGCGAGTACGAACGAAAAGAATACAAAACACGAAAATCACGAAGAAGTACCGATAGTTCTATAAGTGACAACTCATCTACAAAAAGTAGCGGTTACAGAAGTGGTTCAAGCGCTTACGAACGACGTTCAGACAGATCGTCTAAGAGCAATTATTACTGTATACCACTCTATAAAAACGATCATTATAAAGACGTAAATAAACATCTTTACAAGCCAGTCAAGATTCCGAAAGATAAACGCTATAAACTTCAACTATTTGAGGACAACGAAGATATAAAAAATAAACGTATTAACAGTTATATTAGCGATACGGAAAAGGCAAAATTAAAGGCGGGTCCAGCTCAAAAGTCGGTCGGTATACGAAATTATACACCGAAGATTATATCTGCAGAGGAGCAGAGGAAGAAGCTGGATAATTGGATATAAGAAAAACGAGACTAATAGAATAAGTTGTAAATATTAGTAAAGTAGTAAATGTATTGGACATATTATAATGGAGGCGGCAGGCGCATTGGCGAGCTTGGCACCGTCACCTATCACCGTGTTGGGTCTCATACCACTTTTGGCTCTTGGGATTACGTACTTCAGATATCAGCAATTCGATCCGGAGTCCTACATAACAGATGTGAATACTGTGAGTAATTTTCTGCAACAATAGACATAAATTTAAAAAAAGACAATATCACTTTTACGTCTCATAAAGGTTTTCACAGTTTTATGTTCTGTTATGAATACCCAATTTTAATTTTTCATCCTCCCTAAAAATTCTTATAAATATTTATTTTATTATGCAATTGTACAATTTTCATTACAGATAATGCCGATATATGACTTCGTAATAGTCGGCGGGGGATCAGCAGGTGCCGTAGTAGCTTCCCGGTTATCGGAAATGGGCAACTGGACGGTGTTACTCTTAGAAGCTGGTCAAGATGAGAATGAAATATCGGACATACCAGCTCTAGCTGGTTACACTCAGCTCTCCGAGATGGATTGGAAATTTCAAACAACTCCGTCCCACAATCGCTCCTATTGTTTAGCAATGAACGGTGACCGCTGCAACTGGCCACGAGGGAAAGTCTTAGGTGGTTGCAGCGTTCTTAACGCTATGGTATATGTCAGAGGAAATAGACATGATTATGACCTATGGGAAGCTCTTGGAAATTCCGGTTGGTCATATGACCAAGTCTTACCATATTTTGTGAAGTCTGAGGATAACCGGAATCCTTATTTAGCTAACAATCCGTATCACGGAACAGGCGGATATCTAACAGTACAGGAGGCTCCGTGGCGCACGCCACTCTCCGTTACATTTTTAAAAGGCGGTATGGAACTGGGTTACGAATTTCGCGATATTAACGGCGCGAAACAAACAGGTTTTATGTTGACCCAAGCGACTATGCGTCGTGGCAGTAGATGCAGTACGGCCAAAGCTTTTATTAGACCGGTCCGCAATAGGGAGAACTTACATGTCGCTTTAGGGTCTCATGTCACTAGAATATTAATAAATCCCGTCAAGAAACAAGCATACGGCGTTGAATTTTATCGAAATGGCGAACGTCATAAAGTGAGAATAAAGCGAGAAGTGATTATGTCAGCCGGTGCTCTTGCGAGTCCACAATTACTCATGTTAAGTGGAATTGGACCAGCCGAGCATCTAAGAGAACATGGCATCCCTTTGATAGCAAACTTAAAAGTTGGTCATAATTTACAAGACCACGTCGGACTCGGTGGTTTAACCTTTGTCGTTAACAAACCGGTTACATTTAAAAAAGACAGATTTCAATCGTTCTCTGTAGCTATGGACTACATTCTACACGAAAAGGGACCGATGACGACACAAGGTGTCGAAGGATTAGCTTTCGTTAACACTAAATACGCTCCTACTTCAGGCAGCTGGCCCGATATACAATTTCACTTTGCACCTAGTTCCGTGAACTCTGACGGCGGAGAACAAATACGAAAAATTCTCAATTTACGAGATAGAGTATACAATACGGTGTACAAGCCTATAGAAAATTCTGAAACCTGGACAATTCTTCCATTACTATTACGACCTAAAAGCTCTGGTTGGATAAAGTTGAAGAGCCGTAACCCATTTCATCCGCCGTTGATAGAGCCCAACTACTTTGCATACAAAGAAGACATACAAACTCTCACCGAAGGAATTAAGATAGCTTTTGCTCTATCCAACACGACGGCATTCCAAAGGTACGGGTCGCGACCTCACACTATTCCTTTGCCTGGTTGTCAACATCATCCGCTCTTCAGCGACGAATATTGGGAATGTAGTTTGAAACATTTTACATTTACAATATATCATCCAACGGGTACTTGCAAAATGGGTCCAAAGTATGATCAGAACGCCGTTGTCGATGCGAGATTACGTGTCCACGGTGTCGCGAACTTGCGAGTCGTAGATGCAAGTATTATGCCAACAATTATAAGTGGTAACCCAAATGCACCGGTGATAATGATTGCAGAGAAAGCATCTGATATGATTAAAGAAGACTGGCTTGTGTTATGACAGTGTTAAGTGTGGTGAAAAAAACTGAGTGTTAGTTTTAAACAAATAAATATTTATGTCACAAAGTACTTTATGTTGTTTATTACAAAACAATTATTGTTAAGTATGTACATAATAGGTAAACTCGGTTTTATGGAAATTAAAGTTTTTATACTTATATATGTGTTTTTCTTTCTATTTTATGAAATAGTACAAGAGAAGCTCTAACAAAATAATGTAATCGAAGCATCCAGTAATCAATTATTTATAATTGTATTGAATGTATAAATTTAAGTTTTAATCCTATTAGTATCTTCAAAACTGCTAAAGGATCAGGTAATATTCAGTTTTTAAATTGCAGATAAGATATTTGCATACGTCATAAAAAATGATTAACAAATTTCACATCCATACCCATACTACAACTGATAATCATATTAGGTAACTACTAAAAGTAAACAACATAAATCAATAATAAGAATCAAGTCATAAAATAAAAAAGTTTTTGTACAAAATCAACGATTACTCTTAAAAGGTATATAAATAAATAATTACTAAAGATAATTAACACGCCATCTAGCGTTAATACCAGTACTAAAACTAATGTCATCTTCTTATGCTGCGATGACAATCAGAAAGCCGTTATTTATTTTTGCGTTAGAGGGCGCTGCTATAGGAACTACAAAAATAAACTATATACGATATTGGAAGAGTATCAATTATATATTAAGGATTAATTCATCATTATTATTTAAAAAATATTAAATAACAAAATTCAAAGTTTATGCTATAGGACGGATTTGTTGTGCAAAACAACCGTTAAGTGATGTTCCTTTCTTTGACTGTTACAAAATTTTTTGGCCTGTATTTGTCATGCAAAAACATTATTTGTAAATCAACTAAACATAATTGGGATTTTTTGTCTTGCTAATCTTACATTCCTATAACTGTAGAATCAATTTTCATGAATGAAAGCTGAAAATTCATCTCGTTCACGCTCTGAAAGAAACTAAAGCCGCATCAAAAACCGTCTATTCTTTTGGGAGCTACAAGTCCACAGACAGATCGATAAACTTTAAAGACCGATCTTCTAACATAGCTATCAAAATTATACATCAGCACTGAGTTTCCAGCCTTATTTATATAACTTTAACAATACTCTAATAAACTGCAGTATCGAACAGTAAAGATTCCTTAGATCTATATTAAGTTGTAATTACACCTGAGTGCACGCAATCAACTGGTCTAAGATGCAACCAGGTATGCATTTCCTAGGTTATACAATGATAAGACAAGCGCAGTCGGTATTATTTAGAGTAACCAGTATCGAGTGACAAGTTTACGTTATGAAATCGCAGGTAGCCGCGCATGGCTGGCTAAGCTTATTTTTTGCTAACATTATCAGTCCAACATGCAGCAAACTACATACTCAAATTATTTTAGTTTAATGACCACACCACATACAAAGAGATGGTATTCGATTGAGACATACCGACGGTTATTTCCGTACAGTAAAAATGAGACTTATACTTTTTTTTACTCAGTTAGCACTTACCGCCTATACATAAGGAAGTTGAGCTAGGTTAGTCGACCGCACATGTCATACATTACGTAACTAATCAAATAATAGGTCGCTGTGACCCACTGGCATATCACAATTCGGCTCACAGCCCTACCGTATGCGGCATACTCGGTGCAGAGTATGGGGCGAGTCCAATACATTCGCAATACAAACTTGTGAGGTTGCGTGGTCAGCGCATTTCACATCGGGGCCAACAATGCGCGGGCGCTCACGTACGCCGTACATTATATAAGAACCACACTTTACGCGAAATTGCTAGATGTATCGTACGATTGTTTACTTGTTTCTTCTTAATAAGGAAATGAAATTTTATATTAAATGTGGTAAAGTTTCCGCTTGCATTAATATAACAAAATAAAAAAGGAAAAGATTTAAAGTATTTCTCAACAAGTTTAGCAAAATTTTAGGATGAACGTCAACGTATTCTGAAATATGTAGCAATATTCTATTGGAAACTGTTTTTCAATTAAAGGCACGTTTTGATATTGAGGTCTCACAAATGTAATATCTAAAACATTGCTAAGGAGACCTTTTTATAGTCATATTATGTGAAGCTTCAATAATGTCGCTCCCAAAAGCGGATAACGTACCGGATGTACTTAAAAACTCATTACGTATAAATAGGCTATACTAAAGAAATTACGTTTTGTATTAAATATTGTACTGTTTACTACAATATTTAATACAAAACGTAACTTTCTACATTTGACGTAATTTCGAGATAGAAAATTGATATAAAAATAAATTATAATTTTAATTTACGAAACTTATTTTATTACTACTTTTTGCTCGCGGCGTCGCTGGCGTTCATGTTGATTCTGTCATTACACCGTTTCTAATTATTTTTCATATTAATTATCGAAAAAATTCATTGAATGTAGAGACACGCGGTTCCTACTGATGTATTGTGTATAGGTTGGTATTTTTTCCCTGACATTAGATTTGCATGAAACGACAACTCTGTTGTAGTAAGAGCTATACTTAATCTACCTGTTTTTTTTAGAGATCAGCCTGTACATCCTCACAAAAAACCTAAAAACAATTTTTGGTGTTCTATAGCTCTTTTTTAATCACCCACAAACGTTTTTTCCATAAATTCATTGAATGTACTGACACGCGGGCCCTACTGATTATTTATGTGTATATTTCTCTTAAAGTTCAAAAACATCTACATTTTATTTTACATTCAAACAGCTGATATATCTCTAAATATCATATCACAAAGTTATAATAAACAATAGGTAAATAAAACACCGCATAAAAAGATGTTCGTGAAAGCTCTTTTGTAGTCTATGGAAGGTACATAAGACATTAATGACGTAATCAACTCCATTACCGCAAAGCACTTTCGATTTCTGGATGAAATCGAAGCGTTTCCTCGTTGTAAATAATGTAAATTAAAATGGCATGAAATAACTGTATCTCTGCATATGTCTCGACTTAAACTTAGAAAAGAACTCAAGCATTTGTAATTTTGAAAACGACATATCTGAAAATAAATTGATAAATAAAGTAAAAGATTTAGAATTCTGTTTAATAATTCTTGGAGAATGGAGGAGGGTTAGCTTTGTCAAAAAAGCTTATGAAGGCTTATTATTGTTCCAGTTTTAGAAATTTACAAATCATTCAACTATGAAGAATACATAACTGATAGAGACTTTAAAATATAGCCATGCTCCACTACAGAAACACGTGAGTATAAATCTTTTTGGTATCCTAATTGAGCTCCAATGCAAGGGTTCGGCTTAAGTCAGTGTGTATATTATTGTGGCATCATAGCTCCTGGCCGCATGGGCAGATTTTGATGCGCATTCACTCAGATGGTTCTGGATTATAATTTTTTTATATATTCAGATATTTAATGATTTATCGTTGGGAGTACCTTAAAATCTCTAATATTATTTGTACAACAATCTTTCCTTAAGTGATGTATCCAGAACAATGAGCCTATCATGTCACAAACATCTTAACATGCGTGAATTGCTTTTAAGTTCGTTTGTAAGTCAATTTATCACTATTTATCATTGGGCAATATGAATTACGTAGTCTAAAGACATGCAATCTTTTAAGCTGTTTATATGTTAATTCAATGTTTAATACATTATCCGTCGACTACGTAATTGACATAATGGAACTCTATACGAATATTTTTTAATAACACCGGAAGGAAAGCCGTCAAAAGTTAAATATTCTGGAAATTATGACAACCATAAACACAGATATGAAATTAATATCATTTTTTGCATAAAACTGAATAAAAGAATTTAAATCAGTAGATATATTATAGGAAGTTTATTTCTCCTTATATGAGTAATTTCCATATATTAGGCATTGAGAGTCCAGTTCGATGAAGCTGTCTCGTAAATTAACCTAAACAAATAGACAGACAGAAAAAAATGTTACAAAAATTGTTTCAGTTACAGCTACAGTATTCAATTTCATGTTTGTTTAGAATACAACTGTTATTTTGTATAAGCAGAAACTACAGTTTTTATCTGTATATATTTAAATATGCTTAATTTTCAATATCAAGCAAGTTCTTGAATCACACGTCTTACACACTTGGCGTACGCATTACAGACCGTTCGTAATATAGTATTACGTTTGTTATGAGTTTACTTGTAATAGCGGGGCGCTTGCAGCATCGACGCCAACTTGAGGCAGTCCAAGACGCGGTCACCGCGAAGTTGCGCGTATCTCCTACCGAAATATTACTGCCAATTTAAAGTGTTAGTAGACAATTTTTTTTCGACTATATACATTTGAATTATTTTAGTTACGGTTCCGTGCACACAGTACTCGCATATCTTCAGTTAAATATAGTGCTATTAAAACAATAGTAAAGACTTAAGCTTTAAATTAAAGTGTTTAAAAAATCGGTGAAAAAGAAACATTTCGTGACGCAAAATAAAATACGCTTTTATACTCTTTCAAACTATTAAAAACATTTAATAATTTGAAAGTTGCGAAGAATTCTTCCTGATAATGGACTAGTATTTTTTATTATGGAACCAGTTAACTAATTCAACGTTTAACAATCGAATTGTTTATTTTGATTAAAATTTAATGATAGTATCGAGCAAACTTATTTGAACTGCATTGTGCTGTAATAGAGCCTTACCTAATCCAACGTAACTCACGCTAAGATCTTACATAAGAATAGGATGTATTTTGACTTATGGCAAACCCTATATTAGCAAAAAATAGTATTAATTTTAGTCTCACCTGAAACTAGATTACCGTATATAATATAAAACACGTGGTCAAACGGCACGCGACATTTTTAACACGTTTCATTCATAAATTTGTGAAAAAAATACGACAAGATTAATTCTTTTCCCCAGGTATGTTCATGGGCAAAAATAAAATTTACTACCGATGTATTTGAATCGTCTAATATTCGCGTCTATATTATAAGTTCTTGGCTTCATCTATCAAAGTGACCCTAATCTCGTTGGCTAGAAAAATATTTTAACTATAATTACAGCTGCGTAACCAAATACCAATCATTAATTTGAACCGTTTAAAATGACGTAATTTTTTACTTTCCACGTTATAAGTACTGAGGTACGGTTTAGAATTGTATTAATAACTATTTGTACTTAACTAACGTTCTGAACTATTTACAAAAAAAGTTTTAATACCGATTCCGACAATTATATTCAAATTTAAAAATACATTTTTGAGGTTAAATTTCACTAAGTGATTTTTCCACAGGTTCAACGCTCGTCTATGAAAAACCGTGTGAGTTGAAAACGAACGCTCTGTTCAGTGTTGAACTTTCGATATCTGTTGATGTGTCTGCAACTGATGAATTGTGTCATTAGTATGTACTGTCTCATTAGAAAGGACGCTTAGTGCCCCAGTGACTTCCCAGTGATTGTCTGACAAGTGTAACTTAAAGCTTCAAAGATGAATGTAAGTATCGTAATTCACATTTCGTAGATATACAATTTTAATACATCCACCTATCACTAACAATTTAGTTAAATTTTAGAACTTAATATAAGTGTACAATTTATATACGTATAATAGTCGTAACTAAATTAAACTTTACATCAACAGACAGGTTGACTGATAATAATTAATTTTAATAGTTACTAGTATAAAAAAAAATCTTAGAATAATAAGTATATAGCGTGTTTTTATGTATTTTATTAATGCATATTTATTAACCTGCGTAATAACTCTTATAAGGCTAAACAAGGAACGCATAAAATATATTGAACTTCCTTTGGATTTCTTAAATCATAATTTGATTACATAATAATTAATAGAAATCGAATAAATAAAATACACGTAAAATGTTAAAAAAACTGCAACCATCCATTAAATATAAAATGATTATAGACTGGAGTCGCTTTTCAACTATTTCAATAATAATTTCTACTTTTCACGTTTTAAAATAGAAAAAACAAGGCTAATTAACGGTACCTGTCATATGAACTGTCACTTTTCAAACAACCTTTTAGCAAGAATCAATTTGAAAAAATCGATTATAGTGTCAAGATCGCGTAATTAATTTCTCATGGCTCAATCATGCAAATTAGCTCAGATAGGTCAATATTATGAAGTTTGTCATCGATTGTTTAATATGGAAAAAAATTTAATTATCATATTTCAAGAAAAAAAATTTAAAAGTGTTTTATTTATTGTTAAGGAAACAGGTTTTAAGGACTATTGCAACCGATGGCAAAAAGTATCCGTATCCCAAAGATAAATTTTCATTATAAATCTGAAGAAATCGGTATTATATTTGTTTTAATGGAGGCTCGTAGGTGTCAAAAGCTTTGCTATACCTACCAAGACATGAAGAGGCTGAGAGGGGATGTGTTACTAGATATTCTTAATTATAAGATCTTTGCTTCTAAAATTAATAATTGGAATGATTGTATACTTGAATTTTTTATTGTACAATCAAGCAAAATTTATACAATATTTTCGATGAAATTTGATTCACATCTAGTATATTGTGTAGGTGGTACATGGGATATGTCTTGTTTCAGTGATATAATTGATTCATTTGTCATCGCGGTCGGACTCGTAATATAATATCATTAGACTAAAATTATCAGTCACATAATTACTTCATAAACAGGTTTCAAAATTCAACAAAAAAAAAAACAGTTGTTAATAAAAGTTTATCCAAAATTAATAAACATATTACAATGTTGTTTAAGAAAAAGAAGAAAAGAGTTCGCTTATGTTTTCTCATTATCTTTACAGCATTTGAAATAAATCATCGTATGATTAATCAAAAAAAAAAACCGTAAGATTATGTAAACAGTTGTGAATTTGTTAGAATTGCAACAGATTTGAGCACTCAGGCGATTTCGTTTAACGACTAACGAAACTCGATTCATTGGATTTTAGCGAGAATATATTATATTCATATGTATTACATAAAAGCAGTCATAGCCTAAATATATAACGAAATATTATAAGGTGCTTTCGAAAAATGGAATTCAAAAAAATTCGCAATAATATCAAATGGTCTTTAATTATTTGATGTCGAAATTATTTGAAATTCTTAATATTATTTTTTCTTTAAATAAGTAAACATTATTTTTACTAGCTTTCCTTGTGGATAAAAAACATTGGAATAAATTTTTAGATCTGAATTATAGACTATTTCTAACAATCATATAATCTTAGTATACTGATACGTAGCTGGGATGACAATATAATAATCGAACTAATTTAAATAGATCCAGGGATATAGAGTATTTATACTTTTTAAAATTAGACCATTCACTTTCAATTTAGATACAGTTTTTTATAACGTTAATCTTATGCCACAAGTCCAACTTTTAGTTACCAAATGCTTCGATATAAATATGTATCTCAAGACGTTACGAAAAATGGCATATTTTTGTGACAACAGATCCGCAAAGCTTTAAAGCACTATTCTCGATGGAAAATTTTACTCAATATTTTACATCGTCACATTTTATTAGGAAAGCAAACTTTAGCGACTTCCCGATCCAGTGTTATGTAAAACATATTATGTACCAAGAGGATCCTTCTGGAGCTTCTGTGAAATAACTTAATGCGTTTACTAACAACTTATTTCAAATTTGAATATGTGGGGAATTGTTAAAAGCTTGGATACCATTGACTTACATTTATCATTTATATCATGCAATGGCTCAAGGGGGTTAGAACTTGCAATTAAAATCTACCATACTAGTTGGATAGTCTTATTTGAGTAGGTGTGTCGCTTAACTATGAAACTCATTAATTAATGTTTTGTCACTTTACATCTCGCTAGAATTGGAAGTCACAACGACATTAGTTGTTAGGAATTTTTCCAAAAAATGCAATATTAGCTAAGCAAAGAGTTCAATTCGAAATTCGAAAAAAATGGTTAGAACACTCCGAGACAAAATGTTTGAGCACCTCTAATCTAAATGATATAGTATGCAAAAAAGAAACATTATTTTCCATCGTAAACGTAATAATGATTATTTAAATGACCTTCAGTTTTCAAGGTTGTGTAGAAAAAAGGAAATATTAAATGTCGGAATTTCTTAGTTATGTGGGAAGTTCTTATTCGTTAATGAGCATAAATCCATCATCGAATAAGTCAACTATATAAGGGTACATAGATACAATTTAAGGCGTATATACGGAGAAAATGAGATGACAAAATATCAAAATTATATAGCTAAAAACGGTTTGAAAAGTTTAGAAACTAGATTAAAACTTAGGTCAGTCTTAGTACTTTGGCTTTGCGTCAAAATATTTATTCGTTTCTGTAACTTGTATTATCTCCAATTACATGCTATTATTTGTGTCAAATTATTATAGTATAGTCCACATAACACAGGTACAAGATACATATGCTTTAAATTTTATTCAAAACGATAATAGGATGTAAATAATAATTTATAACCAGGATTTGATTACATTATTACTTAGTCTGTTAAAAGCATGTTTAATATCGATCTTGTATAATTATATTCCAAAATATTATTCGTAATATAGTCTAGGGCCAGACTTTTTAAACAAGGGTAAGTTATAAACGAATTAAGTGGAAAGTTTCTTTCACTTGCTACAGTAAGTTTATTTAGAGATGTATCAAATCATGATCAAATAGAATTATCAATGCTTAAATCTATATTGTTACGTAATTTTCCGCACCATTAAGCTTAGCGGAAGCAAACGGGCAGTGTAAACATAATAATAAGTTTAACTACTCAAATTTGAGGGCGAATAAATAAAGGTTTCAAATGAAAGCACACAAATTCTAATTTGCGACTTCATAGTAATTTCTAGAACTGTTTTTCTATTTCTTTATTTCCTGTGTTACTAATTTTATTTTATAATTTCTGAAACTATGACGTAACGAGATTTTGAACATAGGAGATTTGCTGCATAATATTATAAACATTTTAAACTAAAACTTATCTGTTATTATATAATAACCTTAAGACTTTAGCAATATTTATACGGAAGTAGGCCACAAGTCCTTGCGTGGTGTTCGCGCCGCGGTGAGGGTTTTGAAATCACTGTCTGGGCCGAGGTTGAACTGCATTATTTACCTTATGATAGGAATAATAGAATCATAGCTCATAATGTAAACGAAATAAAAAAGAAAACCATTAAAATTACTTAATTATAAATAAAATAGGTAAGAAAGAAACCTCCTAAATCACTGTAACTACTGATTAGATTTTCTTAAATTATTTATGAAAATATTCCTTATCAAGTATCGTTGCAAACAAAGAAATCAATATGTCTCCGTTCATTAGACAAACATACGACCCGTCTGTGACAAATATAGAGGAGTTAATTATTAGTTTATTTGGAAAACCTTCATCGAATCGAAATTAAAACAATTTAAATTTAATTAAATACGGCCATTACAATTTAAGAAATAAAAAAAATTAAAGAAATCAAATAAATACAGTTAAAAAATTTGCATTTTATGAGGTAAAACACTCGTTTCACTAAATAAAATTATTATTATAAATAATCTATTTTAAAACTATTATTTAATAGCATAACATACTATAAATTTGATAAACTATTACAAGACCTATCCCAAAGATATTAAACTCCAAGGTCACAATATGTCAACAATGTGACATCACACATGGATATTGCCCAGCTTCTTGTGAAATGGTGAAAGTAATTTCGATTTTGGCCTTGTACCACTTGCTGTCCGGTCTCTCTTAGGTTACTGTCGCATTCTTTACTATGCCATACATAACGTTTCGACACATACTGTAGTAGAATGTATTGTTAAAAATTCTATTGTTTCAATAAAATTGATATAACTTCATACACGTATATGTATCTTTTGAAAAACTGTGAAACGGAAATGTCTTTTTACTAACATACAATGTGTCCTTGTGAAAACTTTAAAGACATTATATTATTTATTGAATGAGGAAATATCTAAATATATTTAGCTTATCTTCCACTATCTAATGCAACCTTAAGGAATCATCGATAGTTTATAAAATCTTGCAATCCTGATAAAGTTCTTCTTTAGATGTTAAAGCATTCGTTGGGCTTCATAAGTCTTCATCTTGTTTACGTACTTGGTAACACAGAAGTAATTGATGATAATGAAGCATAGTTTAAATAATTAGAATAAATTCATTAGTATCTCTATTACAAACTTTAAATCTCTTGTAGTGCCTATTAGATTTTTAAATTTAGTTAATAAGAAAGGTAGATATATGAAATTCCCCCTCACAGCGGAGTAAGCACCCACACAGAATCTTATATATAACTTTTTTGTGTCACAATGTTAATTACCATACTCCTCTGAAAGGGTTCGACCGATTTTTATGAAATTTTATATGCATACTCAGTAGCCCTGAGAATCGGCTACTATCTATTTTTCATACCACTAAGTGAATAGGGTTGTCCACTCCTAACATTTACTTTTTGAACAAAACATTGTTTTTTTAAAATACTTACAACCCCAAACTTTCATCCGTCTACAATCAACCCCAATTTTTTTGGTGGCAATACATTTATGTGGCAAAACGAAGTTTGCTGGGTCAGCTAGTAAAAAATAAAATTCCAGAGTTCCTTTACTATAACCCTTAGTCAACCTTCACGCATCTATAGTTAAAAGAATAGCTATATTATATGAATACTAGAGAAATAATGCTTGCCTATATTTCGTTATATATAAATATGAACCAGTTTTAACGTGAAATTACCTCAAATATTCCGTAAGACCTTCACCTAGTGCCACAGTTTTCGTTGAACAGGCTGTTACATAATCTTTGTTTACAAGTGAAATTATAGTATAGATTTCAAACTTTACAACGCCACATGGGTACATTAATTACTTCTCTAATTAGAACCATAAATATTTGCTGTAAAATACTAACAAAAATTCTTAGATACTTTCACTTCCTTCTTGATTATTCTTCCTTTACTGTGGAGTCTTTATTTTATGTCATTGTGTCTATTACTTTAATTGTTCATATATTTTTCTTAGCAGAATTTAATACGAGAACTACGACTTAAAATTATTAAATTCTTTAACTGTTTATCGAAGAGTACAAGTGGCATTACACCATTTCTTATTAATAAATTTTTATATACGTGCGATTTTGACTGTAGAGTCATGCATTGTTTTTAGAAGCCGTTCGTCGAACACGCGCGCTGTTTGCTGGCAAAACCACCGTAACACAATGAATTACCAAAATACTAGTCATGCTCTGATTCTAACAATAACACATAATACCGCCTTGTAATCAACATTGTGTAAACATACTCAGTTAAATTAAAATTAACCGATTCGATTTTGTTTAAAGACTTTTGTTGACTCAATTTCTGACAAACGATGTGCAATCAAACAAAACCAAACAAAATTTAAGCAACTAACGATTTTTGTCTTATTCTTATACAACCTTGAATCAACAAGCAAAAGTAACTTTCTATAAAATCAAGTACACCTTAATAGATTTAAATTCACTTTTAAAATCAGCAGTGCTTCCTTTATTATCTCACTTTACAAAATATTGAATTTTATACTATGTTTATTAAAACACAATTTCATGCATATTTTCGCAAAACTTTGTAATGTTAACCGTAAATGTTTTTCAATTACAGATACTAGAAACAATACATCATTGAGAGTTATCATGGTAACAACGCTTCGGCCATCACTTCCAACCAAGAAAGCGATGCGCAGAAGCAAACCACCAGACAACAAAACTTCAAAAGCAAAGTAGACATACTATAAAGTAAATTGTACCAAATTATTATAGAAAATGGCTATCCACGTACTTCTGGCTTCTACCGCTTTGAAAACAGTGAGTGTAACTGGACTCTGGCTTATACCTTTGCTCTTAGGAGCGTTTACATATCACAATTATAACTCCTACGACCCGGAAGCGAAAGTACTCGATAAAGAACCGAGAAAAGAATACGATTTTATTGTCGTTGGAGGAGGTTCCGCGGGGGCTGTCGTGGCGAATAGGTTAACTGAAATCAGCACATGGAATGTCCTGTTGTTGGAAACTGGTAAGAATGCCAAATATATATACATAACAGAAAAACAAGCTGCAAAATATCTAGAAATAAGATTTATCACAATTTATCGATAAATGTAACCCAGGATGCTAATGATTATCATGAATATATTTATTTATAATATTACTTAGTTATACATAATTAACTATCAGAGCTTTAAATTCAGTGGATGTTCTCCTAAGGCCTTACACAAAAGTTTCTATAAAGCGATATTTTCAATTTCAGGGCCAGACGAAAATGAGATAACAGACGTGCCTTCTTTAGCCGGATACCTTCAATTAACAAAGCTGGATTGGCAATATAAGACGGAACCCACAAATTACGCGTGTCTCGGTTTTAAAAATAAGAGATGCAGTTGGCCGAGGGGAAAGGTAAATTGAAATTTAATGAAACCTTTAAATAAAACTGTAATCTTTTTTATTTTCATTTTAAGACGCTGAGGCTTTTAAAAACGTTAAAGAGTTTGTTATTTACTTTGTCTTATACTAAACACTAGAAAATCGGAGTAGCGTAAGCGCAAGAGTTGAAAGTATGTTCAATATTTATTACAGCCTTGTACATATGCTTTTAATTGATATACGTAGTTAAATCAAAATTTGATCATAATTAAATGAAGACCACTGACAAATACAATTCTTTAGATTTATAATCAATAAGTATATAGATACTTACATAATTGCATGAATATCGGCGACCATCATACTAAAAGCAAATATTATTTAATGGCTCTTTAGTTATCTTAATTTATTTACTTATCTGTAAATAAATCTTTCAGGTCCTCGGAGGTTCCAGCGTTCTGAACTATATGATATACGTAAGAGGTAATCGGCACGATTACGACCAATGGGAGTCATTTGGGAATCCAGGATGGTCGTATAATAATGTGCTGCCATATTTTATTAAGTCAGAAGACAATAGGAATCCTTACTTAGCTAATAGCAAATATCACGGTCGCGGTGGATATTTAACTGTACAAGAAGCACCGTGGAGAACTCCATTGGTGGCAGCTTTTGTAGAATCCGGTGTTGAGATTGGCTATGATAACCGAGACATTAATGGAGAAATACAAACTGGCTTTATGATAGCTCAGGGTACTATTCGGCGTGGATCAAGATGTAGTACAGCTAAAGCCTTTTTAAGACCAGTGAGAACGCGACCAAATCTTGATATTTCATTATATTCGCAGGCTACCAGAGTTCTTATTAACCCTGTGACTCTTAAAGCATATGGAGTCGAATATATAAAGCAAGGAATAAAAAAAGTTGTATATGCTAGAAAAGAAGTCATTTTATCAGCGGGGGCCATCAACAGTCCGCAATTATTGATGTTATCAGGAATAGGGCCGAAAGATCACTTGCGGAATGTGGGCGTTAGGGTTTTGAAGGATTTACCGGTCGGTGAAAACCTACAAGATCACGTGGGAGTGGGAGGACTAACATTTTTAGTTGATAAAGAAGTAGCCATCGTTCAAAATCGCTTCCAGGCTTTCCCCGTTACAATGAATTACGTAGTAAATGAAAGAGGACCGATGACCGTGCTCGGTGGCTTGGAAGGTATTGCGTTTGTAAATACAAAATATGCAAACAGTTCAGGTTTATGGCCAGATATACAATTTCATATGGCTCCAGCATCATTTTCATCGGATAATGGTCAAATTGTTAGAAAAATTCTAGGATTAACAGACGAAGTATACGACTCGGTATTTAAACCAATAGCAAATAAAGATGCTTGGACGATAATGCCATTATTGTTACGACCGAACACTCGAGGATATGTGCGATTAAAAAGTTCTAACCCTTTCGATTACCCAATAATGAATCCACGGTATCATGAAGATCGTTTAGACGTAAATAGACTTGTAGAAGGTATTAAAATAGCGATGAAAGTGGCAAATGGCACACCTTTCAAGCAATTTGGCTCAAGGCTGTATACGAAGCCTTTGCCAAATTGTAAGCAATACGAATTTATGTCAGATGAATATATCGAATGTCAAGTAAGGACAATTAGTATGACAATTTACCATCAGTGCGGAACGGCAAAGATGGGGCCGTCTTGGGATTCTGGTGCTGTAGTGGATCCGAGATTAAGGGTCCACGGAATAGAAGGTCTTAGAGTAATCGATGCTAGTATTATGCCAACTATTGTTAGTGGAAACACAAATGCTGCAGTTATTATGATAGGAGAAAAAGGTTCGGATATGATCAAGCAAGATTGGTTAAACAAGAAACGGTGACATTTACTTTCTCGTAATATAATATAAGAGAAGTTATAGGTACGGTATATTATAATTTATTTGGATTTAATATTAGGAATCGTAAGGTTCTAGTACATAGGATTAAAATATTATGTAAATAGTGTGTATATGCGATTTTTGTTACCAGATTTAAACCAAAGTACTAAGAGATTTGATGATTGTTTTATAATTCATAAGCTATTAATATTGTTACAAATTATAAGAGCGACATGTAGTCAATGTCCAATTATATTATAAAATTAAATATAGGTCTATTAGTTGCTTATCGGATAAATTGATATTGCTCCTCGAAATACTTTTGTAAGCCAAACTAGATAGCGTACACCAAGAAAAACTGAATACACTGACCTAATATGGTAAAACTATTTTTATAAATTTCTAGCATCATAAAGTAAAATAATATAAAATTAGATGCTGACAGTATTGTACGAAAAGTATCTTAAAATTGTTCAATTATATATTTTAATGACGTCACTGCTACTGGTCGTTGTTCATTGATAAGTTCAGTTAAGATAATATAAGAACTTATAAATATACCT
>JAOSYY010000012.1:8307854-8320132 GCA_025727935.1 Hebomoia glaucippe | reverse complement strand
AATATTATTAATAACTACGGCAAACGTTGCAACAATTTAACGAAATTATCAAATTAGATAATAAAATTCAGAGTTTGGAAAGCGGGTATGAGTAGCTTCCAGAAAATTATTTGTACTTTTTTTTCACATTGAGGAAATGCGAAAATAAAGATCCATACTTTCTTTTCTAGTTTTTTGAGATTAGCCGATACAAACAAATGGCCTGAAGAAATATTATAATTGTGTTTCTGTATAAGTAGAAACTCATGAAAAGATATTTCAATTTTATTTATAAAGAATGTCCGCAGTTTTTATAATCATTGTCATTACTTACCCAATGATGTTGGCGTGACGCAAAAACCCCTACAATTTAAATTTCCTTGACAGATCGTCACATGCCTAATGAGTATTTTACGAATGTTCATATTACTAACAATTGGAAAAATGTTAACGCATGCAATTGAGGTTAAGGACACACGTTGCTTGTAGTCTTTCACGCATATCTTAAGATTTTTTTGAACTATGTATTCATTATTATTCAAATCTTTGTGTTAAATTTAAAATTAAATTTTCAAAAACTATTGCTGGTTTTTATAATTCAAAAAATTAATTACCATAACTTCCTAGTCATTATTCACAATTTTTTGTTAAAATTACCATAAAACGCAATTTAGTTAACATGTTCCATAATAACTGTTTTTTGTAAGCATTATCAATAACATGAACCGAACTAGACACCGATCGATACCGATAGTTACTACTATTACCTACTATATAACAGATTTTGAGAAAATCAAACAATTCTTATTCCGCATAGAATACTTAGTTCCTTTTGAACGCTTTTATGTGCTGAGAGTTTAAGTTTCAGAAACCCGTAAATCAGGTTGGCGGATTTCATATATATATACATATAAATAGTATTTCGGGGCTCCATTATGATATAGACGAATCGTCGGGTCGAGATGTGTATATATAATAGTCTAAAAGCTTAATCTAAAACTATTTTTGGTTATATAATCTCAATTTATAAAATAAATATTTTATTCTACACACAAAAATCAATATACATATTCCTATTCTACACCGGATTCGTTTATCTTCTTTACCTAGAACAAGACCATGACTGAATAACAACACTCGGCCTTTACTTTCGTTTAAGGGTCAAAATTATAAGTAATTTTACTAAAATTTACTTCAAACCTTAAATGGTAAATTCAATTTTTTTAGTTGGATTGTTTTTAGGTAATATATCCTAGATCTATTGATCTAGAAAGTGTTCATGGGCAACAGGAATCACTTGACTATTTTCTCGTTTGCCTTCCTAACGTATAAAAAAGAAATATTACGAATTTATTTACGAATAAAACTTGTTATCACCTTACTCACAATTAACATGGTTGAGGCAAAATTAATAGTTAATGTTAGAAAAAACTAGCATCCCAAAGATGTTACAAAAAAAACAAATTGCCCACAATTAAAAAAATATATAATTACCACGGAAAGTTTGTGATATTTTTCCTAGAAAATTATACAATACTGCAAGATTATACCGACTTCAGAGATTTATAGGCTGTAACCATCTGTTAATATAAATTAATCTGTTTACGCAACGACTACTATGGCCATTTATTAGTACAATATAATTGAAATGCAATAAAAAAAATTAAAAATAATTATCACTTCAAAAGCGATATCTCCCAAACGTTATTTAATTAATTCAAGACAGTTCGATTGGAAATAAATAATACAAATGTTTTATGTAAGTATAATAATTAAAGGAAACAACGAATTCCATAACTCTGTCTTACTTGTCTTCAACTGAGAGATCTCCAATTGTAATTATATAGTAGTTGTGCCCGCGACTTCATCCGCGCGGAATAGTCATTTTTCGATTATTGATATTAATCATAATTATTAAAGTTTCTATAATAACGCCTAAATTACTTATTACATCAGCTATATGCTAGTTAAAGTTCCGTCAAAATCGCCTCAGCCATTTCAGAGATTAGTCGTAACAAATAAACAAATAGACATAATATAAAACAACAAATTTTGGTATATGCACATTGTATACATCCACATATATTTAGTAAAAAGCGGTTATTTTACTATTACAAACAGACGCTCCAATTTAGTTATCTGTATCTTTATAATACAATATCAGGTACTAATTATCTTAAAATTTAATCTTAATTTTAAATAATTTGTTACTCCAGAATCTAATATATTAAGAATAACTTTTAATTATTTCATACTTAGCACTCTATCTTTATTTTACTTAAAATATCTCATTTTTTATAATGTTTCTGTCCCACACAAAAAGTGATATATTATGTAACATCAGATTTTTAAAATTTATTTATCTAAAGCTTACATGTTCTTAAAATATTATTAAATAATACATATATTAATTATAAGTACTTTCATGGTACTTCACGAAAATGGAGGATGACGTTCACTTGTTAGAAGGTGATATTATCTTAGCTGCACAATAGAAATTAAATGATGAACTGCTGAAATATTTATTTTTATTGGCGCATTCGGAAATTAATAATGTACATGAATGTGTAGATGTCTGTCATTCATCACTGAGTGAACTCACATAGTTGTCACTAAACATAATCAGATATGGAATTGTCACTTGCTAAGTTTAGGCTTGTGCCTGTAAGTAAGTCGATTTTTGTAAATAGGTAAATAAATAAAATATACAATACAGTCTTTTATAACCTTTCAATGCATGAATGGTAGTACAAGCCTCAGTGAAATTAAAATATAATTATAGTTATTTAGTAGTTAAATGAATAACATGCTTATAGATATAAGATAATTTAATATAAACGTGTTAGACCAGATGAAGATTAAACCCACAAACCGTCTATTACTAGGAAGACGATTTTCCTCTAGACCGACAGGCCTGTCTAAACACATTTCGTTCCTATTGAATAAATCCAAGATAATGCTTAAAACAATATTTTTTGTTGCAGTTTTTTAAAGATTAGAAAAAAATCCTTATCCGTATTCAAGGCAAAAACCATTTATAGGAAAACATAAAAGAAAATAAGGCACTACGCTCTAATTAATTCTAAAATATTTGATATGGTTATGCTAAATTGCCTATTATCGTTCTGCACAAATAAATACCTTCCAAAGCTAATTAACTTTTTAAAATTTGTCTTAGATTTATTTAGATCTCGAACGCAAACGTATTTACTTGACTCGTAATTTTATTCAACAATGCATTATTGAAAATTCTAATACTGGATATGCTCAGAGCCCATAGCCATTTTCTATAGATTTTTAACTATACCACCAAAAATTACCTTTTATAAAACAATAATAATCTTAACGATTCAGACGCATTCACATAAATTATGACAAATAATTTAACAATTTTCCTTAAATCTGATAAGCTGATCTTCCAAATGTCTTTGATAAAACCAAAGATGTGGGGACAAAATTGGCCACCATACACTATTTTTGTTGAATCAGTCAACCCTTGCGTTACATATGTACGAATTTTATTCCACTAAGCCAAAGTTTTGCTATGATACTTGTCCTCGCCTTTACCACGCTAATATATTAATATAAAAGCTACTTCTAAGATGACATAAAATCTTGCGATTGTGAAACACGTGTGGTTTCACTTTTTATACATTACTTTTTTATTGCACTACGATTAGTTTTTGGATATTTAACTCGTATTTCTTTTTATTCTAAAAAAAAATTAATTACAAGATTTTAATACTAAGACTAATCTCAAACAAAACGTTACTACACAAAAACTGTATAATTATATACTTACTTATGTAATTAATTTTTAAATTGAGTAACTTCTTTTCATTCCGTATTCGATGCTCAGTCTTGAATAAAGTATTCAATGTTCGCCATTTCCATTAACTATATCATATGCATAAAGGGTTCGAAAACATTGCTATTTCCTACACAGTAGAGATACATTGTTATGTATAGTTTTATTTATTAATATCACATAGTAAATTCCGAATTTAAACACAAAACTAACACTAATCAATTGATTCAGATTGAAAAATTATATTAATGTTTTATAGTACATTTATCACAAAACATTCCATATACTCTTCAAACATTGCGGGCAATAGGAGCGGACCATAAATGAAAAGTGTTGCAAAACCGGGAAAAATATCCGATGATTGGTTTGGCATAATTTTTTATAAGCATAGACTACCTAAACTTTGATCAGAAACCTTCTTTCGTTTCTGTTTTACGTCTTTCAAAATCTAAATACAATTGAACAAGCATTTAGATTAACTGATGAAAAAACATGACTATCGTATTTGTTAGAGAAGAAAAAAAAATCAACTATAAATAAAAAAACGAATAAAAATGTGCACAGAAGTCCAGAACTATATCTATCAATTGCGCAGCGAATAGAGCCACACCCCATCTTGATAAGTTTTGTGGTTTTGATGTAATAGAACCTCATTAGAACTCTGTTTTCCTTAAATATTACATATACATCAATAGACCAGAACGTTAAGGAAAAATCGTGGGGTTTTCACACAGTTTTCACGAACCAATAAACAATATAATTAACTCTTAACAATCTTCTTACTTTTAGTCGTATCATCAGAATGAAACTTTGTATATAGTTCAATTGAGAATAATAATATTCATTAGCTACAAACGGACGCGTAGTTTTTATTTTTTTAAGGTATCACCACATAATTATATCTCTTATTATAAATCTCTCCTCAATCGCTTTTGTACAGTATTTCAATAATATATCTATCCTTATCAAAAACCGATAGTACTTTGTACGAGTAATTTCACTAGTAAATTAGTTAAAAATATTGAAATTGAGCAAGTGCATTTAATCAGTTGGGTAACATCTTGCACATGTCATAGATAAACGGTTATCTGATATTGCCGATACACAAAGGTATCTAATGCAATCAGAAATTATATATGTAAATATAATACATAAACTTGCAATCATTAGTGAGACATGCCTCTGTCCATCGGATCACGTAAGTTTTTTTTTTACATCCTAAGAAGGCAAACGAGTATACAGTTGACGAGGTAAATTATTCCTGTCGCCCATGGAGACCTCCAAGACCAAGAGCTCTAGGGGCTGGCTAGCTCTACCCTTAAGACCTTAGCCAGAATACTTCAATTGTTATTTTTTAAGGACATTAAGCTGCCAGCCTTTTTTCTTTTATTTCGCGTATTCGGAGATTCGTAGACTAAAGTCGTAACGTGTCCAGTACTTCACGACTTTTCCATCTATGCATCTGCTTATGTTGCATATTTGTGACTTCCTTTATCTACATTGATTACGAAGAATTTATAAAAAGTTGTTGGCCTTAATGCTCCTGGAAGCAACACAATGTTTATCTAACATTCTATGGCAAACCAATGATTATGTATAAAAGTTTCTTTGTTATAAACTGTTGCTTACCAATTTAACTCGTTTTTAATCCCTGAACCAAAAACCGGGGTCTATCGGTCTACAACTATAACAGCTACAAAACGGTACGCTAATTTCGATGTGTATTTTTGTGAGAAGCTCGAGATAGTTCTCGCCTATAACTAATAAAGACCTGTTCAAATGATTCATGGTTTGTAAAAGCCGAACGGGATTATTCACGTATAATTTTAATAGATTTACTAATATATGTTTTAGAAACTTATTTGTAGACCATTTTTTATCATACTTTCTTATGTCATTACCACGACGATAAAAACCGCACTGAAATCCCTAGCTTCATTTAGGAGAAGTATGCGAAGAACACACGCACATGTAATCTTTATTTCATACTAGCAGTTCTCTTTATATACTGGTATTTGTCAAAGACTTACTAAAAAAAATAGACAGGCGAATATTATATAATATACATCTTTTATGTGTATCATGAACATGTTCGAGAAGAGACGCTTTCATTTTATTTCTAAATATAAATTTTCGATGCTTCAATGTACGAGGAGGGATCAAAAAGTACTGAGAACGAAGGATGCCGTAGAGAGCTTTTTTCAATATCAAGCCAAAACTGTTTTTTTAAAGCGATTGAAACCTTGGAAAAGTGCTGGCCCCGGAGACTATGTAGAAAAATAAATTATTATTTATCAATAGACATTATATTCTATGTCATTCTCACTACTTTTTGATTCCTCCTCGTATATTAAAAACTTACACAAACAAATTATGACTAAGGTAAATAAATGTTTATATACTTATGCCCTTTTATAAGACATACTGTACGCATTGGTGTTGTATATTACAATTAAATAATACAATTACATAATCCTTTTGTAATATGTTTTCCATATTTACAACTTTACGTATTTGTAGCAAATCCATTTAATGACTATTTATTTATTATGTTCGTTTAAAAATTCACAACGCCATAACATTTTAATATCAAGACAAAATGAATTAATTAATTAAATAATACGCTGTTTATATAATCTATAGTAATAAATAAAATTCAACCGTCTGTCTGTCATATTATAATAATAGTTTTGTCTAAATGCATATACGAGTACAATAGAAGAAGAATTTGTAGAATATTTGATTCCCTGTCTAATCCTATCCACAGGCCTTATTTTTAAGGGATTTTCATTGTTTGAAACTGTTGTTAAGACGCATAAAACAGGTCACGTTTATTTTAAAACGATTATTAAGTTTCCCCACCACGTCGAATATACCCATGATATTCCATCGATTCGATAAACGGCCAGTAGACAGATACGACAAACTTAGAACATCCCTCCGGTTACGAAGCGAGTCCCGTATATCCAGGCTACGGTTGTTTTTATTTCAAAGCAATCTATAATATAGCGTAAAAGTCTATTACTTATCTACAATATTTGTTTGAATAACGACAATAAATACGCTTAATGGTTATCATTGTCAGTAAAATAATTACTTTTAGAAAAAAAAGATTAGGTACATCCATTGTCTTAGAAACGAATTCTTAAATAAGCCAAATTTACGTGTATACATGCTAATATCATAAAATGTCAACTAACGTATCTCTTAAATAAAATAATTCATATAACAAAATTTATGAAACATATTCCATAAATCATCTTTTATTGTAAGACGTTTTGTGGCATTTTCGAGAGACGAACAAAAAATTAATTTAATGACACTTCAAGTCACATGCCATTATTTTTATTTAATAATACCTAAGACCTATTTTTGCTAATTTCAAACACTCGGCATATCACACTCTTTCCATTTATAAAAGAACAGCGGTAAATGCCCCGGACGGAATTTGAATAGGTAAAATAAATATAATTTTAGAAAATCTCATCCATCGAAACGTCAGAAGACGTACGAATAATGTCATAAGAATATTTGGTACAGATATACAAGTTAGACAAGGCAGAGATCGCAACCTATCCTTTCAGCGTAAGGCGTACTTCCGCTGAGCCAACAGGCCTGTCGTTGGGTCGTAGACGATATCAATTCTATCTCATCCCTTATAGCCTTAAACATTCTGTCCTGCCCCTGACAGATTTCCCAGAACTACTTATAAATGAATAGGTATACCTACTCATGGAGTACGAAATCTATACCTTTAATTCGTTTTAACCTGTATTTCACTTTATAGTCTATAAAATATAGGAAATATTTTTTATCGTAAATTATTAATTTATTATTTGAATTATTTCCGACTAATCACAACAGATACATTAATATTCATTACGGATTAACGTATAAAAGACCATATTGAATTGACATTGAAAAATACAAAGAACTCAGATTAGTTTTATGAAGTTCATAAATTGTTATTATATAATAGTTGAGGATAAATATGTATCCGTCAAAATAGTTAAATATTCACATATCGCGTAATAGTGTTGATCACAGTATACGAATGTTAATAGGTAACTTAGGTATTAGCCATCTTAACCTCAAATTATGACAATGCGATTATGCACAATTACCTGAACAATTGCGCGCATCCGCTTTTGTTCTGTATTTAAACTTAACCCTATTATTACGTAAGCCGACGTGAATGGAAAAACTCGTATATAAATTACCTAGATAAGTTACAGGTGGGAAATATAGAAAAGTTTAAAGATTTTTTCAATACTACGACAGATACTAAGCAATAAAGGTTGAATTAAGGGAATACAGCTTACGACTAAAATATTGATGTGTATGACAATGTGTTTAAAGTCGATACTAGTTTTAAAAGATTTTACCATCAAGTCCATTCTAACATTATATAAGATCAAGTTATCTGAACTACATTGTGTTACAAAATTTAATTTTAACGACATTTAGAACGAGGTTAAAATTGACTTCCAGGATTAGACTACTTTGCTTCTTAGCCAGTTTTGAAGCTCGTAATGTAGGTATTAAAAGAGTAACTGACTATATTATCAGTTGTGTATCTTAACTAATTTATTTAAAAACGTGTTTCACGACGTTTTATTACAATTTGATGTACATAATATATTAACAGGATCAAGGGATTATAATAGTGTGTATTCTCTAAAAAACGTGATCGTTTATAAACTTGTTTTAATGACACACAAACAAGATAAACGGTATTATACCATACAAAAAAATAAATCTATTTGTGTTCGTAGAACTGGTTTTTAAATATCTTATCTTTTGTCTGTGAGTGCTATTTATATAGTCACTTGTTTTTTGTTTATTTTTCAAGAGTCGTGTCTAGCGGAAAAGCGCATAGTGCTCAACTAAAGTTATGCGGGCTCGAAACTTGATTGATCTAACACGTTTATGTATAAAAAAAGCTTCCACAAGCATTTTATTCGCACGTCTTTTGTTTTCCGTTTTACATGGCTGTGACAGATTTTCAAAAATTATATTTGAATTCCGGACCTGATCGCTCACATATTGCTGTTGCCGTTCCTACCTGGAATAGTCGTGAATTACTAATACTCATAAATAGCTCGACAACACCTCAATAGATGATAATGGTATCATATGACGTAATACATAGTAAAAAAAATTGATTTAAAAAAGCATTACGATATTACCGGTAAAATAAGTATATAATCTAGAAAAAAAACTTCTAAAAGTTTCAAGTCTAAGAAGTGTAAATAATAATCAGTTTTTTATTTGGTGAACAATTTAGGATTTGCGAGTCATTAAGTTTCCAATTTCTAGCTTTGATATACAAAGTAAAACTTCTCAGAGGTTGCGCGCATATGGATTAAAACCCAGTATAGCATTAGCTAGTAATAATTTGGTAGAATTATTTTTAATAATGAATTTCCTCTTGCACCTTAGTTCGCGTGGTGCCCCAGACAGTAGCCTTATTTCAAATGATATTCAAACAGATTCAACCGCTTTGCCTTGAAATACTTATAAACATTACAATAACGTTACACAAAAATTTTAATTTATTTCATTAGGAAAATGTAATCGACTATAATTAATGAATCACTAATGTAATTTTAAAAGAAATACATGAAAGTGAAATATCAATAGGTAATGTAAAAATGTATTAAAAGAATATGAATGTATTAATAAATTACATACATAAAAAAAATATCTGTCTGATTGAGGATCTTGGACTGGATTACTTCAGCCTATAAAATTGAGAATTAAGTTCTTTTCAACATGCAGTTTAATAACTTCATAGACGAGTACATACAAAAAGTACCTATAATTTGTAGGTTTAAATGAAATTACAAATCTTAAAATCCCTGTTTTTATTAGTTACCTCTTCTAAAATTAGTTCTGACGAAATTTGAATAATTTTTTAAGTTATTAGGCAATAAATATTCCATAATTTTTATTTCAGATGATAATGCAGCGTATCATGCTGAAATCAGCCTTGTGGATTCTATGTGCCGTATTTCTCCCCACGAGAACACAAAATGTAAATCCTATTGCATCATTTACACAATTTCTTTTAGACGGCTCCGACGAACTCTACAATGAACCAGCAGACCGATCAAATCTGCTATCAGAATACGACTTCATTGTTGTCGGCGCAGGAACGGCAGGCTGTGTTCTGGCCAATCGTTTAACTGAAATACTGGACTGGAAAGTATTACTAGTCGAAGCAGGGTCAAATGAGAATTTTGTAATGGACATACCCATATTGGCAAACTATCTTCAATTCACATCGGCCAACTGGGGATACAAAACAGAACCTTCGGAAAGATATTGTGCAGGGTTCGAAAATCAACAATGCAGCTGGCCTCGAGGCAAGGTAGTCGGCGGTTCCAGTGTACTAAATTATATGATTTACACGAGAGGTGCACCACAAGACTACGATAACTGGGCTGCTTTGGGTAACGAAGGGTGGGGATGGGACCAAGTGTTGCCATATTTTAAAAAAATTGAAAATTATAATATTCCATCTTTTGATGATCCACAATATCATGGTAAAGAAGGATATTTAAATGTAGAATATGCTCCATTCCGAACAAAAAAAGCCAAAACATGGATTAAAGGTGCTCAAGAATATGGTTTTAAATATGGCGACTACAACGGCGCTTCACCGTCGGCAGTTTCATTTTTGCAACTATCTATGAAAAACGGAACTCGCCACAGTTCAAGCAGAGCTTACTTACATCCGATTAATAAAAGAAAAAACTTGTACCTAACGAAATCTAGTATGGTTACTAAATTACTTTTCGATTCAACGAAGACGAAAGTTATTGGAGTTGAACTTGAAAAACGTGGAAAAAAATACAAAATATCGGCCAAAAAAGAAGTCATAGTGTCTGCCGGTGCCATAAATTCACCTCAACTTTTGATGTTGTCTGGTATAGGCCCAAGGGAACATTTAGAATATTTTAAAATACCCGTTATCAAAGATTTACCCGTCGGTTACAATTTAATGGACCACATAGCCGCAGGCGGTGTACAGTTTTTGGTGAAACATCAAAACTTCAGTATGTCTACAGAGTACATCATGAGTCATTTGGAATTAGTCTTTAAATGGATGCAATCTCACAAAGGCCCCCTTTCTATACCCGGTGGTTGTGAAGCTCTTATATTCATGGATCTTAAAGACAAATTTAATGCGACAGCTTGGCCGGATTTAGAGCTACTTTTCATCAGTGGTGGTTTAAATTCCGATCCCATGTTACCTCGAAACTTTAACTTTGACGAAGAAATTTTCGAAGACACATACAGTGCATTAGGGGAACACGATCTATTTATGATATTTCCAATGTTAATGCGACCAAAATCAAAAGGTAGAATAATGTTAAAAAGTAGAAATCCAAAAGTTCATCCGGCTATTATCCCAAATTACTTTGAATATCCAGAAGATATCCAGAAAATAGTGGAAGGAATAAAAGTCGCTATAGAAATATCAAGGCAACCGTCCATGAAGGAAATGCACACGAAATTGTACGATGTACCGATAAAGCAGTGCCTTGAATATGGTCCATTCGGAAGTGATGCTTATTTTGCGTGTCAAGCTCAGATGTTTACATTCACTATTTACCATCAGAGTGGGACATGCAAAATGGGCGTCGAAAGTGATTCATCAACTGTAGTGAACAATAGATTACAAGTACACGGGATCTCTGGTTTAAGGGTAATTGATGCTAGTGTTATGCCACAAATAGTTTCAAGTCACACAAATTCTCCAGTATTTATGATTGCAGAAAAGGGTTCGGACATGATCAAAGAAGACTGGGGTATTACAATATAAAGAGGAAAAGTAGAGTAATGTATTTATTTCATATGTGATTAAATTAGCAATAAGTAGTAATTTATTAAATAAGAAATTATAATGTAAACAAACATTTATGGTAACATAAAAAAGATGTAAAACTTGCCAAATGCGAATCACAATTACTAAAGGTCTTGTAACTATAACAAAATAAAGTAATTAATTAGAAATCCACAGCAAGAGTAAAATCAATAAAATTTCGATATTTTAAGCATATTTCTTTAGAAAAAATTAATTTCATTTCTTTTTAATCATTAAGTCAAAGAGAGATTTAAACCAAAGAAGATAATCTTACTAGTATAAAGTCACAAACGAGTGTATAACAACAATAAATAGAAAATTAAGAAATAAGTCAAAAGCTTGTTATGTACGACATACATGGCTTGTCAAACTATTTTTGTCATATATCTAAAACAATAGCCACACCCATCTTTCCATTAATATTTTTTAGTTCTAAAAGATAATAGAAATAACGTTTTTAATAGTAATTTAATAATCCGCTAAAATAAACTCGATGAGTTTTTGCAATTCTTTAATAATCCTGACGCGCAAACGCGAAGGCACTGCAAAAATATTAGTAAAAAATTATATTCGACCTTTAAAAGTCATGTAAAATTATGACATACATTGTATCCACGA
>JAOSYY010000012.1:8258408-8301256 GCA_025727935.1 Hebomoia glaucippe | reverse complement strand
GATTAGCTTAATATACTGCAAGTATTCAAAATAATTATAACTCGGGTTATGTATGTATTTAAAAACCTTACAACGTTCAGTCAGGTATATACTAGAAGAGAAAGAGAAAAGAAAAGAGCTTTTTTCAGGACCAAGACTAAACGTTTTTTTTAATGGATTGAAGCCTTGGAAAAGCGCTGGACTCGGTGTGTAGAGAGAATCCGAGACAACGTTGATAAATAAATTATTAAGTTATTAATAGTCATTATATTCTATCTCATTATCACTACTTTTTGATTCCTCCTCGCATAGATAGATTTTTGTTCTATTACGATAAACCATTGTTGTTAATAAGTACAACTAATATTACATCAAATTATCGATTCCATCTGACTTTATTATAATTTCTTTGTACAGATTCCACTACTAAATTACCTAATGATGATCTATCCAAATATAATTAAACAGATCAGGACCTTAATTTACACACATAAATGACAGATATTCATAAAAGCGAATTACGTGTGCAAAATTGATGTGAAAATATTATATATATATACATGCACGTCTTTAAAGACTTAATGGTCAACGAACTTTATGGTCAATGACACCATGGACCCGTCAGTCGGCTTTCCTATAAGTAAATACATTATCATCCCATTATTTTATAAAATACGGTACATTGTCGAATACCAGCGGTACTGTTGGACTGTTTTAAATGTATTTTTCTGATTGTCTTCTCGTAATGACATAGCAATGATATATTTGTTTTACATAGATATAGCAACTCATAAGTATTATGACTATTTTATAATACTGAAAATTATCTCATTCTTAGAAACAAGGCGCCATATTTAATTAAAATACACGTGAATGTATGTAAATGTCTTATGTGAGATACAAACATACTTTTTCATATTACATAAGCCAAATTATTGAAAATTAAGGTATTAGTAATATATTACATTATAAAAGTTTATAACTATATACATTCAAAATGAATATTATAAACCTATTATATAAACATTATTTTAAACACAATATACAATAGCGAGGCTTTTTTATATAAATATCACAAAACGAAATATTCTTTAAATTCATTAAAAAATATACATATGCAGGGCTAAAATAATTCTTAATTGGTAATTTTTGATTTTCCTCATCGGCGTCAGAAGCATTATGAAAAACTTTTTTAATTTTAATGAACAAGTCATATTGTATGTTTGTATGTAATGAAAAATGTAAGGTCAAAGCTGTCCAGGCAAGTGTTATATATTGTTACCTCTTAATTACCTATTTTTTTAGTACATAAACAGTTCTGTTCGCAACTAACGGTGCTCGAAGGCTTTGCACGCGTCAATGTTATTATTTTTTGTATCAAGAAAAAACGTAAATTCATACATATGCTAGTAAAGCTGACGGATAGCATTTAATGGGCTAATGACCTAAATTTGGATATGTTATGCGTCATGACATCTGCTAATGCAAGACCCGTCATGTAGGTTTTAACTTAATGGAGAATAGCCGGAAGAGACAGATAATAAGAAAATACTGTACTTTTGTTAGGAATTACAAACAGTTTTGTTATTTGTTAGTGTAGATATAGAAATAAATAAAGATAAGTAAAAGAGGGCTAGGCAAATTATGTAAGCAAAATGGATACTAACTATACCCGATTGTATACTTTATAAAAACGCGGGTATTTACTGTTGTGAACTGTTAGATGGTGTCTTAAATGAGAGCCAGGAAATGGACAGTAACGAATATAAGACATCTTCCATTGTTTAATAATCTTCATTACTCCAATTACAAAACATTGAAAACTAAAAGATCAAAAAGTTTTAAAAACTATAGATACCTCTTAGAGGCCTCCAAAAATTCTAAGTAATTTACCGTACCGTGTTTAAATATCTGATACTAACCCTAAATAGATTATCCCTTATCTTCAAAAATCTTCTAACTTGTTATATAATACTAATGTCAAAATTTTATTTTTATAAAATGTTATGAATTTCTCACGTCTTATCACCAGAAATTGTACAAAGAAAACTTATATACATTTTTTATAAAGTGGGCATTGGCCTAGCGGTGAAATACGCGTAAATAACTTAAAGTATTTTTTTTTATAAATTCCTTTTGCGAAGCTAAATTAATATTGCCTTGATTTTGCGCAAGAGTCATACATATTAATAAAAGATATTTAAAGAGATAAAGAGATTTATTATTTAATTTTACGAGTGATGTATTATTTTATTTAATTCTATAGTCCCCAAAACTTTCACTCACCACCCGGGATCAAGCACAATGTAAATCTTTATAGGATTTGTGTATTTTTAAACTATTAACTTTCTATATAGACGTATGAATATTTTATATATTGTTTAGAATACCACAAAGTTTATAAAAAACTTATTGAAATAAAATGTTCCTTATATCCATGAAAACCGAACATATCAGGCATCGCTTTCGTCTACATGTCACATATCCCTCGCGATCGTCACACGAAACAGTGTCGAATCAAAACTACACGTAATCCGTTAACGTTAGCTTGAAAAATGCTAAAAAGTCTTAGCTTCTTATTTTATTTAACAATATTTATCGGAATTCTTGCGACCCACGAAGAAGTAACAGTTGAAACTGAAAGTGACGAATTTTACAGTGAATCAGAAAATAAAAAATATGAAAAGATAAATGAAAGAAACGGCAAATTATTTTGGCCGGAATTAAATGATCCTGCGATAAATATGTTTATGCAGGTAGGTGCAGCTTTGGAAGCACCCCAGACTTCAGGAGATTATTTTAAATTTCTAAGGGATTCGTACCCTTTGCCTGGTGGTAAGATTTTTTTATATACTATAATCATTACACAACGTAATAGATATATTTCTTCTGTAGTTACTAAATTTGCAGCACAATGCATTCGGAATTTATTAAAAGATAGACAAGTATTTTATTAATTTCTTAACAATGGAAGTCTCAGACAAAATATAAAGTGTAGAAATAATACACATAATGGTGTAAAATATTTAATATAAATTTTACAGATAAATCAAGGAATTAAGCCATTACAATTTAATTAAAAATAAATTAATTTAATTAATTTAAACTCATTAAATAACAACTTAAATAATTTTTTTTTGAAGCCAAGTAGTCTCTCGGACTAGGAAGGAATACCCACTAAAACCTCCTGAGCTTACCGAAATTTCCACCGTCCGCAGGGCCATGGGATCGTGGTTGCAAAACTACCATGGGCCCGATGAAAAATCGATATCTATACTACTAAAAAAAACTGAAATGTATTTGCTTCATGTCATCAATTAATTTAAAAAATATGTATCAAGAATAAATTTATGAAGGTTCAAAAAGTGGCTGGTATTAAAAGAGTAAAGATTACCAAATTCATTGCTTTGTATATACCATCTCATCGAGGGCATTAACACCGACAAATTAATCCTCGTGAAATTACCTGTTAAAAATCAATTTATATTTTTTATTAATCATCTGTTTTTAATAAAAAATAATTTAAATTTGTCAAGAAAATAGATTACCGATTGCTGGAACAATATAAATTGGTTTAATTAAATCTTGGAGCAATTTAGATAAATCATCCATTTCACCCAAGCGGGTTAAAATATCAAGAAACATATAAACTACTCGAAACAATTATTTTAAGCAGATGAATTAGCGGGCATCTGCTAGTCATATATTTAATTCTGTGCATTAATTGCTTTGTGCTGTAGAAATTTATGAAAGGAATCATTTTAATAATAAAAAACAGAAGATTATAACCCCATTGAAACCTATTTTTAGGCCGTAGTCAGCCATACTCAGAATATGATTTCGTGATAATCGGAGCCGGTTCAGGCGGGTGTGCAGTCGCGAACAGATTGTCAAAGAACAGGAATATTACTGTTCTACTTATAGATGTCGGGAAACCAGAAATGATTCTAACAGACGTCCCGGTAATAGCTCCTTACTTCCAATCAACTACTTATGCATGGGACTATTATATGGAACCACAACCTGGAGTTTGCATGGGTACTATTTTGCATTGACATAAAACACGGATTTTACACTTAAAGTGACACGTAGAAAAGAAAATTTCAAAATTATACAAACTTCAATGAAAAATATAAAATAAACAGTAGATTATCTTTAATAAAATAGTAATAGTAATACATTAACAAGGCCGCTCTTGCTTAAATTTTGAAATTACTGCTGATATGTTGTATGTTAAAATAAACCTCGTAAAGAATCAAACAGGTCTTATATACGGCGACTTAGTAGATTCAACATTAAATACTGAATGTTGTATCTACAGGCATGGACAATGAAAGATGTTACTGGCCTCGTGGCAAAGCAGTTGGAGGAACTACCGTAATTAACTATATGATATACACTCGCGGTAGACCACAAGATTGGGATCGGATCGCGAGGGATGGAAACTATGGATGGTAAGATTTTAGCCTAGCATATCAACATAACGCTAAATGAACATATAATATTCAAAGATTTTATAGCTGAAACATTAGCTGTCATAATTTATTATTTATTTAATTTTGCATAATATTATTTAAATAATTTTTCACCCTTTTTATTTATTTTCACAATTACGACGTTCATCTGATTTTTTTTAATAATCCTGGTTGATTTTTTAGCACTAATGTTATACAAATATAATTAAATATTTCACTGTAAGAGAAAAGCTAACAAATAACCAATCATATTAGTAACCCAGTCACGATGTTGTTCATTATCAATCCAAATTATTTGAAATAGCCTTGACAATAAAAATCTGATAGTATATGCGATGAATTACAAATTTAATCACTCCATTTAGGTTGGTGTGAATACAAGTTAAAACCACCTGGTAGAACCCAACAAACATTAACTTTAATTAAGACAAAATTTTATAAATCGGACATGAAGTTGTTCCAATTTAATTCATACATATTTTTAGGTCTTACAACGATGTTTTAGAATATTACATAGAACTTGAAAAGTCATCATTAAAAGGATTGGAAAAAGAGGCACATAGAGGACGAGACGGCGACCTACCTGTGGAATTCGTTCCTGTAAAGTAAGTCCATGAGAGATATTTTTTTATAGGTAAGAGAATTATAAAGAAAAGTCTTACTTAACTAAACACAAACTTTTCTTATGTGGCATTGCAGAACCAAATTACTCAATGCTTTCTTGGAAGCGGGCACCATTCTTGGTCATCCGACGGTAGATTATAATGCACCCCAAGAATTTGGCTTCGGTCCTGTACAGGCCACAATGAGTGGTGGACATCGACAGAGCGCTGCTAAAGTATTCCTTCATAAGCACAAAAATAGACGCAACCTACATATTTTGCCAGAAACTAGAGCTACTAAAATATTAATTGATCCAATTACAAAAACTGCTAATGGGGTTGAATACACTCGAAATAACCTGCTATATACAGTTTACGCCCGTAAAGAAGTAATTTTGTCTGCAGGCCCAATAGCTTCACCTCAACTACTCATGCTGTCTGGTATAGGTCCAAAAGATCACTTGAATTCACTTGGAATACCTGTCATACAAAACCTCCCAGTAGGTCAAGTCCTCTATGACCACATTTGTTTCCCTGGATTGATATTTACTCTAAACGAAACCGGTGTTTCCATAATAGAGAATAGAATTACAGATATTTCGCATATAATCGACTGGTTTAAAAATGGTGATAACGAATATTCATCTCCGGGTGGTGTTGAGGCAATTGGTTACATAAAAACGCCATCATCTGATGAAACCGACGCGACAATTCCCGATATAGAGTTAATAAGTCTCGCAGGGTCAATTTTGGCCGACGGTGGTCGAGGAGGTAGCAAAGCAATACGTCGTGGAATGAGATTTTCTGAAAGTCTTATCAACGATGCATTTGGCCCCATTGATGCAACGGACACGTGGAGTGCTATACCGATGTTACTACATCCAAAATCAGTGGGACATCTAGAATTGAAGGATAGTAACCCGTTTAGTCACCCGAGAATGTATGGAAATTATTTAACAGTTCAAAGCGACGTCGCTACTTTCGTGGAAGCAATACGTCACATACAAGAAATCGCCGCAACTACACCATTCCAGAGATTCGGCGCAAAATTGTATCCCGCACATCTAAAAACATGTTTGAATTTCGTTTTTGACACAGATGAATATTGGGAATGCGCGTTAAGAACTTTTACTGCTACCTTACACCATCAAATAGCAACGTGTCGTATGGGACCAGACAATGATCCCCTTGCTGTCCTGGACCCTGAATTGAGAGTACGTGGTATTAAATTCCTACGCGTCGCAGATACCAGTATTATACCGAGAACAATTTCTGCACATACAAGTGCACCTGGGATGATAATAGGCTTGAAAGCAGCAGATATGATAAAAAAATATTGGAACATTTAATGACATAATGACAAGACACGTGTGATATATTGCAATAATATGATATGATACTAATACTGTATTCAATGGAAAAAGTGAACCTTTGTAACAGTTGAATTATCCAATATAAATAAGTTTACTAGGTATGTATATGTATAAAAAAAATGTAAAAACGTTAAAAGAAGAAATAAATTCTATATGCATATAATGTATTGTACGAGTACAAAATGACTATGGCACTTTGTGACAACTGTAATAAAATAATAAACTGAGATGTTTTTATAATGTTTACGAAATAAATTAGTTGCGTCCATGACTTAAATAAATCGGGGTGTTCCTTATAGGTAAATTACATCTTTAGTTGTTTATCGTTGTTTATTCTTCTCATAAAATTCGCTCGCGGGCACCAACAACAATTTTAATAATATTGTACCAACAAAAAATATCTCATGAATATTACACAACGCGATCTTCACGGTATATCATAGTTTATTAAATACACAACACGCACATAGTTTATTAATTCAGAAACAATAATGTCAATATTTTTAAGTCTTATATGAATTTTTAAACAATAAATATAATTAAAGAAAATAGAAAAGGGGTTGCGTATTCATTATAATAAAATAAAATATCTGACTATAAATCTCAAAAAGACTTTCTCTTACTAATAATTTACACTTTGTATATTAGTCCAATGAAATGGTTTTGTCATATTTAAGCCAATTTAAAAATTTACAAGCGGTTGCAGATGATACCACGCGGCATACAACTACATATTTTGTTAGATACTGTAAAAAAGACACGGAATTACTTTGTATACAACGCCATGGTCATACAATTTTAAACTCAAGTTCAAAGCTCTGAGATAATAGTATGAAAGCAGAAAACCGGTCTAACATTTAATAAAATTAAATAAGATTTTAAAAATGATACTCGATTCGCGTTCTGTACATTGGTATGCCTTGACGCATTTTAGAATTCGCAATGAACATATTATTTACGATATTAATATTCTCAATAATAACCAGATCTTCTAGTTATGATGAAAAGAACTTAGAGACTATACTTGATAGAGAATATGCGCTTCCTGCGCCCTGTGATAAATTTGGTGATGCTTTCTTCAAAAAACAAAGGCGGGCATCTAGTGAATCAATCAAAAGCAACGTATTAGACGCTATGCTAAGGACTCCAATGTACCAGTGGAATCGATCGGAACCTAATATTTTTGATGCTTTTGCAGATCAATACGAACTTCCAAAAGGTGAATGCAATTATTTTTTATATTATTTATGGCCATAAAGCGCATTATCTTTAATTTCATTTATTAAGCCCTAAAACAGTTCTCAATAACAAATTATTTTAGATATTTAAAATCGATTTCAATTATTTCAATTTATCCATTTCAGGGTTTAGAGGGCCTTTGAAGGTATACGACTTTATAATAGTAGGAGCCGGTTCGGCAGGTAGTGTTTTAGCTGCAAGACTTAGTGAGGAAAAGAAAGCTTCCGTGTTATTGCTGGAAGCTGGTCAGGGCGAATCCATATTATCCGGGGTTCCTATACTAGCTCCATTGTTACAACAAACTAATTACGTGTGGCATTACCTAATGGAGCATCAACCAGGAGTATGTTTAGGTAAGTTATCAAAGCAACAAAATCTAGATATTGGATAAGGTAAAATTGACGATAATTTTTTGGACCATAGATTGACCTAATTCAAACAACTTGGGGACACTAACTAATAAAAATATCTTGATTTGCTCAAAAAATGTACCAAAACGCGATTTTCCTGTTTTAAATCTTTTTTCTCTTTTATTAACATAATCGCTGTGTTCCTTATGTTTGTTTGTAGACTTGGTTCTTAATATTATTCGCTTAAAAATAATTTCTAAAATCTAACCCCGCTATTTAACAATGAAGAAATAAAAATAAGTCACTGAATTGATTACAGTTCTCTAGACCATTAATTCCCCTGTACCATATCTTTGGAGGATTGTTCTGCGTCTACCAAGTTGCTAACACAATACATTTAAATTGTAAATATGAAATAATAATAGCAACATTTTTTAAGCCAACTTTTGTAGGTGCGTAGTATTGTCGGAAATGCTATATAGACCGCTTTATTATAAAAAAAAAACAAAAACTAGGTTGTTGTTAAAATACTCAAATAATATAGTGTGTACCTAGGGTTTCAAACACAAATAGAAAAAAACTGCGTTAGAACTCCATAACTACTGTATCCTAAAACAACAATTACATTAGAATGATCGATTGATCGTGAAGATACTTTATAATATCGCTGATTTGTATAATGTTAGGTTAGCACAAGTTCAATTTTAGTAGAAGATAATCTTTAGCTTCTTAAATTAATAGAGTTCTTCGAACATCTTTGGATCATTCCAGAGTAATATGAATATTAATGTAATCTATATAGATATGTAATATCAATGTCGAGCCGCGGTTTCACCTGTTTTAATTTTTCTTATAAAAGTTTTAGTCAAATAAAAGCAGGCATTAAAATTGACCGACAGAATTATTTAAATTTTAATATTTTTGAGCAGAATCATAATTATTTTTAAAGCGTATGTTTTTTGCTATTACATACTTAACATACATAACGCTTAATTTGTTTCAGCCGTTATCGGTATTAGTTGTAACAAACAATAAGATTTTAATTGACTTTATGCTATTAGTAACGTACCTACATACTTTCTATATTATTTTTGAAAAAGCTGTTATTTCGTTACTACAAACTACTGAAATTTCAATTTTAGTTATGAAGACTATAACAAAATTACCTATATATCTGTATATGCTTTACTTTTAATATTCAGGGATGGTAAACGAAAGATGTTTCTGGCCGAGAGGTAAAGCAGTGGGCGGCACGAGTGTTGTAAATTACATGATATACACCAGAGGCATGCCAATAGACTGGGACAGGATAGCAGCTAAAGGAAATTATGGATGGTGAGAAATTAATAATTATTTTATTTATTTTTTCTGATAGAACAAAAAGTTCTAAGTGAGCGAGCATTTTAAGGATTAATTATCACCTTACATAATTACTTTTATTTAAAACAAATCTTTTCAGTTTCGTAGTACTTTTAACTTGCTAGGTAACCTGTTATGTGATTAACAAGGATTAAATGTAGTATGTAATTATTATAAATATTAGAATAACTTGTTCCGTTGTATAAATATTTCTTGGGTTCTATGGTTATATAATACTAACATAAGATTATGTTAAGGAAAACAATCCGTTAACAAAAAAAATGACCTTGGAATCATAAACTATTCAAAAGTATTAGTTTCTAAGATAAATTAAATCATAAAACCTAGTATGAATTACTGTTATTTCTTAAATATATGAAACACTTAACAGAACTTAAGTAATGAACTTTATTTATTTCTTTTCAGAGAAATACTACTCAATATGCGTACCGTAAACTGAATTTAATTTATTTGATTAAATTGTAATTACAAATTTTCAGGTCATATCAAGAAGTTTTACCTTATTACATAAAGTCAGAACGTGCCAATTTACGAGGATTAAATAATTCTCCTTGGCATGGTAAAAGTGGCGAATTAAATGTAGAGGACGTGCCTTTTAGGTCAGACACTTAAATTTTTTGTATTATATTTCCTAAATATATGTATTAACTAGCATATACTTACAATGTACCTTTAATTCCAGATCAAAATTATCTAAGGCATTTTTAGATGCAGCAGAGATACTCGGTAATCGTAGAGTCGATTACAATAGTCCTGACGGATTCGGTTTCAGTTACGTCCAAGCAACTACAAGTAAAGGAATAAGAACAAGTAGTGCAAAAGCTTTCTTGCACAATAATAAGAAGCGAAAAAATCTACATATTCTAACAAATAGTCGAGTCACTAAAATTTTAATACATCCACAATTAAAAACTGCATATGGAGTTGAATTTCAAAGCCAGGGTCGCAAGTATACTATCCGTGCTGTCAAAGAAGTTATATTATCAGCTGGCCCAATTGAATCTCCGCATTTACTGATGCTCTCTGGAGTCGGTCCAGCTGAGCACCTATCTTCATTTGGAATTAACGTTATACAGGACTTAAAAGTGGGAGAAACTTTATACGATCATATCTCTTTTCCAGGCTTAACATTCCTCCTAAATTCTACTCAATTAACATTAGTTGAGAGAAAATTAGGAACAATACAAAATACATTGCAGTACGCACAGTTTGGTGACGGCCCGTTATCATCGTTGGCCGGTGTAGAAACAATAGGATATATCAAAACAAACGAATCAGAAGAATTTGGTGATGTACCTGATATAGAGTTAATAGGGTCATGTGCTTCTCTTGCGTCAGACGAAGGTAACATCGTAGCCAAAGGTATACATCTTTCTGATTGGCTTTACAACGACTTTTATAAACCTATTGAGCAGATTGAAAGCTTTACTGTTCTTTTTATGTTGCTCCATCCAAAATCTAAAGGCTCCTTACAACTTAAGTCCATTGATCCATTTGAACAACCAAAACTATATGGAAATTATTTAACTCACCCCAAAGATGTAGCAACTTCAATAGCCGCAATAAGATACATAACAAAACTTGTTGATACATTGCCGTTCAAAAAATATGGTGTGCAGCTATATAAGAAAAAATTTTCCAATTGTGTACAGTATGATTTTGACAGCGATAAGTATTGGGAGTGTGCAGTACGGACCATAACATCAACACTTCATCACCAAATCTCAACATGTAAAATGGGTCCACCCACAGATCCAACTGCAGTGGTTGACCCCGAGCTTAGGGTTTATGGTATAAGAAATTTACGAGTAGTTGATAGTAGTATAATACCAACAACAATAGCAGCACATACAAATGCGCCAGCAATAATGATAGGAGAAAAGGCGGCAGACTTCATAAAATCAACTTGGAGTTTATGATTTATGAGACAAATCTATATTTACTTAAAAATTTCGTGCTTAGTTAGGCTGTAGAGACCTCATAACTTATTTTTAGATTATAAGACAGTTTTAGGAACTTATGTAATGCTATTTTTACTATAATAAATAAATTTATTATTTGAATTATAATAAATACATAAGATACTTTTTCAAATTGATATTGTGACACACAAATGTTGAAGTAATCAAGATAATTAAGGTTCACTTTCATAGGTCAATTCATTCATATATTTTATATATAATTAATTGTCAGTATAATACTTAAGAAAATTTCATAGGGTGAAAGGAAAAATTCATAATTGTAAGTAGAAATTAAATTTAAAGAAAAACAGACACACATTTTGAAATCATTGTTCACATTATATTTTTGATTGTGCAATTTAGATAGCTTAATTGTATGAAGTCTTTTTTTAATAGTGATAATAATTTATCCTTAGAAGAAGCATTCATGAGACAAAATCATAAACATTGAACTGGTTATATGATATTGTTCAATTTCTGTTACCACTACTAATTACGTATTACAAATTCTAATAAATTGGAACTATTGTTTTAAAAATAAAACAAGCCGATGCTAGTGATAATATTTATAGGTACCTACAGTTCAAATACGTAAATCTGTAGGTACATTTTAGAAGGCTCAGTAGTACATATTAACTCATTAAGTCTTGTTAGGAGGAAATGCAGACATTACATCAAAGTACAGGTGATGACAAACGCTGCCATGACTCAAATCTCAATTGCCTAGCCGATAACATAGTTATTTTTATAAAATAAACATATTTCCGAAAAACATGACATATGATGTGCGATAAGAATCTGTTAAGGATATCAATTACTATTTAAAAACAGTTAAAAAAACAAACATGATCTAGATCTTGTATTGGTTTTACGATAGTTAATTTCTTAAAGGAAAATAATCTCAAAAACTACCTACCTGATACAATCAGCGCCTCATTAGGTCCCACTGTATGAATATTGCCCATTGTTTTGATTGTTTTCACACCATAAAATTCAAGAATTAAACCGATTAAAAATACCAATAACACATTCACACTATAATACGTAAACAAACCACTTAAAATGGATAGAGATATATACGTAAAAATATTCAAAACTTATTTTAAGATTTACTCTACCTTTAAGTCATAATAAAATTTAAATACACTGTGTATAGAGTACGTATAGAAATATAGACATTACAGATTTCATAAGGTGCTCGGTCAAAGTCATTGTCAATTTAATTAAAATAATGTTTTTAGTATTAATTTACAAACATTCTACATTTATTTCTATAATAGTTACTTAAATACTTTCTAATTGGCTCCCAATTCTTACCATAAAATCAAATAAATATAAATCATAATGGTTATTTGATTTCTATGACTTGTAAAATTTATTTTTATTCCAATTCTCTTATAACTTTTTCAGATAATTTCTCCATATGTCATTAGACGTTTTAATTTGTATATTCTTTTATTAATCCATTTTATTATTAAAAATTGTTTTTAACAAATATCTTTTTCCAACCTGTTAGATCGGTATTCCTTAATCTACTTAATCTATTACCTTTGGGTAGCTTATAATCTTTAAAAGTTAAAAACGAAAATCTATTCTATTATCTGTGGAGGTCTGTCTTTGGTGAGGTTTTGTGATTGTTAGTTTTTGGTATTTAGGTAGGAAGGAAAATTGTAATTATTGGCTAAGGCATTACGATTATTTACCCTGATATCCTTAAATGAAAGAGGAATACCGAAACCTTGAAATTGCTTTATATTTGTAAGTATATACTATTATTAACCTAATTATATTTAATAAATTATATTTCTCTGTAGGTAGAGTTGAGTGAAAAGACAACGTTGATACCCTCTGACTTCGTGATGCTTTAAATAATAAAGTTTATATTTTCAGTTTATAAACATCTAAAGGAAGTACAATGTCTGATACAAGTGATCTCGACCGCCAAATAGAGCAACTGAAACGATGCGAGATTATAATGGAGGGCGAGGTTAAAGCACTTTGCGCAAAGGCCCGTGAGATCCTTGTAGAAGAAAGCAACGTACAGCGTGTTGATTCTCCAGTCACGGTACAACTTTTCAGTATTTCAGAATTCTTATATAATTTGGTACACACATCATATTAATTATATTGTGTAGTCAAAAACCATACCTAATATAAACCATTCATATTATCATGTTATATTATAACTGCACTTGAAACGAATACATAGTATGAATGTAATATTCACTTTCTATTGGGAATTCAGAACTTTATACAAAATTTTAAAATTGAAAATTCAAATTGTTAAAAGACACAAGTTTTGCAATGGTTTACTATTTTTAATTTGTATTTTGTTCACAACTGACAGCAATAAATACTGCAAAATAGTCTTTTACAAAGATAATTTCAACATCAATTATTAGCTACTCATCTTTGCTCTTCTGAATAACTTTTCTTAACTAGTTGTTGAATAAATATGCCTATAACATAAATGTTTTTGAACTTTTGCATTGTAAAAAGAATAATTTTTACAGGTTTGTGGAGATATCCATGGTCAATTCTATGATCTCAAAGAACTATTCAAAGTTGGAGGTGATGTTCCAGCAACAAACTATTTGTTTATGGGAGATTTTGTAGACCGAGGATTCTATTCTGTTGAAACATTTCTGTTACTTCTCGCTTTAAAGGTATTACTAAAATAAACTTTAAAAACATTCTATAATTGAAATTTTAATACAAATTGTTTATAATATTTATATTAATATGCAGGTTCGCTATCCAGATCGTATAACACTAATTAGGGGAAACCATGAGTCTAGACAGATTACACAAGTATATGGATTTTATGATGAATGTTTAAGGAAATATGGTACTATAACAGTTTGGAGGTAAGAACTTTTTGTATTTATTTAAGAAAGACAACTTACTCACAAGGGCACCCTAATCAGTATGCAACATTTTTGTAATGATTGATGTGTATTGCTTTATTGGGTGAACAGTTTCGTAAGTTTACCCAATAAAGAGTGACCCTAAACTTCTGAAAATGTCCACTAAATTTGTTTAAATTGTATTAAAATACTTAGAAAGACCTTAATTGTACTTTTTACAGTCCTTTAAAGATGTACATTACTGTATACCTTTCTAATTACAATTAAGTATTAATGTTTCAAGCAAAGTTTATGCAATTTTTCTGGGAGTAATACCAAGAATCTTAATAAGATTTTTTAGCTTTCGCACATATGTGATTTACTAATTGAAAAAATTTATCTGGAATCTCAAATTGTGTTTAGAATCTTAAAAAAGACTGATATAAAAGCTGATAAATTATTGTGAAAACCCAATGTATTCCATGATTTTGATCTAATTGAAAAGGTCGACATACTGATACATTTTAGAAATGATAGGTATAGGTAGATATAGGTAGTCAAAATCCATTGAGTATATCATATCCATTTACTGGTGTCAAACTTAATTTGTGAGCTTCTTGTAATAATTAATTAATACTTTAGATATTGCACGGAGATATTTGACTACTTATCATTGTCAGCCATTATTGACGGAAGGATATTCTGTGTTCACGGAGGGCTCAGCCCATCAATACAGACATTAGACCAGATTCGTACCATTGACCGCAAACAGGAGGTTCCTCATGATGGCCCGATGTGTGACTTATTATGGAGTGACCCTGAAGGTATAATATACATAGTATAGTACAATTGTTTTGGAACTCTTTGGACTTCTTTATACTGTATGTCAATAATTCTATAAAAGAAATTGTATGTAGGTTAATCTCATACAAATATCTTAATAAGTTATGCATTCAATTTAATATTATTTCGTTTTTATTAACAAATGACCTATTATTGTTATAAAATATAAATTTTATCCTTTATTTAAATCCTGATGTATTATTTTGTACTAACGGTACCTAGTCGTTGCACATACGTAAAACTCGGAAGTCTATAGCAATCTCCAAGATTCCATCTATAACTAACAAAAATTCATGCAAATTGGTTCAATGATGTTGGTAGGAAAACATAACAAACTGCTCTTTTTTAATATTAGTCATGACTTCTAGTTTACCTACCATACTGTTACTTCTATAGCGATAGTAATGATAATCAAATAAAGACAGCTTATGCTATGTGCCATAATTTCAGCTATAAGACAATGAAAGCCCCGTTAAAAGCTACCAAATCAGCAGATAAAATAATTGTTTATTGTGTTTCTGCTAGGTGTACCCTAAAAACGCTTTTAGAGAAAAACTGTTCAATATTACAAACCGACACTTCAAGTTTATTACAGATAGATTTTATTTTTATTTCTTAGTATTTAAGATTAGATCTGCTAATGAATTACTGTTAGAAAACCAATTCATAGATCCACATATATTCAGATACCCAAGGTTGGGGAGTATCGCCCCGCGGTGCCGGCTATCTATTCGGGTCTGACGTGGTCGCACAGTTCAACGTGTCCAATGATATCGACATGATCTGCCGTGCGCACCAGTTGGTCATGGAGGGTTATAAGTGGCACTTCAATGAAACAGTTCTCACTGTCTGGTCTGCCCCTAACTACTGTTATAGGTAAAATCCTAATAAATACTACCAAATATCAAAATTCATTTCATAGTATGGGGCCGTTCAAATGTTTTATGCTTTGCTTATTTTAGATGACTCGGGAGGTAGGGGGTCTAGATAATGATTAGATTAAACTTCTGATCATGAATCATTAAAAAATCAATATGTTTATTGCAAAATGTTTACGGAAGCATGGGGAGGGGGTAAGAGCTTTGCTTATTTTGACTGACAAAGAGGATGGGGGTAAATAATTGTAATAAGTCGGCTTACGTAATACTTTAATAGTACCTATGTACTTGTACTGATACAGTTTATTTTGTCTCATATGAAACTCAACGCAGGGCCCCTTCTATCATTAATGCAGTAATGAGCTCGTTAGTTTTTGTTTATAATATAGTCTTTAAAATTTTACATCCAAAGTATAGAATCAAATTTAATACGTTATAATTTTTAAAAAATTCTAGATGTGGAAACGTCGCAGCGATATTAGAACTGAACGAAAATCTTCAACGCGAATTCACGATATTTGAAGCGGCACCGCAGGAGTCACGCGGCATACCATCCAAGAAACCACAACCAGATTACTTCTTATAATATCGCTCAGGCACTCCGCATGGTACAATAAACAAGGTATGCCGTTATACGCTTTACTGCTCAAAGCTCGTTAAGATTAATTATTATTTTGTTTAAGTACATTATTCCAACATGGGAAGTAAGAAAGAAAGTAATCCGAATTCATTAAATATGTTAACTAATGTGCAATAGTAATTTCATATAAAACTTTGTGCGGTACCTAGAAGGTACTCTATTATGAACATTAATGCCATCATCAAATATTTTGACGTAACGGTTTTAGTTTAAGAGAGCGAGCATACCATGTTTTATTGTGCCATAAATATGTGAATAATCGTTTGTGTTAATTTGTGATGTAAAGACTGCCAAGTGTAAGAATTTGCATTATTTTTAAGATATGAGTATGCGCTTAGTTTTAATAGTGAATTTATTTCGTGAGTGCCCGCTATAGTGTTTTCCCAAAAACTTGATTTTTGCGTACAATGCTTTCTGTTTACATATTGCATAAATACAAGTTGAAAATGGCCTAGACTTAATTGTGTGTCAAAAATAAGAAGGCCACGAATTACATTGGGTCATATCCTACAAATTAAATGAGTTTAAGAACGTTTGACAGTTTTCTATGTTGTCTCAATTTGTAATAAGGAATAAAAAGTATGATTTTTGTGACTTGAGTTATTATTTGTAAAGTACATAAAGGAATTAAGAGACTTGATTGGTTTTGAGTCACATTTTCTATAAAAAGGATGATTATTATTTTCAATCGCTAGACATTGTATACCTGAAGGATTGACAGATTTTTTAAAATGCCACTAATAAATATTCCTTAGTTTAAAAGTTAAAAAAGGACAATTGATAAATTAGACAAAAATAAGTATCTGTGACATTATGATTAAATTCGTTGTACTGAGATGAAAATGTATAAATTCATGTAATATTCAATGTATCCATTTTCATCTAATAACATTTGTGGAAGAATTAATACAGCTTAATATAAACTAGTATTTTAATGGATTATATAAATATTCAGAAAAGTTTATTAGTCTATTTCTGTCTAAACAATATACTGTCCGAAAAGTTGTCAAGGGTCCTGTACTTATTGTGGTCTTGATTTTATTGCACGTTATCGTCTTGTCGACGTAGAGTTTTGAAGTAATATAAACCATCTCTGATACGCTAATGTAAACAGCGAAATAACGACCATGCCACTTTTGTCAGGAAATATGCTTAATATCTAAAAACTCAGACTGCTTAAGAAAACAAAAGCAGAGAGAGAACACTAGTATTTTTTAAATATAAGATCAAGTCGAATTTTGCGAATACTAAAAATCTGAGATTTAATGTGATACAGTATAAAAATCACTGCCAAAGCAGGCTCCATATAGAATAACTTAGATCGATCTAGATTATAGTATATCTTAACAATTAAATTTTTAAGGTAGACGAAGTGGTATTTCCTTCTGTATTGTATATAAAAATTCGTCTACACTTGGTATTGTAAAGTTTCCGTATTATATTTTAAATAATCCTATCTAAACTTTTTAATACCTTGGTACCAGCTTAACATAACAGGTTAGAGTAAATATTTAATTTAGATATAGTTTCTGTGGCTTGCTCTAACAAATATATCATTTGAATACTTTAGACGTTGGAAACGGCGAATATATAATAAATTTTACATGATTTTAATCGGTTCTAAACAGGATTTATCATAAACTGAACTGTAATTGTAGATGTAAATTTAATTGTAGTTATGAACTTCAATAAAATATGCCTTAGTGTTACTATGCAGCTATTTAAAAATAGTTGGGATTTTTTTGCAAAATTATTGGTAGAATGATAAAGTAGTCAATAGAAATTTGTTGCGTACTATCGTATTTTTAGGCGACTTGTGAATCATATAACTTATAATATTAACCCTCACACGACATATTAAAAGAAATCACCAACATACTTCCAGTTAACAATTTTAGATGTATAATAGTTACTACGAGACCAATCAATCCAAATATAGGTTATCGAAAGAATCGCTGTTGAAAGTTGAGATTTAAAAACTAGTGAACATAGTTCAAACTACACTGTAGGTTTAAGTTTAACGATGCATTCATTTAAATTAAGTTTTCTAAAAAAAAATTGTTAGAATACAATTTTTATAAGTCATTACGTTGTAGTTTTAACAATTGTTATAGTGTTAAGTCTTCAATTATCTTTCTTGGTGTGCGATCGTGAAATGTATATGTAAGCGCATACGGCTCATATACGTACTTGTAAATATTGAAAATGTGTGAATACTTTTATTGATATTTTATTCACATTTCAACCACAGTGTATGTAAAGGTGGCTCTTATTGTCCGTGATCTCACGCAACAGCGCATGCGCATCCAACAATATAAAAAGTGAAATTATGAACAATAGACCACCTCCACATTTGTTCCTTGCAAATACGTCTTAAAATAATTTATAACTAACCAAAAGTAAAAAATGAATCTTTTTGTAATATTAATAATTTATAGGATAACTCAATTAGATTTTTTTATATATTGTTTGATTCTTATTTTTGATAGGCGTAATTTTTTTAAATACTTTTTTTAGAATGTCTTAATAACTATAAAATCTATTGATCTTTTGTTTGATGGTATATAAAAAGTGATTGAAATTGTTAGTTCATAGCTCAACATTGAAATTTAATACAAAAGGTTATAGTTACAATTAGCAAAATGATCTCTAATATTTTATACATTGCGTTTCGATTTTGATTTCTTGATAGTAATTTTTAACATCTAGTGTGTCATTACAATCATTTACTGTTCCTTTATATTTTGGTAGAAACCAAATTTGTATATAACAATCTTTTTTTTATATAATTAAACCAAACTAAATTTCATTGATCTATTTATTTAACACAAATTTTATTTGAGGTAACAGCATTATCACAATATTTAAATTAAAAATGTTACATGTGTCATGAACAAATATGATTACAAACATCAGTGAGAATGTCCCCACATTTAGTGGATACCTTGATATCAATAATATTGTCAGCTCTTGTAGGCCCTATATTTAGAACTGCTACTTTTTTCCCTTCATCCTTTGCTTGCAATATGATTCTGTAGCTTGAGTAAACAGTTAGGCTGGATCCAAGTACAAATATGGCATCACTTTGAGTTACTAGTTGGTTAATCTTTTCTACTCTTGCCTTTGGAACATTGTCACCAAAGAAAACAATATCTGGTTTCAAAGGTCCGTCACATTTTGGACAAAGAGGTGTACGAAAGTTGTCTACTTGTTCCTAAAAATTAATTTTTAAAATATCATCTATTCAAGTTTCCTGAATGTTTAAATAGCAACACATCTTAAGATAATTTATAGACTTGGTTTAAGCATTAATATTTGTATAAGTTATTTTTATCCTGCCATGTTTACATTAAATCTACTTCAGATTCAGTCTGCTATACCTTGCTTGAATGACCCAATGTCTTGGTTTTGAAGTTTTTAACCAGGGTTTTTTAGAATGACATGCAATGTGACCATTCAACTAGAAATATTATTTTAAATATCTTAATTTTTATGTTACATTTTCCCTATCTGTACCAATATTTTCTTGAATTTCTTTACCTTAGAGAGTTCAACATCACCGTCAGGCCTTATCATACTGAAACTACTTTTCATATCCGGATTATTCTTTAACAGCTCATCCTGTAGTTTAAATCGATCTATTTCATATGGACAGTTTAAACACTTCACAATATATCCAGTACCATGTAGCTCAATAACATTTATTGAACCAGCTTTGTGGTGTAATCTGTCCACATTTTGTGTTACCACTGTTGACACTTTACCTGCCTATAAAAAGAAAGAAATTTTGAATATATTACAACATTGATTTGACAGTGATACTTTAAAAAAAATATATTCAACCAATTTAAAAAATGTCATTTAAATACTTCAAACAGTTAACATTATTTAGGCCAAAATTTGTAAATAGTGATATGATTTACACAATAAATAATGGCATTGGTTAATTTGCTTGGATAATATAAAAAAATGTAATAAATTAAACGAGACTTATTTTATATTTACATAACACAAAATGCTTTATTTTTACATATATTATAGATTTTTCTTATTACCTTTTCAAGATCTCTGAGAGCAAAATGTGTCGCATTCGGTTGTATTGAGCTGAATCTAGGCCAACCAACAAAATTTCTCGCCCAGTACCTCTGCCTCACTTTAGGATAGTTCACAAATTCCTGGTACTGTATAGGTTTGTGATTAGTTCTTGCGTATAAACCAACTTCTTCAGATCTGTAGTCAGGTATTCCTTATAAAAATCCACATAGGTACTTTTATGTCGTGCCAAATACGCAATAGTGAAAACATAAAATGTGATAAAAGGATTAAATTTTAGGCCTACTTACCTGACTCTGTTGATATTCCAGCACCTGTAAGTACCAAAATATTTTTGTGCTTTTGTAAAAAATCTAATAGATTATTGTAATCCTTTTCGTCGGGAGGTTTGTATGCGGGCACATATACAATTTGCCTTAACATACAGCTTTGCTGGACAAATTTCCTTAACGTCAGCTGCATTTTTACGAATACTAAACGAATATGTATTCGTATAGACGACTTTTTCAAAAGCTATAGATCTATAGTCCATCAAGTAGCAATCATTACAATCATTACATTAGACAGCTGACAAAAAGATTTTTTTTTATTATATTTTAATACAATTTACAATGGAATTCGAGTTGTTGACACTGACGGAACGAAAGGCAACTACCACTTAGGTTTTATAGGTTATGGACAGTTTAATGTTGTTTGGTACTTAGTGCGGTCAATAGTCATCGCTTTCATGTTATTTTAAAACTAGGCATTCATATTTTTGATATAATGACACTTTATAAACTGAAATCGGCAACTACCATACTTATTGAAGAAGATTACAACATAAACAGTTTACCACTACTTCAAGGTTTGGTATATGATGAAGTGTTGAACGTATACTGCTTTGAACAACCAGTTCCTACTTGGCAAGGCGTATTTACTAATAAACCTTATCCTTGTTATAGTGAATTACCAAAAGTGTATGTTAAAGCTAAGGAAAAAACAACAGTAATTATTGATTCAATAAATCAAATGGCTGTTACATTGGGCTGGAATAACTGTTTGCAATGTTTAAGAGATTTTCAGCTAGACTCGAATGTTATCAAACTTATATTGATTCTACATAAAGATTGTATTTTACTAAATTCTAAACTTCAAATTCATTTAAATCATATAGCGCATGCAATTGTAAGTTTTGATGCAAGTAATCGGGATAAATTAAATATACAAATTAAAAAAGCCGGTAAATTTGTCAAAAGTGAAGAAATAATATCATATAATTCAAAAACAAGTTGTATCCAATTGAGTCCTATAATTAAATTGAGTAAAGTAGATGAAGTTGAAAAAGTTGCTCCTGCAAATTTAACAACATTCAAAATAGAAACGGATCAAATATCTCAACTGGAGAAAAACAAACTAAAGTTGCCATATATGAGTAAGATAAATCAAGGGAGAGTGTTTTATGAACCTGATGCAGTGGATGATTGGGATGATGAAGACCCAGATGATGATCTTGATATTTAATGTATATAAATATAAGTATAATGCAATATATTCTATTTTATTACTTCACCTACCATATATATAAAAAATATCTGTATTAAATGTAATGAAAAACATAGGCTCATAATATGGGTGAATTGTTAGGTCAAATCAAATAAAATTTAATTTACAGGACTCTAAGAGATTTTCCTGCTGCTTAACCATTTTTGTTTTTCATGTGATATTTGTTTAATTATGTATCTTGAATTGCAATGTTTAATGAAATAGCCTTCAGAAATCTTTCATAAATTAGCTCTTATGTACCAGTTATTCATTTTATAACATTTAATAGTAGTGTTGCTAATAACTATACTTGCTTAACAAGTGTTGGTTAATCAAGTATTCAATACTAGTAGAAAAAAATTATTTGATTGGCTGTTGGTTAAGTCAGCATTAGAATACTGCAAATCGGCAAGCCTACATAAAAGTATTGGTTTGTGTCAAGCAATATAAGTTTAGTAGTGTTATAGGTAGTGGAAGACTACTCTTGTCTAGATAGACATGTAAATTTAAAAAGGAAATTGTAATTGTATTGCTTGCCATATTTTTCTATATATCTGATACACTTATGCAAATGCATAAGTAACCAAATGATTTGATAATTATAATTGAAGGATTTCCCAGAAAATCAAAGACTGTATACAAAGAATTTATTTTTATTATTTTTCTATAACCTGTTACAATTTTGCGATTTTTTTTCTGCCACATATCTCATGAAATTACACACATATCTAGATAAAGTAGAAATCATGTACATGGAAGTTTACATTATTCAATATAACTAAATCATCAATTGCGTTTCGATCTTAAAATATACTTTATAAGAATAATTTTCAAGACCTAACAACTTAAACAAAATATAATTATAACCATTTCAATAGAGCATCTAAGTGAGATACCTAAGAAAGGTTATTGAATAATAAACATGAACCATGTTACTAAAAAAAAATGTAATGTGAATAAACTGAATATATTACAATTAATATAATTCAGTATGTTGCAAACGGAATACTTACACAAACAAACTGGTTTAAGGGGTGGAAATAAATGAATCAACCCATCTCCAGTGTCCCCATAAACAAACCAAAATGACAATAAAGCCATTGATACATATAATAAAGCTAACAAAATAGATATATGATAAAAATGATTTACAACCTCACAACCTAACAAAATCCTTCCAGTACATTTACAAGGTTTTTTCTGCATGTTTTAATTAAATAATGGAACATACATATATTATAGCAGGCGAGATAGAACGATACATGTACACAGAATGAAACTTTATCTAACTCAAGCCGAGTGAAACTACCCTCCTAATTATTATAAAACATATTATTTCAGAAAACTATATATATTCTTTCCAAAAAATGCTTCAAAGTTCTTTCAACATTATATGTATTCAGTTATAACTTCAAACACATTTTTAAAAAACTATATAGCTTAATGAAAGGGTTGCAGATAGAATATGGCTAATTGTATTTGATTATGTAAAAATTATAATAAAATAAACCAAAGATCTTAGAACATAGGTATGCATAATAAAATTATTTGTTGACCTTTGTAAGTTTATTTTTATTAAAATGAAATAAAATACTAGGTGGTTTTATTACATAGTATTTTGTGGCTTAAATATTGTTGTAGAATTCTAACACAAGTACCAGCCTTCATCAGAATTCAATATCAGTTGTGAGGCTTCACATAAATCTTCAATGCTAGCATTGAAGGTGGTAGTCAAGTTTTTGAGCAAAAGGTGAACCATAAACCACAACATTTAAAAAAGTCTATATAAATAATAGGAGTGGTATAAAACACTTGTGGGTGGTCAAGAGTAGTAATAAATACGAGGGTGTTTCAGTCAGCTTACATTAGAGATTTATGTCGCCTACTCTCTCATCTCTTTGAGTCGTTCCTCCCGTGGCCGGGCACCACCAAATATTGATGAGGCCTGACTTGTGGCCGCGAGTGAATTCACTGGCTCCTTAACTGTTCTCGGCTCTAGCACGAGTTTCGGCCTACCAGAAGTATCTGTAAAGATATCATTAACTACACTACACATATCTACTATATACTTGGGCAGAATTATATAACTACTTAAAGTGTAAGTAATTATTGTCATGTATCACTCTTAAATTAAAACATTTAAACCTCTATCTACAATTCTACAGCATAGTGCATAAAAAAGATGGAAAGTATACCAGGCCTAGACGGCGGCATGTCGTCGAAGTTCCTCCTGGGACGGTTTCCGCCGGGCGGCGGCGCGTTGGCGGAGCGTCCCATACGGCCCCACTCGCCTGGACGAGGCTCCTCCGAAGAGCCGCGGGATCCTCGGTCGTTCCACCGTTCTCCGCCGGGTCCCCCACCTCGTTCGCGGTCTAAGACAAATCCAACTTATAAAAACCCGAGTAATGCTAGGTTTTCAGAACAGTCGAGTACCGATGGCGGTTGGGCAGGTGAGGCAAAGGTCTCCGGAAATTTGAGTTGATATTCTCGGCGCGAAGAAGGCCGCCACTTTCTGCACGGTATAGATTAATAAATGCTTGAACAGGGGTCAGTTCTTAAACGCATTCTCCAACAATAAAAAATAAAGATTTCAGAACAATGCTCTTTTTTATTGATCAGAGACAATTTTAAATATTGTATATTTGGATATTAATTGCTGCAGTATATATTTTTTGTCAACGATTTTTTCGTTACTTTGTTAAGCCAGTTCAATTTATTCGCAATTCTTCTCAGAGCACACGTTTTTGAGCAGACCTGTAACCTTTAGTTCATGATGCAATTTGATTAGATGTTGTATGATTTATCTACAAACGTCCCAATTTAAAAAGATGGCCGCATACCCAAGATCCTGTTTAAACATTAGAAAATGTGTTAATGAATTAATTCCCATAACTTTATAACTGGTTCAATATTTTAAAATTATGCCCAGAAATAAAATGAACAATTTAACACAAAGAAATGACTCAATAAAAAAAATACAACAGTTCACACAGATCACTGTATTCGCAACCAACCCCAAAGTAAACGAAACAAACAGATAGTTGTTTTTCTTTTAATATTGAGTTCCTTTCGTGACATTTTCGCGATACTAAAATTACTTTAATTTTATTAAAATAATGTTATAATCAACGATGAAATAAAAATGAAAGTTATTAAATGTAGTACATATTTACAGACTAAAACATATGTATGTTCAAACTCTCACAAAGTAGGCTTTCAAATCTATTTGTGACAACGAGAATTGATAATATTTTACTGAACTCTCATTTTGATCTCACGTATTTAATAAACTAGAAGCAGCATCTCTTATTGCAGGCTACTTCTTTATAACCAAACATGAGAAGACTTTGTATGCTTAACATTCGTGTCATGTACATATTTACAAATGATGTTGACCAGCATTAAAGTTGTATCGCATTGTATTAGAAATATTTTGTTAGTGATTAATGTTTGAAGCATCTGATTGAACACAAAATGTGACAACAGAAAAGACTTGTGGCAAATTTTAATATACTAATTGTACCATTTCAGTGAGGCAAACTAATATAGAATTTACTGAAAACAAATTCTTTGAATGTTATCTTTCTGGCAGTTATGGGAAATTCAGAATCATTTAATGAATATATGAAACAAAAAATGATAATTTTCAATCGACACAAACAGTGCCTCTTCATTAGTGGCGAAGTAATTTAAAGATTATATTTAGAAGCAACTTGTCAAATACAAGATTAGACAATGTGATGTCAACCATCAGTCGAATAGATTTTAAAGCGAATTTTAGCTGCAGTCTATGAAATCCAAAACTCTTATAGGATATATTCCATTAAGCACAAAAATCATGCTCTCGAGCACATTATTTCCGGTTCCACTTGCTTACATGCGTTACAATTAACTCAAGTGGAAAGGATTATGGAATATTTTGAATATTAATGTAAACATTATAAATTGAGAATTTGAATAAATAAAACACAAGCTAAGAGAGTTGGTTACAATAATATATGATTTACTTAATTAATGTGGCGCATTCGAGTAATTTATGCCACTGCACTGCAATTTTGCTGTCGCCATGTAACTTTTCCAAATACCGAATAATTGGTTAACGTCAACTCCACATTTGCAGATAGATGCCTTTATGAGCATCATATAACACAACTCATAACTGAATTCCTGTTACCGATCCCTAACGACCATCAAGTAAGCCTCATGCTTGGCACACGGGAACCACAGACAAGTCTTTTCTGAGAATGTTAGTGATGTTACCATGTGTGAACCCTCCACCCTGGTGCCTCGGACCACGACCGACGGCGTCGAAGTGGTCGTACGTACCACGCCCGCCATCCCGCCTGAAGCCTCCTCGGCCGCCATCGCGACCGCCATCACGACGTCCCCTGTCGAAACCACCCCCTCTATAAATAAGTACTACCTAATATAAACAACTATGCTCTATTCGTAGAGAGATGTAATATACCAGCTTTTGCCCGCGGCTACAGTCGCGTTCATGTTCATATTCATTAGACTTGTAACTTCGCCAAATTTACTCATAGGAAAAAGTGTTTGCATATGTTACATTAAATATATTACCATCATCCTACTTCTTAACTCATTGGGTGTGGGTCGCCCCGATGTGTTCTTATATATATTATTACATTTATAATGGTATAGTCCCAATTATGTTGAATTGCAATATTATTAAAAATGACACATTAAGTTATGTGCAAGAATCAAATTGTGTGGCAATATTCAATAATTACTCAGGCAATTGTTTCTAATTGAAATTGATTTTAAAACAAAGTTTTTATGAACCAAGTAACTTATAGTATATTATAACTATGTGTTGAATAGGTTGTCATAAAGAGGTGATAAAATTGTTATATCTTAATAACATAGAACAAAGGTTGTATTTAATAATTATTTGTGTAAATTTTTGTCTATAGTGGGGCAGATACATTTCTATGTCCTAAAACAATTTTAGCCCAAACAAAAATGTAGACAATTTTGAACCTAAAAGACGTTTTGCACAAAGTCTACAATTTACTTAAATATAGAAATACAGCTGTATAGTCGATTTAATAAAAACAACCCTATTATACCTCTGTTCAGTAATTTTTACAAACAACATTTAAAAGATGATGACTTCATAAGCTGTGACATCATAGTTAGTTAGATAACTATCCAGACTTTCAAAGATATTATCGAATTTAGTTTTTTAATAGTACTTGTGGTGTTTATCTTCTCGATCTTTACTTTCTCATAATTTTACAAAATAACAATGACAATTTGCTTGACACAATTATAGCATATAATAAAGTAATATTATATTGAAAACAAAATCTAACATCTGTTCTAATATGAATGCAACTTCAAACAATCGCTTAATGTTTCTTTATATATTAAACAATTTTAGAAAATCAACATTTATAGAAACAAAAAATGGTTAAGTAAAACAAACCATACATACCTATCATTTCTCTTTTCTTCAGCTACATCAATTTTTATATAGTTACCATCTACATTTAGGGCACCATTCAATTCAATTGCTTTTATCAGATCCTCGAGATATTCAAATTCCACATAGCAAAAGCCTTTAAATTTATCAGTTTCTTTATCCATAACCAACCTCACATTTTTAATGTTTAGGTCCTGAAATAAATAATATAAATCTATATAGCAAATGTTTATTGTATCTTTCAATAGTGAATATAAAAAACATATTATTAAATTTTTCTTCACATTTTTGTTACTATTAACCTTACACCAAAACATTAATAGATTCCATTCCTACTTGATCCATCATGATTCCATTAAATCTTACAAATTCTATAAATATATTATTTGTAAAAAATTATCTATTACATGCATGGTTTCACAGAATAAAATATAAATTATTAAAAAAAAAAGTAGCTTTAACACACAGAAGTATTTCCTTAATGTTGTCATGTGACTGACCTATTATTAAATAGTAGTAGGTCATAATCTGTCAATGTCTACTTTACAAATTCAATTAACAATGTTTATAGATTACAATATGAGACAAAAACAGACACATGTTGTTTTGGAATCTTAAAGCTTATATGACTTTACTTAAAGAGAAGCCATAAAGTTATTTAATTTTGCTTATACTAAGGTGTAATTAAATTTAATAAAAATAATCTTTTTCAAACAACTAATACAATGTTAATCAATAATTAAGTCTTTCATTTTTGCAATGATACATGTTATAACCTGTGAAATACAAGTTATTGTTTGGCTAACTATAGAAATATTAATAAAAATGCAAAAACATCACTTAAAATCACGAATATGAAAAATTTAACCAATAATTATACTTCAAATGCCTTCATGTCATTAAAGAGAACAAATTTCTGCTTCTCAGTTCTTGGTATTGTTTATGAGAAATGATAGACTTTCCTTTTTATCAGAGGTAATTTTAACAAAATTAATGGTTTCATTATGCATCTTAAGAACTTTTAGTCACTGTAACTGTATTATTATTAAGTATTAAGCTTTAAAAGGCAAGACTTTCATTTAAAAAATATTATAAAGTATTCAGTTTTAATACTATTAAAAGTTTCAGTATTTTGCTTTAAAAATTATTCATATTTTTTACAGATAAACCTTAACCCAGTAAAACATGTATACTTTTGGAAACATATTCAACAGCATAGTTATGTGCTTTTGGAAACAGTCTGAATAGACAAAATAACATATCCTCCTATATAGATTGGCATTAGAATCACTAATTAGATGATAAATGACCTAAACCGTGACATAATCGTTATCCAAGACATTGAAATTTACCAAATAATATAAGATAAGGGAATAATTAACACATGACCCTCATCTTGTCATATTATTGCCAACTTTTCTTTAAAAAATTTAAGTTAAATGCCAAATACGTTTAAAATAAAAAATATATATACCATGTCTAATAACACTGATGCACTTAGAAATCTACAATTTGTGAACAGATACTTACAGGAAAGATTCTATTAATATCTCCTTGTATAAGTCCAGAAGGAAGATTTCCAACATAGGCTTTGTAAGGAGGCTCCGTCGGTAACGGGCGGCCGCCCGCTGTCCTTCTCCCGCCACCATAATCCCTGCACAATCACGATAACCGTGCTATAGTATAACCTATAAGTCTAAATCCATTACAATTACACACATTAATTACATCAATGCAGTTTTATGAAGTCGATTAACATGAAACGAATTTATGTACGGACACTCTTTGTTAAAAAAGCGTTTTCTTTCAATGTTATCCCACCGTCAATGAAATGTGATGGAGGCATGTATATCGGTAGACGATTCACCAAACTCTTATTTTTAAAACACTTTCTTTTTATCGCGCTAAATTTATACCATTAAATACTGTAAATTACGTATTGAAACAATAAATACCTCGGATTTCCATCATCAAAACCACTACGACCTGCCATGTTTAGAAACACGGAATACTAAATGCGCGCGCATCGTTTTCTAGAAGAGGTCTCTTTCGGTTCGTCTGTTTTTCTAAAAATACTTCTCGATAGAAAATTTTATCATAAATTAAGACACTATTAGAAATTATTAATATATCAATATTTTTATCTAAATCAATACAAATTTTCTGATATCTGAAAGTGGAAAAATATGTGTGTATACTTTTTCTTAGATGTAAGATGAAAGCAGAATGGTATTATTAATTTTAAAAATCATTGTTAAATTACAAAAAATAAACCAAAAAGATCTGTGCGATTTCTACAAGATATTCAATAAAAATTAAATTTTATTAAATTTCTATTATATTTTATGCCTACGTTCTTTTACACTACTCTGTGAAATTATTGACAAATTAGGTATAAAGACAATTGGGTTTAATTAAAGACTTTATGCTGTCAAATATTTCATGAATTTTTCAATGTCAGACGTCAGTCCATTTCTATTTGACGTTTATGTAAATTAAGATTTGGTGCCCATGTGGGTTTCAAACAAGTCACTTGATCGCTTCTTAGGAAAAATATTATGCATTGAATGAAAATGAAAGACGAAACGAAATTAGAAAAACCGCAGAAGGATGTGACAGCATCGTTACTAGAGGCCTTTGACTCGTTAAAATCAGAAAAACAAGATGAAAAAGTATCTGGAGGCGCCAAAATAATTTTGCGGTTACAATTAAATGAGGTTAGTTTTCTTATAAATAAATTTAAAATCGTTGTAATGATAATTCTTATGAATTTATATTGATTTAATATGGCTAAGGTCTTAAGGTTGGCAATACATCTTCTAGATCTACTGATCTTGGAGGTGTCCATAGGCCACAGAAATCGCATAATATACGTTAACTGTATGCTCGTTTGCGTACCTATCGCATAAAAAAAGTAAATTTGTTTCAGAATGAAAAGGATAAACAATATGCTCTGAAAAGGATCATAAGAAGTTTAGGCGCGAATACTCCAGACCTTAGAGTAGGTTATTTTGCTACACTTGTTACCTTTTTGTCACAGTTTCCTGAGATAACAGTATCTCAATTACTGGAATTAACCAAAAAGGAACTTCATGCTAATGGATCATCTAAAAGTGTAAGTAATAATATCTTAGAATATGTTAAATTCATGATGCGGTTATTCCTATGTATAAATAAGGTTGTAACTAATAGATAAATAGTTACTGACTTAAGTTATCTTTACACTAGTAATGCTCCACATCATAATGTGTACTTAAAATAAAGTAGCTGATAACTGTCTCTAGGGCCTAATAAAATTCCATCAAAATGAGTTCAACAAGTTAAGTGGGGCAGTATAACAAAGTCGTATTGCATTTATAGTATAATGTATAGCTGTAACTTTTATGGTTATTTAATAACAATAGTAAGCTTGATTTCTTTTATGTGAAAAGCCACCCTGAAGAAATATGCAACTAAACAATATCCTCTTATTTAAAAACAGGAACTAGGTGATGTATCTCTTGGACAAATACTTGTTTGTGGAGCCATATTCAGGTCAGGATTAATGCTCAAATGTACAGAAGATGAACAAAAACAAATAATACAAACCCTCCAAACAGCAAGTTCAAAAAAATCATATTTGGGAACTCTGGGATCTTTGATATTACTGGACTTCGTTAAAGAAGTAAGTTATTGAAAATACTATTATTACTTTTTTTCCTCATTATATACTTGTACTTTATACACTTTTTTCTTATTATATTTCCAGCTAGATGAAGATCAATTTTCTTCTATTATATGGTCTAATATCAAAACAAACTATAAAAAGGAAATAAAAGAGCAAACATTGGATTCTTTACATTTTCTTTTAGTGGTTAGTTTCAAATTTCCAAAAAAGGTGAAAGTGAGCAAATTGTTTGGAGTACCAGACATATTACATGAGGATCACATACCAGACATATGTGACAAACTACTGGTAAAATTTACAAATATATATGTTTTTTAAATTAGTTCATGTTACTATAGATGGTTTCTATATAAAATAAATTAGAATCCCTTAATATCTTTTTTAAAATATTTTGTTTTTTAGGAAGGCATTGACTTGTCCACTGTTAATCATCCAGTCTATGCAGAAATAGGAACTCAAATAGCTCGATCGCCCCTACTTTTATCATTTTGGATGAAAATAGATAATCAGCTCATAAAACACAACCGAAACAGAGAGTTAGTTGCTATCAATCTACTAAACACTCTTTTCCTAAATATGGAAAACAATGTACAGTTTATACCAGATTTAATTAGCAAAAATTTCTTTAAACTTTTGTTGGATTGGTTTAAAGGCCTTCAGACAGCTAGTAAAGTCAGAAATCGAAAAGAAAATGAGGATGACCAGAAAATTATGATTAAAAAAGGGAAAGAATTGCTCAATTCCCTTGTCAAGGCTTTAAAAAATGAATCAGTTACGAATGAGTTACGAATTGAAGTATTAAAAAAATTGTTATTTAATCCTGGAGAAGTAAATTTCACTGATATAACAGGAACAAATATAGTGAAATTATTATGCACAGACTTAGATAAAGATGGAGTAATAAAAATTACAAAGTTGTTGAAAAAAGTTCTTCTAAATACATCAAAGAAGTTTGTAAAAGAAGGGGTAGAGAGGAAATGGTTCACAAATGAAAGAATTAAAGCCGCTGAAATGATATCCTTTTTAGTTAGTCATGAAGCAGTCAAAGATGATACAGATTTCAAAATCACATATATGCAACTACTAATGTGTTTTGGCTTTTTTAAAATTGGTGGGGAGGACAATGTAGTTGTCAGCACTGAATTAGCAGGTAACATTAAAAGTATTTATTATTTTCAAACTAATAGAATGATTCAGGTATTATTTAAATACATTCATACGGATTGCCAGGGAGTACACTTTTCTACTTACTATGCTGATGGACATCTATTGCTTTCTTTAGTGTTGTAATGCAAACTTATGAAATTGACCCTTGTCATAGTTTTTTATTACTTGGTCCTTTTAATTTCTACTAGGCATACTCAAAGCATAATCAAGTATATATTTTTCATCATTCTAATTTAATTCTTTTCTCCACAATCACAAACTTTGTAAAATGTCTCTTTGTCATTCTTTCAATAAAAATGAGATTACCAGAGATTTGTCAGTTCTCCAAATAGTATATATTTTAAATTTAATATTTCTTTTCTAGGGTCTATAAAGTCATCGTTTTATCGTTGTTTTACATCAAAATTTACAAATGTTGATAATCTTGTGGCAGTACTTACTTCTCTATGTCACTTTATATCGAAAATAATGCGAAAAAATCAAGTAAAAGAAAAACTAGAGAAGCAATTTTCAAAAGAAAACTTTGTATGTTGGGAAATGCTTATGGCAACATGTGAAAAAATTGAAAAGATTCAAGTGAAACTTAAAGTGGATAAGGTATTCCTTATATTACTATATCAGCTTGGCTTGTTCTTATTCTCAGAACCGACACATGTGAAGATAGCACGCAGTTCAATAAAAGAGTTAAAAGACTGCTATGAACACTACAGTATGGGTAATGAGAAAAGAAGACAAAAAACTAAAAATATTACTAATGATGAACCGGAATGGATTGAAGTTATGATAGAGATATTATTGTCCATACTGTCTGTTGAATCAAGTGTGTTGCGGTCAGTTGTACAGTGTGTTTTTAGGCTTTTATGGGAATATATCACACCATCCTCTATTGAACAAATTATTTCTGTATTAGACCCAGATAATGCTGAAAATCCATTGATACAGGATAGTGACTCTGAGGATGAAAAACAGAGTGACGATGAAGATATGGAGACAAATAACACAAAAGAAGATGCAAATAAAGAAACGGACAATGAAAGTGATGACACCAATGAAGATGATGAGGATGATGATGATGATGATAATGAACTAAAAAATCCAGAACAGCTCAGATTAGCAGTACAAAAGGCATTAGGAAGTGCTGCTCTCGATGACGATGCCGAAAGCATAGATGCTGATGAAATCGATGAAGAAGAGGGAAAAAAGTTAGATGAAGCATTAGCAGAAGCTTTTAAACAATTTCATCAAGGAAAAAATAAAAAATCTAAAAAAGAACGTAAAAATAAAAAATGCTTATCAGATTTCAGAATCAGAGTACTTGATTTAATTGACATATATTTAGAGAAGGACCCTTCGATGGATGTTTGCTTGAACATGATAGCACCTCTGACAAGAAGTCTTGAGTTTTGTATGCAGGATAATGATTTTAATGAGTTAGAAAGTAGATTAAGAAAAACTATTAAAACATTATCAAAAGTCAGAAAATTTACTTCAGTTGAAGGAATTACATTAGATATTTTAGGTGATTATTTAAAATCTACTATTGTAAAAGGCTCAAGGTCTCATTTTATGTATCAGGCTATTGGAGATGTTATTACAAATTTTGCTATCTTCATAATACATTGTTCTCAAAAACTGGAGATTCCTCAGGAAAAATCAAATCATAAACAAAAAGCATGCCCCATAACAGGCATACTTGAAGAGACTCTGAATGATTTTTTTACTAATCGCAGCTGTGTCTTACCTATAATATTTTTTCATGGTATATTACAATTAGATTGGATGGGTAACTACGAACTTGTTCCAATTATAATACATAATATTTTTGACAAAAATGTACGACAATTTCGCCGTAATGAAGGTCTGGAATTGATAATTGGATTTTATAGAACATTAAACAGGAATAAACCTATCAGCAACATAGCTAATAAAATAATAGAAATCGAGAGAGACTTTAAGAATAAATTACAAGCTGTGATAGATAACTCTGAATATTCTGTCAAGAAGAACTTTATAACATTAATAAAAAAGCTAATCAATGTTATCAGATCTGTTCATGAAAGTTGCCACATTGAGACAGAATTGGACTACAAGATTTTATTAAATCATGTAAGTAAAATCAAGAAAACAGAAAAAGACAATGAAATCAATTTACCAACAGTTAAAAATCAACAAAACGGTATAAAACAAACGATAAAAAAACAAAATAAGAAAAAACGAAAAGCATTACAAAACAACACAGCTCCCACAAAAAAATTTAAAAATGCATTGTAGATTACAAATACTGTGTCAGTAATAGATGTGTTATATTTTCTAATAATTTCAAATATATTATCTTTTTTCTATAATATTTAAGGTTTTTTGATTCTATTTCTTCACCTGTATTGCATGAGTACCAGACTTCTTTATTTTTTTTTAAACTAATTTATAAATACTTTCAAAAACTGGGTATCGAGCTCAAATCTCGTATATAATACCGACGTCATGGTATTAACACCCATTACAAATTGTGAAGTACCAACGTGCATTGACAGCTATTGTTAGGTATTGGTAGGTATATATATCAATATCCGAAAAATGCTATAGTTAAAATACCTCACTGTATTTACCTATTTAACCATTTTACAACAACGCTATCTGTGAGTTTTCATGTCACAATGTTTTAATCTGTACTAAGAATCCAATATGGTAACATTATTTTTAGTCTGTGCCTGTACCGGAAACAAGCACAGCTCATATGTTTCACAATCTGCCCAAAACTCAGCCAGCCATCTTTTGTGAAAAATCCTTTTTTTCGTGTCATCAGGGTAAATTTCATAATTGTAATTAATGTCAGAGCCACAGTCTTCGCTTTTGTTAAAAAAGCAACTAGCAGGTAAATACATATTATTGTCTTTAATCATTAATTTACGAAAATTATCACCGCATAAGTATCAAGCAACTTAAGTATTCGTCCAATCATTGACCTTACCGGATGGTATTTTACGGTTTTGAATAGATTATAAATCCCTCACATACTCTCTTTTAATACTTTTGTTGTATAGAAATATTGTTTTGATATGTTTTATACAATGTTTTATATAAAATCAATATTGAAAATTGGTGACAGACATTCGTCGGGAGATGTAAAGGAACGAAATATTAGTCGTATTAATTTGGCAAAGTTTCATAATTTTCAAACATATAGTCGCTTATAGTTAAATATATTTGCATCTTTCAGAATTGAACAAAAATCCAGTAGAAGGGTTTTCTGCTGGGTTGATAGATGACAATGACATATACAGATGGGAAGTCCTCATTATTGGTCCACCAGACACATTGTAGTGAGTATGATACTAAATAAACTATTAATAAATTGAGATATTTTAGTCTATTTATTACCCTGTGAGTCACAGTATCACTATTATCATCACATATATAGCTGGTAATGGTGTAGAAAAGTAATAGATTTTTATTTTTACAGTGAGGGTGGATTCTTTAAAGCACATTTATATTTTCCAAAAGAATACCCTTTGAGGCCTCCACGAATGAAATTTGTAACTGAAATTTGGCATCCAAATAGTAAGTAATTAGTAAATCAACTGTAAAACTGATTCTAATTTATCATATTACAATTGACCTCTTCAAATGTTTTTGTAATTTTATCTATTAAGTATAATAAGCATTTAGTAAATTTACTGCTAGTCTATACATAACTTTTGTATGAAATATTTGTTTTATGTTGTTTCATTTTTAAGTATTACACATTAAAAATAGTTAAAATGTTTTCACCAACCTAATTTCAATTTTCAATCAATAATCAATATATATTTGAAGGATCCTCTTGAATGTGCAATTTTTTGGCTTTTTATATTTACCAAAACAACATAGTTCAGACAATAGATAACAAGTCACAGTGAATATAATATGACTTTGATAGCAATATATGTACCATAACTTAAGCTATTCCAAATTATTATAAAAAAGCTGTTTTAGCAGATACTTGCACTTAAATAATTTTGTTACCAAAAATAGAATAAAAGTATTCTAACTAATGAACAATTCATGTTAAAAATTTCAGTTGAAAAGAATGGTGATGTTTGCATTTCAATATTGCATGAGCCAGGTGATGACAAGTGGGGTTATGAGAAAGCTTCAGAACGATGGCTTCCTGTACACACTGTTGAGACAATTCTAATTAGTGTTATCTCAATGTTGGCTGATCCCAATGATGAAAGCCCTGCTAATGTAGATGCAGCGGTAAGACAAGATTCTGGTCACTATTTATTATGCTATTAAACCTTGTACCTCATGGTGCGATTTATTAATTGTTTAAGTTTTGATAAAAATTGCAATATTTATTAAGAATATACATATAAGATGTTTAATGTTATATGTAAAATAATAGACAATGTTTTTTATAATTTACATAGGCTTGCAGCTCAATTTGTAGTTATTAATAATATTTGTTTTTTTTCCTGCTTAGTAGCTGAACCAACATTAAGGAAATATACATTGTGTAATACTCTAATAACATTCACTGTTAACTTATGAACATTTTCATGTTCCATCCACAGAAAGAATGGAGAGAAAGATATTCGGATTTCAAAAAGAAAGTTGCCCGATGTGTTAGGAAAAGTCAAGAAGATTGCTTTTAGGAGACAACAGTTGTATAATAAAAGAGCACAGAAAAAGGGACACGTGACAAAACAGTTAAACAAAACAGCATAATATCACTAGGTCACACTCCAACTGGCACACCCATGTACTGCAAACAGTTGTTGATGTGTGCTTATTATAATTTTTTTTACAGAAGGAATGGCGAGAGTCATATTCGGAGTTTAAAAGAAAAGTAGCTCAATGTGTGAGAAAGAGTCAAGAGGATTGTTCCTAAGTAGTGCCCTTTTTCATTGATTAGTTTGGATAGTGAGTGTTCGGTGCATCTGCACATTGGTGTGACTCATGGTTGACACAATATAAAATGTAGCCCTCCCAACTGGGCCAGAGACAATATTGAATTGAATTAAACAAATACTAATTGTAATGAAATGGTATCGCTGCCGTATTATATAAAGATTAAATTTAAAGTAGAACTTGAGGTCTTTTTCATCTTTTTTAAGACATGTTAGGTAGCTATTGTTATATTAATAAAATGTGTATAACTTTTTTTATAGAAACCACAATCTGCTATCTTTCAATTAAAAGATTCTCTCAAAATTCAAGTGTGATCTCTTTGTAGTTGAAACCAAATTAAAAGTAATAATAATTTATTTTGTTGCAAATGTACAACAATGCATAAGACAAGGGTCTACTAAATGCAAAACAGAATATTTTTTACATCTTGACTGTAAATTTTGAGTTACCTTAAAGCAATTGGTTGTGATTGCTCGTAAACAACTGGTTCGATTTAGTTTATTGACCTAGTATTAATTAATAGTAAATTGTTGCTGTAATATTATAATTTTCAGAATACATAATTTCCACATTGCCCACAATCATTATAATGCACATGTTCATAAAACAAGGGAATTAATTTAGTATAAAAAATCTATAGATGCTTTAAAAGAGTTAATTAAGAATGTATTACAGTGTAACAATTGCTTTTTTTTTAATTAAGAACAAAATTTACGTGCAAGGAATATTACAACTATATCTAAAAAATGGGCTTTATTAAGAATAATAAAACAATGTAAATGTATCAATGTCTATGATTTTAATTATTATGTATTTATTACATTTTCTGTGTTGGTTATATTGTTAAAGTAATAAAATCTCTTAAATGGAAACGGTTCCTGTGACAATGATCAAAACATAGCAATACTAAAAATAAAAATTTATGTTATGTAATTTTACTGCATAACATGTAACACCCTGATATTCATTTGTAAGGTGTGTACAATATTTTCTCTGTATGTATATTTTTTAATATAAAATCATAATGCAGTGGAATGTTATTTTATTTTGCCTGCTGAATAAAAATTTATGAAACAATATAAATTTAAAGAAAAACAAATACTATTTGATAGATTGCACATTTTTTATTAATCACTATCAGAATTTTCAGCTAAAACTGAACCTTGAATGCTTCGAGGATCAAACGTACTTTCAAAACAGCGTTTGAATATAGTTTTGATTTTTATTTTTGAGGTCGGAGATGGTGGAATATTATCACAGTCCATTTTATCAAGCATTATACTTTGGCTAATATTTGTTTTATTATGAATTAAATCATTTTCTGTTGGTATATCTATATAATTAAAGAGATGTGAATCTTCATCCAAACATTTTGACACATTCAAGTGTGGTTTCTTCCGTGTAGAATTGGGTGATATATGTATTTCCTTTCTTTTTTTGTTCATACTGGTACTACTTTGTGTTGAAGTTGCTTGAGTTTGTGAGTCAGGTTTAGATGTAGCTAATACAAAATGAGCTTCAAGTGTTGATCCATTGTGAACTATAAATACAGCTGGCTTTCCAGTAACTTCAAAATGTAACTGAAGAGGTAAACTTAACGCTTCAGCAAATGCTAATAATGCTTTAAATTCTTTCAATGTAAATGTAATTGTAGTTTCATTTCCTATAACATAACTGTCAAACTCACTAGATTGAATGCATATCTGGGTACGTATCACTTTTGATAAATCAATATTGCTATCAATATAATTTCGTAAAATTAGCGAGTCACTATTTGCTACAATTGTAATTTGATCATCTGAACTTTGAAAATTGCCTAAAGCTTCAGACAGTATTCTTTGTGAAGATATTACTCTGAAACCATTAGCTTAACGTAAATATACTAAGCAGAAATCTAGGACTAATGAAATGTGTTGGATTTCATAGGTACTGAAGAACATACAAGTTTTTGTTAATGCAGGAAATGAATTTATAAGTGGAATAAATTGACTTTTTAACCTTGTAATAAGTAGCATAATAAATTCAGTGACATACTTAAAAATAATGTTTTAAGCTTCTCATAAAAAACATTTTGCTAATTAACATAAAAGCTTGTTATCTTGATATTGTGAATTTTTAAATGGCTTACTGTTCCATTGGAAGGATCAAATTTATGTAGTTTTATGAAGCTTATAATTTTATTTCCTGCTAATTCTGATAAAATTATGTTTGGCCCATCACTATTAATGTTAAATAAGCAGAAAAATAATTTAAATCCATTAATAAATGTGTCTTATTAATTTTAAAATATTTTCATTTTCTCTTTTAAGTTAAAAATTAATGATTTTTCTTTCATTATATATATTTGCAAAATGAATAATGAATATAGTTAAACAATGAAGTCATAATAACATATTGTGTACAAAAATAATTACCTGTTGGGTACTAAATCCTTTGTGTAAACAGCCTGTGTCATTTTGCAATCTAATATAGAAACATAATATGATTTAACAATACCTTGCTTGCATTTAACAATAAATATTAGCTTACATGACACTGGATCTAACTTTATTTCTAAATTCTCTACTTGTTTATCCATATGTGTTGGTGATTTAAATGCATTTAAGGCACTCTTCATAGATATTTTACATTTTAATCCTTCTCGATCTTCAGTCGAATAGTAATTATAGTTGAAATAGGAGAAAAAAATCTTATTAAATTTCACCATAGCATATGCAGATTCTGCTGCATTCAATGTTCTTAAAAGTATAGCATCAGGTGAGGATTCTAAACATAACTCATCTCCAAATCTTGCCAAAGCATGAACAGTTCTTCCTAAAACTTAATTTATACAGATAATTATTTTAATTCCAAAATTTTAAATGACAATATAACTTTAATAGATCAACCTTTTACGTTGGGCCCAGGAATATGCAATTTCATTTTATTGCCTATAATTTACTTTTATAAATTATGAGCGTTATACAATTAAAATAGGAACACATCGAACCAACTAATACTGGAAAAATATTTAACAGCTTTGAGCCTTGAAAGAGACATTGATATAAAACCAAAACAAAAATAATTAAGAATATGTTAGCTCCTGACAAGTACTGTCACATTTGAAGCTTACCATAATGTCAGTTTCAGGCATTTACTCAATATCCATCTACAGACGTCAAAACTCAAAAGCTCTACAAGAATGAAAGAAAAAACAATGAATGCTAGTCCCTGAAAAGCAAACTGGTGCCTACGATAGTAGCTTCATTGAATCATATAGTGGATTTAAAAAAAAAATTGTCTCTTAGGGTGGACGGCAGCCCCGTGCTTATCCGCTGTTAAGCAATGGACACTCGTGAGACAGACCATAGAAAATTACCCGGGAGTGTAAGCATGCGGTTTTGTGGATCGCGTCCTCGATAACCCCCACTGGAGCTGACAATTAGTACTTTCCAGAGAACAACGATTCGGGACCTTTCCAGACAGGCACTAGTTTCCGCATCGCGGGGATACGTAAACGTGTTCCCGCCTCGCTAAAAAAACAGATATTTCCACTAACTCTACTAAGGCTTCTATGCCAAGATGTAACTTTAGATTGAAATTTAATTCCTGTATAACTATTCTCAAGTATCGTTCACGAGTTTTTAGAATATCGACATAATAAACGTTTATTTTGTACTTGGTGATTTTATATAATATATATTCAATTTTATTTTGGTTTATTTTGCTTTTAAATTTCATTATTGTAATGAAACCTAACAATTAATTTTCTTCTGTTTTTTTTTTAAGGTTCACTGCATTGTATAGTTCAAATTATGTTAAAATACTTAGATGGATGAAGATGCAATTAAACAAACATTTTAATAGGTCAAGCTTAAACATATTCAAATTTTATAGTAATTATTTTTATTGTTCAGGGGTTTTGCCCTATAATATAAACATGTGTAATAAACGAAGGGACTATTTTATAGACAACATTTAAAAAAGCTGGTCTAATTATACCTATAGTTTATACCATTATCATACCTACATAAAATCGTTGTGCAACGAATTTTTGCTCCTGTAAATAAAATTGATATTATATCAAAATAACTGAGTTTTTGTAAGTTTTAATCAAAGGAGTTGTTGTAAGTTTTAATGAAGAAATTTCATTCGCGGATAGTTTTACTTCATATTCTTTTTGTTTTATAAAATCGACACGTTTGTAACCGCAGGGCACTGCTGGTTTATACTAAAATTACAAGTTAATGCCGATAATGATAATGATAATGAAGAAATAAAAGAGGCTAGATATTACGTTATCTCCCAATGTCCATTCAACCTTTTCGAATATTAGCCAAAACAAACAGAGAAACAATTTATAAATTTTAATTTCTATTATATTATTCCAGTAATTATTTCGAATGACGTACAGATCGAACTAATGACTGTTAAATGACTGTATAATAAATGACTGAACGTTTTTGTGACTCAGCAAAATAAATCTTCGCATAACAGGTACATGTCAGCATAATCGACTAATCTCCGAGTCGGTAGGATGGATTTTAACTGTTTACGTAAACCTTCTACGTAATTTTTTATGGATCCCTGAGCCATGCCGTCCTGATGGCGCAGTGGCGCAACTCTAGCCCTCGTATCACTGGTGGTCTCTCCACTCTACTGTCCACTATCTGTCCGATATATATCTCTTGGATTCAGTTATCCCTCATCAATTTAGATATTTATTTGAATGTATTTGCTACTTTTAAGTATTAATATTATTTCCTACTAGATACCAATTTTAAAAATATCTGAAAAATGATATAAATATCATTAAACGAATGAAAATATACAATATTATATAAATACAAGTGTCTATATCAGTAAAACAACCAACTGCTACACCGCATCAAGCCAGAAGAATAATTTTAAGAAAATTAAAATGTCTCCTGCTGTTTATAATATCGAAATAAAGGCTTTTTCTTAATGCACATGAAGCATATACGGCACTTTTAACAGAAACTATTAATTAATCCAATATTTCTCTGTCCGCTCGTTTCAACTACTATCGCTGAACAGCTGATTTTATGGTGCGTGTCATGTACTACTTTTATTTCGTCTTCATCATCATCATGTATACATAAAAATGGTGTTGAAGCCACACACTACTGTTAACAGTACTGTGTGGCCAGACAGTATTTTAAAGTTGTAAGACAGAATTTTATTATTATATAGTTAACTATATAATATTAAAATTCTGTCTTACGTATAGTACTAACATCTATAGAACGTTACGAATAATGAATTAAGTTACATTCTTCTAAACAAAAGAATCAGCAGATATACAATAAGCGTTTAACACATAGCGAGTCTATTTACTACTTATCTCACATAAGTCAACTTATGCGTCTTATTATCTAAAAATCAGTTACCCCGCTATAAATTAAAAGCGAAAAACACCTTAATATACCTAACATATGTATAGTGTCCGATCCTAAGTAAGGCTAACTAATAAACCTATGCAGTAAACGTATAAATGTATGGAGTCCCTTGTTCCTTTAAAAGGTTAATGACTTG
>JAOSYY010000012.1:8210296-8258308 GCA_025727935.1 Hebomoia glaucippe | reverse complement strand
AGCTTTACACTGACCCCCCCTACACATTAAAAAAATAAAATTGCGTCCTCTAAAAAACGCAAGGTAAGGCCTAAAAATTGTAACATTTCAATGGACTATATTTAGTTTTATAAGTTACAATATCATTAAAAAATCCGGTATAGAACATTGAACTTGGAATAAGTTAAAAGGAATGCTATAATTTATGATTGCACCCGCGCTTTTAGTTTCTATATTCCTCTCATCTGAATTTCATATTTTTTACTGAAACGAAATAGTAACTTAACTCGAGACTTTAAACAAAGTAATTTAGTTTGGGAGATAAAAGTCACATTATCTAGTCTTTAAACAGAATAGACTCAATTTCGGAAATAATCTCTAAAAATATATTTAAATACTGTCGTGTTCCTTATTATAGTAACAATTACAAGACAAACTAAATAAGAATTTCACGATAATCTCATCCGATAGAAAGCATAAAGTAATTTAGGAGGCAACTTCAAAATCGAATTCTTGTCACAATCCCACAAGTTCATCTCAATCGCCTATACAATAATTTGTCTAGTCTTCTTGAAACAGGACATAATAATAACTAATGTTTAAAGGGGTATCTTAGGCCACAAGCTTATAATGTAATTAAAAATATAACGAATAATTCAATAGATACATATTATTTTATTAGTAGGAATTTAAATTAATTACGTGTACCTCCAGCTCCATTAGTAACGATGATTCCATACGTCTTTTGTCAATGTAAAGTCTATTGTGTAATAAATATATATTGGTAAAATATATGTTTCGGAAATTAATACGTGTGAGGGACATATCAACAAATGGGTTTGTTTTAATAACCTTGAGTAGTAATAATAAAAGTGTTATTGTGCTTTAAACTATTTTTGTATGAGCCGTCCATTTTCTATTAAATATTATAATCTGTACCTCAATAAAATTAATTTCTAAGAAAATTAACAGCCTATTACACATTTCTAATCTTTAATAAATTATTCATTTAGATAAGAATGATATTTTTCTAAATAAATTTTACTTTTATAAACAAAGTGTAGCATTGTTATTTTATTTAATTAGATGTATTCATATAATATTCGCACAAAAATATTGTAAAGCCATATGTGGGTGAAACAAAAACTATTTCATAAAGAAAACTAACCGCGAATTGTGTGGACATGTTACAATTCTATGTATTTACATTTTTAAAATATTTAAAAACCACAGCAGTTATCTGTTAGTGGTTTTCATTGATATAAATATTAGATATATTCGTATCCTTCGAACTGCCAAAGTTAACTAGCAATATCTGGCACATAATAAAAACAACCTGAGATCCTCCTTATAAGAGAAACATTACCCTAGGAACTAAATGTTTCACACTTCACTAACTTTTGTTAATGTTCATATGAAACGCAATTCATTTATGTATTTCAATTATATTAAAATATATTTTTAATTTTGTTTCATTATGAGTTATTTTCTAAGTTATCTATCATGTCTTTAAAGTTTTATAGCAAAAGTATTCAAACTAGGAATAATAAATTATAGATAGGTCACTATTTAAACGACCCTCAGTCTGACAATGCAATACACAATGCATTACAATAAATGCATTTAATTTCTATGCACATATTAAATAACCTAATGTACTTCAACAAAGACTTCTCGTCAATTCTATAATGATTATCATCATTTATGATTGACAATCGTGAAACGGTTTACGATAGCATTAAAAAATAAAACTTAAATATATGAGACGGTTCCCTGTAAATAGATTTTGCATAAGACAAAGAATGCATGCAAATTCGCCATATTTCGAAATCTTTGTCATTATTATGTTATTCAAAGTTATAACTATTATAATATATAGGTATTGAATATCATTTATAGATAATATTTAACGTAATCTGTGTTAATAATTTACATGTGGGTTTTTATATTATTTTTAGGGCTTTCTCTGTAATTTTCTGTTCAAAGAATCACAACGTCAAGATATAACAGTAGATTTTATTATTTTAATATGTTGATACCACGTTCTGCTGCCTATTCGACGATTAGGTCAAAGATTAAAAAAGTGAACCATAGGTCTAGTAATTATTAAAATGATTGTCTAATAATTTTTCAATCTCTTAAGTTCTCGTTGAAACGTCTAACATGTTTTTTTTATTAAAGTAACAATTTATGACTATCAACGAATAACAACTGTATTTTCTTTTAATCTTAGGTAACTTTATCAACAAATATAAAAAAATATAGTTGTCACCGTGAGTCACAAACATCAACATAAATAATGTCAGAATTTCCTCAAAACGCGAGAAGCCTAATTTTGGCTAATTAAATAATTAAAATAAAATGAAATGGCAGTTATATCAGTTATAAGTAGAAAACACATCAATATCCTTGCTATCAACTTATTGCACGCTATAAGGACAGCAGCAAACTTGTCGTACAAGATATTTGGCGAAAGCGACGTAGACGCTGATGAACCGCCAATATTTTTGTTTCACGGCCTCTTAGGAACTAAAAAGCATTGGGAGAGTTTTGGTAAAACAATGATGAATATGACCAAACGCGTTGTGGTAGCAGTCGACTTAAGAAATCATGGCGATAGCCCTCATGTAAACTCACATAAATATGATGATATGGCGGCAGACATCCTAAAATTATTTAAGAAGTTATCTATTAACAAAGCAAATGTAGTGGGACATGGAATGGGAGGTAGAGCTTCTATGTATGTTTCATTAATGGCGGTAAGTAAAATAGCAACGATTTTCAGTCGCTTTAATCTGTACAGTAAATAAAATCTTGTTCTGTTAAACTCCTCTTATCTCTTTGTTTGCGACGAATATACGTACATTCTATTATCATGCCCGTCTGTTAAAATAGTCATAAAAGCAGATTAAGGTACACTGGTGGTAGACGTTAAGATGGGCTTCTTCAAAAAAAGGCATATAAGCTTCTAACTTCATTTATTACCTTTAAGCCGGATAAAATAGCAGGGCTCTTAGTGGTGGACATTTCACCAGTATCCACATGTACAGAACTTAGAGATAAATTTCCAAAAATCATGTCAACTATGAAAGACATAAGTTTTAAGGAACAAAAGAAAATTAAGGATGCACAACGTGAGGCCAAAAAAAAACTTAAAACCCTAATAAATGACGAAATACTGATGAACGCAATTCTCTCCAATATCACAGTGAAATCCACTGGATTTATAGGATGGTCGTGTAATCTCGATGTATTGATAAAGGAATTTAGACACATAATAATATTTCCACGACTGAAAAATAAACAATATTTAGGGCCGACATTGTTTATTGGAGGACAGTTATCTGAATATTTACCGTAAGTATGTTCAATATATTTTGACGCTTCGTCAGTATAGATATGAATTTGTGTCTTATTTATAGAATCAATCCAAGTCTGTTGAAGCACCTAGTACAATAAAACTGAGTCCACGTTGTATTAAGATATTATATTAATACTCATGTCGTGAATGTGATTGAGCTCCTGGTTCAGGTTAAGGTCGTTGAATCGAATTTCATGAAATTTGTACATCTCTGTAAATGGAACCCTAGAAACGGTTATAGGATAATTCTTTATGTGAAAATGAATCTAAGGGAGAAATATAGTGAGGGACTTAATTTACTAAAAAATGTATTCACAATTTATAATCCTGAATATATCCTGAATAGTACGGGTCAAGTTGTGGAGCATTATAAACAGTCTGAGATAACCATAAATAATGTCTTTATTTATTGCAGACCGGACGACTTAACAGCAATACGTGAAATGTTTCCACGAGCTGTCATCACCTACATCCCTCAGACGGGACACAGCCTTTACGCTGATGATCCTAAAAGCTTCTTAGAAATTGCCATCGAGTTCCTTAGAAATAACGAATGAAGTCGCATCAATTTATAAAATTATTGCCAATTGTTATATAACTCATACTTGTGGAATATTTTTTGGAATAATTATTTTTATTTGAGAAATAAGTTTTTTATATTTATTTGATTAATTCTAAATTATTACTTTATTTTGTAATATTCTGCTTGTACATTATATTAACTATTATACTCGGATGATCTGTATTTAATGTTATTGTATTTCTTGCTGACTATTTCGTTTCGATCAATGTTTAATAAATCAATTTTGTGAATATAAGCAATGAGAAAATATTAAAACTAGTTTGAAATTTAAGTCATATCTTAGAACCGTGGGCTTCAATTTATATGTTGGTATACCCTTATCAAATAACAATCATAAACAAACAAAAACTAAACAGCTGGACCGTTTATTTTAAATGACGCATTTTTCTTACTTTGTCCGTTTAAACGACGTAAGAAATTTTGTTGGTCGTAAAGAAAAACAAAATGCTTTTAAAAAATATTACCTATCCAGTTGTAGATAAATAACTGAAAAATTGTTGCAGACTTTCTACTTCGTATTCGTTTTCTTATCTATTCTGTGGTTACCGGCAAGCGTCAGGCGACAATTCAATAACCACATATGAAGCTAAATATAAACACTATTTCCGTCGAAACAATCACCTATCGAAATTTTCCGTGCCATAGAGTAATAAATACTGTTCTTCATGTGTTTTAATATAATCTTCACTGCCGGAAATTAGCTGATAATAAGAAATGTTTGCAAGCGACATGGAATGTCATATTTAAAGGAAATTATAGCAAAATTACTGCCTTATAAATGTTTATGTATCCAATATGTTCAGTCAAGATCTGCCGTTGACCTGGTATATAAAGTTCACGGAAACGAAAACTACAGTATCGCACCAGTTATTGTCATACATGGATTATTGGGAATGAAAAAGAATTGGGATAGTGTCTCCAAAACAATTAATGAAAACACTAGAAAAACAGTTATAACGGTCGATGTACGGAATCATGGAGAAAGCCCACACACTTCCTCTCATACGTATCCAGAATTAGCGTCTGATATATCACAGCTCATGACGAAATTGTCAATAAAAACTTCGCACCTCATTGGCCATAGTATGGGTGGCCGGACCGGTATGGTTTTAGCCTTGACCGAGGTCCAGTATCAATTTTAATCCGTGAACTTTTACTCTTAATTTTCATCCACCATCTGTTATCATTACCTTTTTACTAAAATTCCTGCAAGGTTGTACAGCGTAATATTCTTCCCTATCATACTTTCGTTTTCTTAAATTTGGTATACTCGTATTGTACAATTGATTTAGTTGCCTGTTATCAAATTGCTTGCTTATTCCAGATTTTATTGCATCTTAAATATAATCAGATGCTAGATGGATAACTTTGTACCTACTAGGCAAATGAATTATTGATCTTAATGGACACTGGAATCCATTGTTTCGATTGGTGAAACAACGAAGACCTATTTAAAACAGTAACACGTGAAACAGACAAATATATCCGACTATGTCATGATATGTTACATCTTAAATTACCAGATTAGTTTAATTGTTCAATGTAATAGGCAACATTTTTCTTTATATTTCTTTTTAACGCGACGTTCAATCCTTTCTCTACTTTTTTCTTTACTTCACGACATCAGCCAATCAATCTAAAATCTAAATAAACTAGGAGTAAAACCTGTTTACGAATTCTGCAACAAACTTCGCAGAATAATTATTACTTTATGCTTAATTTAGGACCATGCATAATTAGTAACTTAAATGTTCCAGCCCTCAAAGGTTGAGAGTTTAGTTATTGTGGACATATCGCCTGTGTCGACTGCCGGAATATTAAACGATTTCTTTCCGAAGCTTATTGAAGCAATGAAAAATACAAATTTTAAGGGAGTCGATAATGTTAGTAAAGCCAGAAACGTAGCAAAAGAACATCTCGTTGCATCAAAACTGGTTGGAGCGGATTCCACTGGATTTATTCTTATGAATATTGGTACACGTAAAGATGGATCACTTGGTTGGATGTGTAATTTAGACACACTAGTAAGGCATTTCAATGATATAGCAACATTTCCAAACAATCTTTCTGGCAAACAATATAATGGACGTACTTTGTTTATTGGTGGAGAGGAATCGAATTATCTTCCGTAAGTTTTAAAAACGAATAGCTGGCTAGCGCACTTTTTCCTATGTCAAAAAACGCTATGCTGCCGCGAATTCATTTCGAAACATTTATAGCATATGATTTCCTTAATTTATTTATTTGTTTAAGGTAAAGATATATTTATGTACTTTATCGTAGACTATGTGTAATGAAAACGACATATATTTCCTTAGTATATATTACAATTGCTTGGTCTTTTCAGACGTGACGACTTAAATGGCATAAGGAATTACTTTCCTAAGGCGCAATTGGAGTATGTAAAGGGAGTAGGACATAATGTACACGCTGAAGACCCTAATACCTTCTTACGACTAGTAACTCAATTTCTTAAATAAATAATATTAACCCTCATCAGTTTTATATTTTATTGTCGTCGTGGCTTTAAGGAATATACGATCAGATTTTTTCATTTAACATAACAACTATTATGAAAGTCTATAGGCTATTTAAGATCACGTAATGACTTTTCGAGGCCCATCTAAAAAAAGGTTATCGAAAAAGGTCTATAATAGCAAGAGCGATGCACTGTATCTCGTGCGGAATTCTGGGCCATAATAGGTGTTAAACAAAACAAATAACAGCTTGTAATGTTATTAGCTATCGGCTAGATGCAGTTTACAATAGAAATGCTACTCTATCAACGATTTATCATTAATTTGGTAATGTTCATGATACCTGTGCTTATTTATGTGTATAATTTCAGAAAAGCTAAGTGTAAACCATAGAAGTAATCAAAAATTGCGCCATCTATTTGAGTATAGATCAATAAAAAATTGTTTTGCTATATTTGAAAAAGAAATATAACTTATTAACAATTATCAATTATGAAATCGACAATGATACAAAGAAAAGTTTATCGCATACGACCTTAGATCTATCTCGCTCCTTGACGGTTTAGGTATAGACGTCATTGTCAAATGTCATAGTTATTGACTTTAAAATTTTCACCCTCCAAATTATAGGTTTTCGTAAACAAAAATGTTACTTAATAGGTTTCGGCCTCAAAATTTCTTACGTAAATGTCCAAATATACTTACAGTACCACCAAAATGTTTCAAATCAGAATCTAGTAATTCAGAAACTGTAGAATTGGCCTATTCTTCTTATGAAAGCACAGATAGTGAGACATCTCAACGACCGCCTTTAGTCATCTTACATGGGTTGTTGGGGTCAAAAAATAACTGGAATAGTATGAGTAAAGCTATCCATAAAGCAACTGGTAGAAAAATAATCAGTGTAGATGCGCGTAATCATGGTGATAGCAGACATTCCTCTCAACATACCTACATACATATGGCCCAAGACGTGATTAAATTGTTAAAGAAATTAGAAATATCGAAAGTTTCTATACTAGGGCACAGCATGGGTGGACGTACAGCAATGGTCCTTTCACTCCTCTGTGTAAGTTGTACGTAAAAATTATATTCTATCATCAAATTTTAATTTACAACTGTTTAAAGCTTAAGTAGTATTTTCCTTACTGAAAAGCTAGTAAATTTTATATGTATGTAGTAAATAATATAAGTGTTACATATAAAATTTATTTTCAGTCAGATCTGGTATCAAGTATGATTGTAGTTGATATATCTCCAGTAAAAACAAGTCCTCAGATATTTACTATGATGAATCTATTTGATGCTATGGCTGCCGTCTCAATAAGAAATGGTATTGCTATGTCTAAAGCAAGGAAATTGGCAGATGAGCAATTAAAAAGTGTTTCTCCAGATGTAAATCTTAGAAATTTTTTGATAACAAACTTGATACAAACTAATACAGGATCCTATACATGGAGAGTTAATTTACCAGCTCTAAAAGACAACTTCCAAAACCACATATCTAATTTTCCTTCAAGTCTTAAAGGACTGCAGTTCTGTGGACCCACTTTATTTATTGGTGGTTCACTTTCTGATTATATTGGGTAAGCAGTGTGACTGACAAATGAGTAATTTTTAATTTCTTTTGATAATCTAATTACACAATAAATCAGTAGAAATTACATGTTAAAGAATTTAACCAATAATAATATGAAAGACAACTAGAAATCTTTAACATAACTGAAATGAATGTGAGTGAAGCCACAAGCAAAAGCTAGTTAATAGTATATTGATAAATTGTTAAATGTTTTGATATTATTTGTTTCCAGAAAAAATGATCTACCAGAAATTCAGGAATATTTTCCACTAGCTGAGCTAGTGTTCATTGAAGGGGCAGGACATTGGGTGCATAGCCAAAAACCTGAAAAATTTTTAGAAACTGTTTGTAAATTTTTAGCAGATAAATAAAATTGTTAAAAGTGAAATAAAAGCATAAAATTACATTTAGTAAAATGTACAAAAACAGCTGTAAATTGTTACCATTAAGTAGATTAATATGTTATTAATTGTTTAATTACTTGTTTTGGTTTGTTATCTCATGGAAGTTGTCATATTTTGTCTAACAGGATATTTTGTTCCACTAAAGTTATTTGCCTCTCAAAACACTTAAGTATTATTATATTTCATACACAATAGAAAGACTACTTTTAGTTATAAGGACAAATAGAATTATTTTGAATAACATGATTATCAAATCTATTTTCAAATTACGACTGTCATTTCCTGGATTTTAACCTAGTCCAGAGTTGTTATGTGCTGCCACAGCTTTGTACTGAGGGTTTAGGATCCTGCCCTATAAAAATAAGAGTGATATAAACATTTTTATCGAAATTTTAGTATGTGATTCTTTAGTATAACTATTATAGTGATTACCATAATTTACTAATTAATTGTACCATAGGTTATAATCAATCAAACCTGAACCCGTAAATATATCCGCTAACTGTAATGCATTTATAAACTAGCACCACCACCTTCAAGTTTAAAATAAACAATATTAATCATTATACCAACATACAATATTAATTAAATATACCTCTATGACATTAATAACTACTGTAAAATGATTATAATATCTCTAAACCACACAATTATAAATGATACGTACATATTTAGAGACTTATTAAAATGATAGTGACCAATGTATAAATGAAATAAATAAAAGTTGCTTTGTAATATACCATTTTTTATTTAACAATCTTTCAGTTTTAATCAATTGATCAAAAAGGGAACTTTTATACCAAATTCTTAGCTTCACCAAGGGTTCTTATTAGGAGAAAAATCTTTATATAAAATAATAAAGAGGTTATCTTTACATTAAATAGATATATCCAATAACTATTGCGGGCGATTAGAAAAAGTAATAGTACCTATATAGAAAGTGTTTTTAATTTTCTTAACTATCTGTATATACAGAGTATTTGGTCGTAAAAATCATCCTTAACTAAGTAACATTATAAATGAGACTGAGTTTGTTAGTTTTCAGGCATGAACTGCTAAATCGATTGTGAATTAAACTTTTTTTTTCAAATTTTCATGAAGATTAACATCATTGTGTAGTTTTCCAAAAACCAGCGTAAATGACAATAATAAGATATAAAAAAATTAATGTTATGTTATAAATCGACTGGAACGCGAGGGAAACCTATAGTCATTAGTTCTCTAATGAATGAATAAATAGTTAGGTATGACCGCAGTTTTGCCCACGTCTATGTTGATCTTGCCGACTACTTCTGGTATAGTTTGAAATCAGCAATACTTATATAAAAATTTAAGCAAATCAGTGGACGTGATAAAAACATTTTTACAAAGTTTATTCCTCCCACAAGAAAATAACCTGAGTTCATGCCGAAAAAGTAGTATAATTATAGCTATCTCCATTGTGCTATATTTTGATTGCAATAGTATTTCTATATCTATTACAATTTATCACAATAGGTTTAGTCGTGAAAGCGTAAAAAATAAACAAATTTATTTATACATTTATAATATTAGTTAAGTTTATTATTATTCATTAGATATTATATCATATTTCCACAAATAAGTTTAAAATAATTGTTCGCCTTATGGTGAGTAATACTAGTATATACTATTTAACATATTTTAATTAATTTATTAAAACATATCTTATACGTAATAATTAAATCGTAATAAAAAAATAAGTCCTAACGATGATATCATAACGTAATCAAGAAGATTACAGATTTTTATTCTAGCAAATAGAAACTCATAGATGAACATTGCAAACTGTAACTTAGATAAAGGTAAAAAAAAATATTTTTTCATAAAACAAACTGTGGTTTTGCACACAGAATGATAGGATGAGTTGCGCTCATTACTAACTGGTAACGAGCGCAACTTCCATCAGGGATACGATTATAAAAACGAAGCAGACTCAAGTTCAAGCATTCCTGCTTCACATTTACTGTGAAGTGGATTGATTAATTTAAATTAGAAGTTGGGTTTTAATCCTAAAATGGCTGAAGTTGCGAAGGGTTTGTCTCTGTTATTTGATAGGCCAAATGAGCCATTGATAACACCGAAAGGAGACAATAATACAGTTTTTCAACTGTCTGAAGAATTCTTGGTAAGTAGTCTAAGCCTTTTTATAATACTGTAAAAACTTCATTGGCCGGTTTGTTAAATATAGGATGGTTATTACCATAATAACTATGTACCTACCTAATACCTAGATATTATGGTATTGTACCTAATAATTAAATACATACATCCTGCAATATTCGTTCAATTGTTGTTTTTGTGCTTAACTATTTATAATGAAGGGTTTTTAACAGCAAATTTGACACCAGAAAAAATACATTCTTAAACGCACATATTTTTCAGAGTGATAATTACAAAAATATTGGAATAGAGATTAACAACCGTTTTGGCGAAAGCACTACAGACTTAATTCCTTTGGAAAATTTGAGGCGTATACCTAAGTTTCCTAATGCGAAAAAACTTCCTAAAGATACGGACTTCTCACTTTTTTTGCCGGCACATCAAAAGTGCGCCGATGAAGTCATTGATGTACTGATGGGTTAGTATATTTCCTTTTATAACGAACTTTTTGATCCAAAAAATCTATTATAACAATACAATCGACACAAATTAGTAAGTGTTATTTTAATAGGCTTTCATTTTATATGTATAGTATTAAATATAGACGACTTGAGATTTATACGATTGATGAAAGCTCAGCCAATAAACTTATTAATCAATCAATGATATACTGTCAGACTATATATTTTTTTTAATTGTTGACTCGCGTATTACATTTTTGAGAGCTCTATAAGCCACCGCGACACCATAGGACCGGGTTGGAGTCCCGGCGGAACGTAGTTGCATTTTAAAATTTGTGATTTGTGTTCTGCTTCATGTACGCGCTGCCTGTTGCTCGATAAGTATCACAAACACAGGCATTTCAAACATTATCTGTGGTGAGAGGTGCTCCTAATAAAGTATAAGTACTGTCCAGATCATATACCAGCGTAGATGGAAACGTTGTGAAGTGTTGTACGCATTTCGAATCAGTCTATGAATTTCCTAATACTCCAAATAAAAATAAATAAGCCCGGCAGCAGAACGTCACTAAGTAGCAAATAATGTAATAAGGCCCTAAGATAGGTAACGCATCTCCTAGATCTAGTGGTCTTGCAGGTGTCCATGGGTGACAGGAAACGCTTATTAGTGAACTGTATGCTCGCTTCATGTTCGGAAGTTTTGACATGATACGTATTGTATACTTATAGGCATAATAAAGTGAAATATAAAAAAATGATACCTTAGACCAGGTGGGAATTCAAGCAGCAAAATATCGATTTTATTGCAGTGATCATATTAATAGGTACTGCATTAAAGTTTAATCCAGTCTTCAATTTTTCTTTTAAGAATCTAACATATCAAAAGTGGAAGTTTTTAACATAACATCAACTTCCAAAATAATCAATAATTATTTTGCATACTTTGTACAAACAATGTTATCATTATTATAATAATTATGCCCAGGTGTCCCTGAAAATGAACTGCAACAATTTTTATCAACATGTTCATATGCTCGAGTCAATCTTAATGCCCAACTTTTTAACTACTGCTTCAGTGTTGCTCTGATGCACAGGTAAATACAATTTTTACTTAATTTACTCAAAATTTGTCTATTTGTCACATATACTTTCTAAATTAATGTTAAAAATGAAATATACAATGTTCTTTCCTTTATACATTTCCATATGTACACATACTTATTGCAGAAATACAAGATTATATAATGATACCTATTGTAATCAGATTATTTATAAAGCCCATAAAAGTGAAAATGTATAATTTTATATTTTTGTACAGACGTGATACCAGGAACATTCCAATTGCAAATTTTGCTGAAACATTTCCCGCAAAATTTGTTCCTTCACAAGTGTTCACCCCAGCTCGTGAAACGGCAACCCTTGCTGAAGCAGGAGGACCAGTAAGTTACTTTCTTTTTTGTCCACAACAGTTATCACATTTAGTGTCCGTGCCGGAACATAAAACAGGCTTGTAATTTGGTGTCCATGGACCGAGACTATCACTTGAATAGAAATCCATGGGATATGTTCCATCATCTTTAAGCCATTTGCTGTTGCCTAGTGAAACTGAGAATTCATATGGAGTCAATAATGGTATAGGGAAAGCTGTTCCCCAGTCTATTGAAAGTCTGGGACACGCTACTTGTACAAATACATCCAAACCAAATAGTACCAGTTTACTGGGAAATATTTCTGAGAGTAATATCTTTACATATTTTTTATTACAATTTGAGATCTGTTTCTCAAGGTTAGCCAACACTTTTGTACTTCCTTGCCTTCCTAATGTTCCCAGAATAAGGCCAAAATAATTGGCATCAGATGCAACTTTTATTTGATTATGTCTATTCATCTTCATTATCTCATGTTCATAAAGCTCTGAAGTAAATTTCTTTTCATATGGATCATACTTGTAGGCTGGTAAATTAGGATTGGCTATCATAATTGCCTCTAAGTGGAATCGACCATCGCCCAAATATATTAAATAGTCTGCATTTAATTTAGGAGCAGTACAACCAAGAATCTCACCGGGAGATAAAGGTTTACTTTGTGGCACAGATACAATAAAATTATCTTCTCTAAGATATTTAGCCACTGTATGAAGTGTTGTGACAAATTGAATTGTACTAATTAAAGCTAAGTGTGTCCGTTTAGGAAAATTTAATTTAATAGTCTCTAAGAAGTGAGATGGATCAATTTTTATGTCTACAAAAACATAAAGCACTTTGATACTACAAGTTTGATCTATAGGTATAAGACAAGAGTGGCCATAGTGTACTAATAAGTCCACTCCTAGAGCTATGGCGGTGAAGTCATCTATACAACATGCTCCATAAGTAACATCGCCCATTATAACTGTATCTGCATTAGTAAAAGTCTCAATGATGTCGCAAAGAGTTGTGGCGAACATAGTTAAGCCTGCAAAAAAGATGCTGTATTTACTGTCACCTTAATTGAATATATTAATAATGATTAAAATATGAGTAGCCTATACATACCCTCTGGCAACTGAAGAGCCACTCTTTTCGAACTTAAAGAACGAATTCGCCATATTGTCTTATGAATTTCGAAATTATAATTAGATGGTAAAACTTCACAGGCTCTATTTATCAAAGGATCATTCAATAAATCATCTGGTATTTTATTCACTGATCTCACATTAGGTTTAAAAGTTTTTCTTTGACTTTCGGGTTTTGCACGAACTACAACAACTGTAGGATCTGGTACTGAACATTCCATGTCTTAAAGGGTCATTTCATATTGATTGTTTTTTAATACTCAAATATCATACAGGTTAAGTTTTTCAAATATATAAACACGCGCGAATATTGGCAGTGGCCTACGTGACTTTTCGCCATAAATACGTTTCGATGCACGAATTACGCAATAAGAATGTTAATAGCATTGTTATATGTTTATTCATTTATTTTTCAACATATAATTTAAAAATTACCTTTTAAAGAATTTATGTTTTTAAATTAAATCGAAATCAATATCTAATACTTATTATACAATTCTCATTAATCAAATGTAATTCATTGGGTAACCAAGAAAACGTAAAAAGGAACGCACTTGTTAAGTCCCAAATGACGTTGTCATAATTGAGAGCTATGATTAGTATTGAATGCAGAGCTAACATTTTTTGTACTTAAGAATTGTTTGATGAAATTCGAAATTAAGATTGCGCTGCATCTGCATCTCCAATTTCCATTTTTCACACGGAAATGAATAAGGAAATTTTTTAGATGGCACATAATTGAAATAAGCACAAGATACGAAACAACTTTATATAATTAAGGTGTTTAAAAATTTACGTAACACTATAGATTATTTCGAAATTTGTCCCATAGAACATTGTTCTGCTTAATTCTTTATCCATAGTTTTTGGAATACGGTCATAGTTGAGGTTTTCAAGAGTATTGTCATTACGAATTAACTATTTCAATAAGAAAAATTTATAATACAAGTTTATTCTGCATACGTAGCGTATTTCACTAGGTTTACATGTCTAGTAACAGTTTTTAAAATTTTATGACACAAAAGATTGTCCTCTGTTACACTATATTTTATAATTATCACACATTAAATAATATTGTGTTCCATTTCACGGTGTAAAAATAGAGTACAAATATTAATTTAGCAATTTTTTAATATTGGTTAATATTAGTTACTCTACAGAGATTTACTATTTGCAGCGTACTCCCATCATTATTCCAAGAGATTTTACTGCAACAGATTTGGATATTGAACATCGTTTAGCGTATTTTAGAGAAGATATCGGAATTAACCTACACCATTGGCACTGGCATCTCGTCTACCCATTTACTGCGAATCAGAGAGAGATTGTCGCCAAGGACAGACGTGGAGAACTATTTTTTTATATGCATCAGCAAATTATTGCAAGGTTAGTGTTTTCAATATTTACTCTGTGCAAGATTGCCTTATACTTTTATTATGTCACTAGATGACGCTGCACACCAAAAACATTAATATAAATCAGTTCATGGCCTTGAAAATATCCCAATGCAATTTAAAATTTCAAGGCAATAAATTAAAACACAGTCAAACGTCCATATATATATGAACGTTTGACTGTGTTTTAATAAATATCACATTACTAAGGTTGTACCGTAGTAGTGAAATCTTACTTAGTGTAGACGCACCTGTATTTTAACATATTTATTTTAAAAAATTCGTAGATACAACGGTGAACGCCTTAACAACGCTTTGGCTAGAGTGCAGAAGTTTAACAACTTCTTAGAACCAATTTCCGGAGCTTACTTCTCAAAACTAGACAGTCTTACGTCTTCCCGCAACTGGCCCCCACGACAGTCTAACATGCGCTGGCAGAACCTGAATAGATCCGTCGATGGACTAAAGGTGTCGATTGACGACATGCAACGCTGGAGGAGGAACATCGAAGATGCTATTGCTAGTGGTTTAGTGGAATTGGTTGGTTCTCTTATTATTTGGCATAGCTAATTTTATATATCCCTTTAATCCTAAATCAATAAATATAATAAAATATCAGAAATAATAGATATAACATTGTATATTAAATATTTTTAACTGAAATTTTATAAAATTACTCCTTACAATGCAGCCTAATGGTACAACACGTGCACTGGATATCGACACAATGGGTAACATGGTTGAAGCCAGCGTATTGTCACCTAACCCGGACCTGTACGGCAGTCTACACAATAACGGACACAGCTTCGCCGCATATATGCATGATCCTAACCATAGATATTTGGTAAGCAACATAGTGTCTATAAAATCGCTACTAAAGGAATAATTATAATCAATTAAGTTTAACTGTTATGAATATTTTTTTTTTGTAAAATAAAACTTAGTTTCGGCATTTCTGAGCTTTCTCATTGATCCAAGACTATCCACAGTCTATTAATTCAAGAAGCCAAGCACCATCCATCACTATACATATAATAATCAATTAACAAAAAAAGCAATACATTTTGCAATGTAGATTTCCCGTACATTAAACTATCTTAAGTCTGCTACAGTTATAGATTTCGGCCATAAACCCTAGGTGTTTATATATAATAAATATTAAAATTGTATCCACTTTACAGGAGAGTTTCAGCGTGATGGGTGATGAGGCGACAACAATGCGCGACCCATTCTTTTACCGCTGGCATTCGTTCATCGACGACTTATTCCAACGATTCAAAGAGTCTACACATGTGCGTCCTTACACCCGTTCAGAGGTACAAATCGCTTTTAGATTTAATTTATTACGAAAATTGTGTCCTTGTTAACACATTGATTAACATCTAAAGAAGCCCTATTATTAAAGTAAATCATTTACTCTTTACGAAACATAACATTTTCATAGATTTCCTAATAATGTTAGTATTCCATGAAAAATATGGATAATATTTAAGTCATTTATTTTTGTACGTACACTATTCCTACAATCAGGCAGACGAACGTGAGATTCACTATACAGCTTATACCCGAATTCATAACATTTAAAAATACGTCGACAGCAAATTAAACACTTTATTTAAAATCTTGCAACAGTATTATCTTAGACTGAATATCATTAAACATTGGTGGTCTCTTAGTTGGAAAACCCCGGCGTACGTATATCATCGGTGCGGTTGGAGAGCGCATCCGGACCAGTCAATACTCTCAACACATTCTGGATGATGAGCGATGTGGATCTGTCCCGCGGTCTTGATTTTTCAAATCGTGGACCTGTCTACGCACGCTTTACTCATCTCAACCATCGCGATTTCCAATACGTGTAAGTGACTATATGATACTAGTTAACCGGCGCAACTTCTCTTTGTAAAGTAATAAACCATTAAAAACGATTATACATCAAGACAGTCGAATATATGCCGTGACAGGTTTAGCTATTTATTATATGTATAGATTGTTGGAAATATCAATAATATTATTCACAACCTAATTATATTTGGAAAAAGTAGGTGTAAAAAATTTGGCTCATCCGTAATAAATTATGATACCACAACAGGACGTTGTAATTCACAAAATAACCTTTGAATTTGTTTCTATAATATTGTTTTATACGTCTATAATAGTATTATAAAGCTGAAGAGTTTGTTTGTTTGAAACGCGCTAATCTCAGGAACCCCTGGTCTGTCTTGAAAAATTCTTTCAGTGTTGGATAGTACATTTATTGACGAAGGCTATAGGTTATATTATATTTTCAAAAAAAGAATAGGGTTCCTTACTAAAAGTCCAATAATTATAGATAACTAGATGTGGTTGAGAGAAACAGACAAAATATTTTCCTGTTAATTCCTGATACATATCGAGGAAACTAACTCTATGTTATGTACAGCATCGAAGCAGAAAACGAAGGCAATGCTTCGCGTGGCACTGTGCGCATCTTTATCTCGCCCAAATTTGACGAGCGAAAACTACCTTGGGCACTCTCGGAACAACGCAAGATGTTCATAGAAATGGACAGATTTGTCGTGCCTCGTAAGTACACATCACAAGAAAGAAATTTTGTTTTATGTGTGTTGTGCGTGTGTGTGTTACATGCGTGTGTGGTACATTACTTTGTATATAAGTCTTGTATATTTTAGGCACAAATTTTATTTCAGTGAACCGAGGACGCAACGTGATCACACGCCGTTCCACCGAGTCAAGTGTTACTATCCCATTTGAGCAAACGTTCCGCGACCTCTCTGCGCAGGGCACAAACCCGAAGCAACAGGACCTCACCGGTTTCAACTTCTGCGGTTGTGGCTGGCCTCAACATATGCTTGTGCCCATAGGAACAGAGGCCGGCACTGCATATGACCTCTTTGTCATGATTTCTAACTACGACCTTGATGCGGTAAGATTCAATAGTCTGAGACACTTTGAAAGACCAGAATGGCAAAAAATCTAAATATTTATTTTATTCAGTCACAAGAAACAAAATTTTAAATAATTTATATTTCAGACTGTTATCAGTCTTTCTTTCCAGTAGCATAAAGGCAACTACTTTTACGATTTATTATCAGATAATTACCCTTATTCTAATTGGTCATGTTAAGAAAAATTAGTTCCTATTTAGTAAAAAATCCAACATATATGTATACTCCCAATCTCAATTCAGTATATTTTCTCAAATAGATTACCCAGGAAGATGGATCTCAAATGTCTTGTAAGCAAGCCTCCAGCTTCTGTGGTATCAGGGACAAGTTGTATCCTGACAAACGTTCCATGGGCTACCCGTTCGACCGTCCTTCCAGCACTGCCTCAAGCATTCAGGACTTCATTCTGCCAAACATGTCCCTGACCGACATCACAATTAAATTGCAGAATGTCACCGAGCCTAACCCACGAAACCCAACTAAGTAAAACAATATTCACTACTCTTAATATATTTGATCCAATTGCAAGCCTTTTCTTAAAAGAGAGGCAACTGCCATTTAATTGCATATCTATAGTAAATTATAAATCTATTTGCAAAATAGGCAATATATTTTGAGTAATGTCATGTTTGAAAACTATATATCATACTATTTATTATGTTCATTTCTTGTATAAATGTAAAAATGAAAGGCTGAGTAAGGTAATCCTAGTAATTTGTAAGTATTGTACATAATTTAAGTTAATGTATAATAGTGACCCATTTTAGATATAAATAAAAGCATTTGATAAAATTAATTTTATTTATTCATGTAATTTAAACACATATAAGATGTTCTTTGTAACAGATATCAAATAATGTGAGACACAATGAATATTATAGCATAGCAAAGCCAACAACTGCACAGTTGTTTTAAGTAAAACATTCATAAATATGTAAGAGATCTCTGAGCATTTATATAAATTACCTTATACCTGATGCATTGTTATCCTTCTATATAACACTTTTTTTAAGTATACTATGTTTCAACTCACAATTTATGTTATTCAACTTGAACCTACATCCATTTTCTTGCTATTCTTCAAACACTTACCTATAAAATATAAAAAGGTTTTAATACAAGTAGTACTATAGTATATCAACTAAAATTCATTAAATCAAAGTCAGACCTATCATTAAATATCACATAGTTATCAAATAAACACTTTTTCGGCTCGTGTTTAGTGTCATCATATTAAAAGATTAGATAGTGAGTATTAGCTATTGAAAACTATCTCTTACCCGAGATCCTGAGTTTTTGGAAGTTGGTACGCGGAATCGATAACCTTGGAAAAAAAACGAATATTATAAGATAAGCTAAGCATACATGTTATTACAGCCTAAGAAGATTAAATCAGACCTATCATTTAATATCACGTGTTGAATCATACAAACACATTTCGGCTCGTGTTTTTTGTCATCATTAAAGAGACTGAGAAAGAAGGTTAGAAACAAGAATGATTCAATTCTGTATTTATAAATTATTATCGAAATATGTACGTCTTCTCATAAATTTTATTAGACAATGCAAAAAAATGTAATGCAAACTTAGTTTCTAAAAAAGAAGACACCACGTGGCAGACAGATTGCTGGACTATTTTAGTCAGATTACGTGGATTAATTTTCAGAACTTTTTTAAATCAGGATATATTCATAATTATTCCCTTACCTTTGTATTTAATACCATTTCACAAGCCAGTTTTCGTTTTGTAGAGTTGGTAAAAATGTAAAATGAAGTAATGAACAGTGAAGTGTGAACACAATGAATTAAGCGAAGAACTATAGTCTATACTTAGAGAATGAAAATTAGTGATGTCGAGATCAAGTAATACCGGTATTACGGTAGAGAATCCACATCGGATAAATCCTAAATATCGGTAGGTTTACATAAATTTATCTATACAAAAAATCAAATGGCTGAGTGTAATATATAAACTGTAACATTTTTTTCAATACGTATTAAAGTATATGTGTAATTCAAGACAAAACCACATTTTATAATTTTTTTTGTCTATTTTCGCAAATCAACAAAACGACTGGATCGATTCTAACAGGACTTTCACTGTCAGAAATAACTGATGTTATAACGCGTAACAGATTTGTTTTATATCATTATTATCATCGTCACTTTAGTTATAATTTTTTTACAATAATGACAAGTAAGTAGTTGTGGTAGACTATGTAATTGTTTGAAATAAACATACATATATGAAATACTATAATTTTGCTAAATCCATAGACTTGTTTTAGTGAAAACTAGATATGTTCTCCTATATAAAAATGTTAATAAGTCTAATGAGCGTTTTGATGTGCGAATACTTAATCTGTTTAAAAAAAAAATAAGATATTAATTTAGCGACATATTTAGTTTATAAACTGCGTATAAGCTGTATCTCAAATATTCGCCTCCATTATGCCAATTTTCGTAATATCAGTTTTTATTATTTTATATATTCATATGATTTATTACTAAACAATACATAAACATTTGTTAAAACGCTCCATAAGCTTATGAATTGTTTTTTCTAAATAAGAGGGTATATTATTTTGTTAATAGACATAGTTAATAGTCTCTAAAGTAACCTTATAGAATGTACCTTTAAGAAGCTATTTGTTTATATGTTATTGTATATTTACTTTTGATCATTAAATTATTTTACACCTGCCGAGCCTGTAAGTAACTTGATAGTTTTTTTTATTCCTATGATTATGATATTTATTTCAAACATAAACATACTCGAAAATAAAAGTTTTACGTGATTTCTCATTTTTACGTTTTACCCATTAGCCCTTTTTCTTATTCATTATAGTAAAATAGGTATAATAAAAATCAAAGACATTTAAGTGCACTTGATCATCGAAGTACCTATAACGATACGCTCAAAGTCATTATAATGGTTGCCATACACCACAGAACTTTTATGACGCCTTATTGCATCTACTTTGCAATTCCGACACGACTATCTACAAATTGACATTTATGTTTGATATTAATAACTAGAGGTATCCCGCGATGATATGTAGACAAAATGTAACGGTAATGATAAAATTTTCTAACAGTTTCGCAGATACACCGGCAAAAGCAAACAGATAGACCTACTAAATTTATATACTGTGAAGATTGTCATGTGCATTTAGCAAAAAGCTGTTATTATGATATTACACACAGACACTTGAATTTTATTTATTTACATGTGTCAATAAACTTTACGTTTGCTAAACCGCGACGTACTGCTAGATTGTTTGTAAAATTCAATAAGAAATATACATACATCATTTAAAACGACAGTCTTTAAAATTTTCTGAACGTATTTTCTCTTGTGTACTTCCGTCAAGAAATAATAACTGATTTTACGCACGTTTATAGACATTTTATATCTTTATTTGAAAGTGAAAGAAAGCTCAACTAACTGATATTATTAATTATTTAATGATGTGCTGTCGAGCTATTTATTTTTCTATCTATCTATAGACTGGAGTCAAAATGCTAATTATAATACTTCACGACATATTCATCTATGACCGATGATACGTGACCTGGGGGGAACTACAATAAATAATATGTTGAAAAATTATCCTACGCATTTAATACTCGAAATAGCTGGTTTGACACTCGTCCGGATAGAAGTGGCCCGTATCGAAGGCAGAACATAATTCACTAACTTCATAATGCAACTTGCGCTAAAACCGGGAAACGAACCCAAAACTTCGGTGTCGCGGTAATTTTATGCAACCGTTAGTCTACGAAATCCTCTAAACTTTCAATATACATATACATATTTCGAAATGGATTTTTTAGGGTTTCTGAGATTTTAACGTCAATTTGAAAAAAATATTCAACATGCTGTTATTGTATTAAAGAAATTGTAAGGCGAGTTTGAATTAGTTGAAAATGTAGAAAAAGAATTAACTAGGAAATTCAGATACTACTTTCATAGTAGTTATCACTGTTATAATGTTATACGATGTACTAAAACTGTTTCGTTCCTACTTATAATATAAATTATACTACATAGATTTAATGGGAATCGATTTCGGAACTTATTTTTTCAATTTTATTTTTAACGCAGTCTAAGCTTTATTTTCTATTATAATAACAATTATCCAAAGTGCTACAAATTAGATTCTTATAAAATAATATTATGAAGTAATACTCGTAGAGCTAATAACTTGTTCTTTGACTCAATGTGGCTAGAAGAATGATAATAATTCAGCCTTATATTATTTAAAATGCCTATCGCAATTTCACTCTCGTTGATTTTATGTATACATGATGTTGATGAAATATAAGTAATCGATATTGCATGTCATAACATCGGCTTACCGTGAAAAGCTCGTCAAAATAGGTCCAATCGTTTTGTAGATCAGTTGAAACACATAGTCTATATATATATAGACAAAAAAATAATATTATATATTATTTTTTTGTCTGTCTATCTAGACAGACAAAAAAATAAAAAAAAATGTGATTTAGTTAAATATACCGTATATACTTTTTTAGGTATTTAGATATCTGTCAAAATTATTTGTGTAGGTATAGATGTATCTATATGTATAATGATAATTATTATAAATTAAGAACGCCCAAGAGGCTTCAATAAAGGTCCTATTAAAGTGTATGTTTCAATCACTACGCTATGCCTTTATGAGTGGTTACTGACCCTAGATGACGTTACATAAATACTGCATCCCACTCAATAAATTAGAATATGGCCGCCTAGGCCGCCATTTTCTTTTACGCGATAGAAAATAGTTTATGTACTAATATGAAACCTAACTCTTGACGTTAGTTCACATAATTTTAATATTGTTAAATAACTATAAATAAAACATATCAACTAGCTATTGTTATCATTTGTGATAAAAGGCAAGCAATACCTTGTTAATATCGTCTGAAGGTTATTTTTTTTTGGTAATACAATAATTTTCTGACATTTAAAAATATTCTAGATCTAATTTAGAATACAGGTATAACTTTTTATAATATTTTATCAGCTTGCATCGACCAATCCTATTGGTTTATATAAAAAAGTAGTTAGTACAAATAAAAACGTCGTGGACAAGGCAGATAAGTGGCAAAATATCTTACGATAAAATTTCGCTTGCCACATATTACTCAGTTTGGTGTACGCATCGCAGCTTATAACTACAGTAATAGCCGATTTTCGTTTTATAATCCATTTCCTGGAAACAACCTTTGCTTTGGTTATTTTGTATTGATTAAATAAATCTAATTACTGTAAAATCAACGCTTGGCCGAGATGCTTTATAAGAAAAGAGATTAAATATTTTCTTATGAAACATACACATGTGATATATGTAATATTAAACCATGCCTAACGTAGGTAATCCATTAAAAAATTAAACGTAATTATTATTCAATAAAAAGGTAATAAGAATTATCTACTGATGCAATGTGGTCAATTTTTTCATATAATTTTTAACTATAAATATCGTTAGAGTTCAAAAATGGTTTCTTCGGAAAAGGCCTCAGACAGATCAACATTTATATAATATCTAGTTTTTAGTCTAGGCACTGTTATTGATAAGACATTGAAATTTTATTGGTCAACGAATCTAACATAAGGTTCCCATAATAATAATTTATGGGGAATCATTTCTAATGATTATGTACGTCTTTTCATTCGATGAAATAGATCTATGATTTAAAATGTTATGGACTATATAATACTAGGAGTCGGCAACAACGATAGTTCATAAACGGTTTGTTCTTTCCAAAATTTAACAAAGTAAGAGATAGTATATTAGTATATATAATTGCTAATTGTTCAAGCAACTCATGGCTTATCCAAAAACAAAACTACAGAAATAAAAAAAATCCTTTGCAACATTTCACAGTATTTACTTCAATTAACTTTATTTAATCCTCACATATCATTACAAAACCCTTCGGAAATGTGTGACATACATCTTTACAATGCTTAAATAAAAAAGAATACAATATATTTTAAATCCATTCTATAAGTACAACAACAATTTAGTAAATTATACCAAGAACACTCCAGACTAACCTGAGATCGGAACAAAAAGACTGGTATCTATTTCATGTTGTATTTAATTTCGAGTTACTGTGGTAGGTAGTTCAAAGAATAATATTAGGTCATCCCAAAAGTTCGTGTTGATTTTCGTTAGATGGCATAAAGACAGGTCTGAATAAATTTATTTGATGAAATACAATACGTAGATATATTACGGAATTATTATATTATTAGTAAGGCTTTTAAGTAAAAAAGTAATATGTTCCTTCTCCTCAGACTTTAAAATAACTATAAATGAATGAAGTGTGGTGAAATAATTTGAATTATTTATAACGCTTACGTAGCCGCTTCAGCTCAGATGGAGACCAGATTAATACAATAATCAAATATACCTGACAGGGTAAAAGAACATTTTTTTAAACTTCCCAATGTTAACCAATTAGATCAATGAATATATGATGCATTCATTTTCCTTAAAAGTCAGCACAAACTTTCAGGACAACCAATTAGAATCTAAGTAGTACACAATAATATGTAATAATTACTTAATTATTAAATCTAATAACTTAACTAATACCTTACGTAATCATAATTGATTTACCTTCTTCTTTAATGCCTTCCCAAATAATTTTACATTTTCAAAACATTCAGCTTCAACTTTTGAATGAAAATAATAATAAGGCAGGCAATAATTTACCAAAGTCACAGATTATACATGAGTAATAAGCAAATAAATAATAAGATTACTTAATAATTGTTACCAAATCTAATATCTAACTTGCGCATTCCTCCACTACAAAAACAGTGACAATGCAGATCTTAGTTAAATTGCTTTGATTCTTTGTGACATTCTAACAAAACATGAGACTGTCCCACTAGTCACAAGTACACATAGTAGGAAAGGATTCTAACAATATAAAGGTCACAAAATATTTCACCATCTTACATTTAGTTTATACACTGATTTACAACTTACTATGTATTTTGTATTGTTATATTTAAAAATAACATTCATATTTACTTGACAACTAAAGTCATCAATATATCTCTGTTTAAATCAATTCTATGTGTAAGAGGCTGATATAATCAGGATATTTACAAAATACTGCCTGATCTTGCAAAAGTGCACAGCTGAGAAGCTTATGGGAAAACATTTATAAGTAGTGACAGAATTATCCATGTGTCATATTTGTTAGTGTTATTTTCCCTTTGCCGTAATAGTCACAGTGGACTTAGCAGGCTGAGGTATTATTGTTATCTCATCACTGATTTTCAGGGGTTTGAGCATTGAATCATTATCGGTGGACTTTGAAGAGGCTGGAGTGCCTTTATTTTTTTCTATGACGCGTTTAGCGACAACACTGTGTGCAGAATACACATGGTTCTCAAACTGCTTGTACATTCCAAATGTAGCAGTACACACTGTGCACTTGTAGGAAAGATGGGCTGGTTTCAAAGTCATATTATGATCTCTTGATACGTGGTTGAGTAACTTCCACTGATACACTCGTCCACATACAGGGCATCTGCCGGCATCTTTACCTTTGTTAGCGGCTTCTTGCATAGAACTTGTTACAAGGCCATGGGAACCCAATAGATGCCTTTCTAGTCCTTGATCTGTGAAGAACCTGAACTGGCACTTCTGGCAATTAAGTGGAGGTCTATTGTAAATCATTTTAGGATGAATCTTCACTTTATGTATCCACTGCATGTGATTTCTTAACTGTTCCAAATCTTTTATGTAACCATCACAAATTTCACAAATAACAAATGTTGCTTTAGAGTTCTGTGATACATTAGACGATGAAGGTTGTGGAACTCTTGGAAGAGGTGTAATAGAAATTTTTGGTGTTGCAGAATGATTTCCTTGATTGTTTACAACTGGATAGTTAGAAATTGTGGTCCCACTTGGTTGATTATTATGCATAATCATAACTCCACTCCGAATTATAGGCACTCCTGATACAGGGGCTCGAGGAGATGGTCCTCCCAGTGGAGGGCGACCTCTTGGCCTTCCCAAAATTGGCATATTGGGTATTACTGAATTTGATATGCTTAAAGGTGGACGTCCTAAGGGACTCAATCCAACTTGGGTGCGATTAAAGTTTGATTGGTAAGGGGCCATCATATTATTGCGAGCCCGTGACAACTTTGGTATTTTTGCAGGAGGCTCCCAATCAAGTGGCGGGCCCAAATTAAATTCTGGTTTAAACTTTTTAGCACATGCAATGAGATGACGAGCTAACTTTGTTTTGCTGTTATCTTCAAAGTGGCAACTAGGACACTGCTGGTAAGCTGGGGCCCTCTCTAATCTACCTCTAATATTATGTTCAGCTTCCATGTGAAACAGTATATCATGTGGACTTCGAATTTCAAAGGAACAGGTATTGCATTTGTAAACATTGTTTTTCATGTGTGGTGCTTCTAAATGGTGTGACATAACAAGCATTGACTCTGTTTTGAAACTACAAAATTCACATTGCTTCTGTTTTAAAGCATAAGGAGCATTAAGTTTCTTACTGTAAGCATAATTTTGGGTAAGAGACGCAATTGCAACTTCTGTAGCACGAGTACTACGACCAGACTTCTTTTCTTTATATAATTTACGATTTTGTGTCTTTAATAAGTCACTTTGTACATATTCCTGTACTAAATTTGTTCCAATGTTTATAAAAAATTGTCCAAGGGAGCAGTCAAAATAACTATCAGATTTTCCACTTGCATTTTTGGAAATAATTTCCATAGGGTCTTTAATGTCATCTAATGTTGTATCCTTTTCCTTGATGACTACCATGTCATCATCACTTGCAGCATCATCAGATTCACTAGATGACTCTCCATCCCAAGAATCATCATCATCATCATCATTTCTACGTCTCCGTCGTTGCCTTTTATCAGTTTTTTTATCTCGTTCACTTTCGTCACCATCTATTTCCTCATCTTTACCAGTTTCTTCATCTTCAACTATTTCTCCTTTTTCTATTTTTTCCTTTCTCTCCTTATCTCTTCGTTCTTTTTCCAATTTTTCTTTCTCTAATCTTTCTTCTTCTTCCTTTGCTTTTATATCTTCTAATTCTTTGCCTAATTTATCAACAAATTCTCTAAATGGCTTTAAGGATGGTTTTTCATATACATATGGTACAATAAATGATGGTGCTTCAACTACAAACATATCATCAGTAAGAGATGGCAATATATTAGCTTGGGAAGTTTGATTGCTATTTTGGTTAAGTTTAGAGTTATTAGTTTTACTGCTTATTGGTGTAATAGTAGTACCTCTGGCAGCAATACTTTGACACAGGTTTTGGGCATCTATATTACCTGAATTTGTTTTATTTGGCACAGGTGCTGGACCTTTCCCTGACAAAATTGAGTTGGTATCAATTATAACAACAGTTGGCTCTTTATTTTGTTCATCACCGTTGGAAGTACTTTGTTTAGAAGCAAGATCCGCTAAATTTTTTGTATCATTGATTACAATAGGTTTGTTTTTATTTGGGACCTGATTAAGAGGATCTTCAATATTAACTTCTTCTATATCTGATTCTTCCCCATTTTCCATTGGTTCTTCATCTTTGTTTTTATCTCTATCTCTATTACTTTGTTGTGAATCTTCTGAACTATCATTAGACTCAGTACTGGAGTTTGAGGATTCATCATCATTGGTAACTACTTCATCATCACTAGTAATCTCATGAACTTCAGGACTCATACTTCCACCATTCTGATTCTGTGGTTCATTTTCATGTTCATTTTCTGATTCACTGCTTTCATCTTTTGGGTGGCTTCCCTGTGATGTGTCATCATCTCCTTCAGTACGGTCATCTGAAAACCATTGCATACATAGACTTAGACATTGATTAATAAAAGAACAATTAAAATCATCATATAAGTATCAAATAGTATATAGATCACAGGTTAAACTAAGATATTTTGTTTCGTATTTTACTCATCAAGTCATAGTATCTTATCAAATTTAAACTTATAACAGAATCTGACCTACTAAATTGAATATAATCTCCTTGTTTCTATACAATTCTAATTTAACTTTAAAGGGTCTTCTATTCACTATTAGGCTGTTTATTAACCGCTTAAACTATATATTCAACACAAATAAACGTAAATTGTTACATTTAAATTAAAAGAAAACATTGTTATTAAGCAGTAGCTAAATCAAAACATTGTTAAAAAACGTTCTTTTAAACTGAAATACATCGTAAATAGTTGGAAGGAGAAATGAGGGACAAAATTTTTTTCACTAAGTTGCAAAAAAAAAACTACTTCGTAAATGTCCGGCGTCGACGAAGACGCTAGAAAGGAAAAAAAAATTAGAACACCTTAGTAACCTAACGTTCAACAAACGTAATATTTTATTAGAATTATTCGTAGAAACTGATGACAATAATATACATTTAAACAGGTTTTATGACAGCTATACTTTTTAGCTTAACTTGGCGTCATTATATCATGTGGAGCATAGACCGCCATATGGGATTCCATGGCTTTGCTCCGAAAAACACAACTTCGTAAGTATAGCGATAAATTTAGGATATTTCGCAAAAATTTTACACTATAAACTCTGATGTATATATTTACATACCTGTAGCAGTTGAAATAGACATTTTCGGGCGAAATTTCGTTTAAAATCCAAAAAATAGCGCAAGCCACAATAGCACAGCGGAAACCAAACCAAATCAAGCTGTCATTTATAAAGGTTCCATTTAAAGTCACTCTCTGTCTGCTTTCTGTAGCCAAACCCAGCCACAGCGTAAAAATGTTAAGAGCCAGATATAATCTGTAAATTTTAAATTAGTCACCTTACTTATATGATATAACACAGTTTCGAAAAATGGTAATATAATATATTAAATAAGTGGTCTATCGTATAAAACCATAAAAATTGTTAAATGAAAAATGATATTCTAATTGCAAAAGTTCCTATGTCACTTCCATCACACTACACCATATGCACTATAAAACATACCAAAAGATAGATAAATATAAACTTTCAGAAATAATATTAATGTAATTGGTGTTTTTTCAAAAGGGAATTATTATTTATGGACACTGCACTACAGAAAAACACAGTATACGAAACTCGTATGAAAATACGCAATATCAAATTCAAAATTGAGTCTAGAAAAGATTGAAAATAAGTTATATCTATCATCGCAGCCTTACTAAATTCGTTTGTTTTAAAGAAGACATTTTCCACAAAACATCATTACGGAAAAATAATTCTAAAATTTTACCTTAATAATTGAGTTATCTCGAACAACTTGAATATTCATACTAAAATAAATATGTTTCCTAATCGTGCCTTCATTTGCAACGTCTGTAATAATCGTCACATACTATTGGAATTTGTTGCTAATTATCTGTTAAGAACCAGTTTAACTTTTTACAAGATTACAATAATTATTTTTTTAAATCAACATACTTGATATTGGAGTTTCTAAATTAATTTCTTAAAAATAAATAAAATTGGTTTTGGTTAAATTTATGAAATTGTCAAACAATATGATTTTTTCGTGGTTCAAATTGTGTTGTAGTTTATTATTTATGAAATATGTAGTGGATATCCTATGCTTACTAAATTACCGATAACAGTTTAAATTAAATTGATGATTTTTTTATATGTTACATTTGTCCCTGTTTATTGTTTTTTTTTCTGAATAATTATACTTTTTTAGGCTATTTTCTTTTAAAACTACCGGGACTTTTTGGACAACCGCGACAGCCCTTGCCATAACTGTTAAGTATATTAACCACCACTATTAAACTAACTCATCAAAAATTTCAAAAAGTAGTCCTACTTAATATTTTTGTTCTCTCATATATTTAATTTCTCAATTAGGTTTTTTTTAAAATAGATATAATAGTAAAATACAAAAATAAAAATAGTATAAAAAACCTAATCTAGAAGACCAGTAGCTGAGCTTGGCCTAAGCTACCGATGGTTAGTGCCGCAGTGAAAGAAACCGCCTGACAGTACGCGCCGTGTCCAGGAGTACTTTTATTATTATTATAATGTTCAAATTAAAAACAATATTTTCAACAGAAATGTTTAATACTTTTACAAATCTCAATAATTAGTAATAACTAACAGACAATATAATAAAAATTCTCACACAAAGACATAAATTACAATATAAAATCTAGATTGCAGAGTATACTTCTGTTTAATAATTGTTTTATTCTTCATCATTTTCGACTTCTTCTAAAGTATTACTCAGCCCTTCATCCGGTTTTCGGATGACACCTAACTCTTCAGCAGCAGATAAACATTTCTGTGCAAATTCTTTTGATCTAACACTCTCAGAATCATCTAACTTTGTAATTGCCATTAATATTTCCATAACATCAGTTTCTAACACCCTAGCTGCTATCTCAATATCTTCTTTGATCATATTGTACAACATGTAGGTACCTCTATACTGTATTTCTTTGTTAGGGTTTGCTAGTAAACATCTTAAAGATTCTAACCATGATTCAAGATCTAAAACTTTCTTACAGCATATTTTACTTGCAAATGTCAACATGCATAAGGCTCCAGCAGCAGCCATTACAGTATCAATATCCTCTTCCTGACAAAGTAAAAATAAAAACTTAGTTTTATCATTATTACCCTCAAAGGTTTTTATAACATCTTCTGATTGTACCAAGTTACATACACATTGTGTTGCAGCTCTTTGTAACATAACATGGTCTTCATACATATAGTGTTCTATTTTTGATAATCCACCCTCTTTCAATATTCTATTTCTTGTTGTTTCATTCATTCCAGCTAAATTACACAAAGCCATCAGTGCCTCAAAGTTTTCTAATGCAGTACATTCAGGGTGTAATAAAGCAACTAATGGCCTGACTACTTCTAAGTTTCTTTGACCAGGAAAAGCAACTTCAGGATTAATAGTAATCCCAATTCTTGCCAAGGCTTGAGCGGCTTGTTTTTTACCATTAGGTGTGCCCTCTAATGCCATTGGAATCAAAACTTTTGCACCCCCCTGTTGTACCACAATGCCTCTTAGCTCTTGTAAACTACAAATTGCATTAAATACTCTTGCAATCAATTCTCTTGAATTATGACTTTCAGTTTTAGAGAGAGCTACTAACCCTGAAGTTACACCAGCATTACACAAAATGGTTAATCTTTTGTTAACAAAATCAGGGTCATCCAATTCATGCTGTTCGGGAATGTGGTGTTTAGCAAATTTTGCAAGTTCAAGCATTTCTGGCATTAATTCCTGTTTTTCATAAGCATTGCATACATTAACTAAAGTAGTAACAACGCCATAGAGGCAAGACTGATCTCCTGTCTTTGCCAGTTCAATGAGAGACTGTAAAGCAGCCTTATCTTCAACCAGTTTTTCTTTTACATCTGCATCTAAAGTAAGGTAAGATAAACCTTCAGCTGCCCACTTTCTCATATCCTTGTTTTTCATGGGATTAATCAAAAATTTTCGACAGGCATCAGCTAATTTTGTTGTTGAGCCATCTGCGAATGGACGAATTGAGGCATCATCTCCACCAAAACTACCAATTTTACACAATCCAACTAAAGCTCTTACTCTCACAGCATCATTTTTGGATGTATACAATTTTTTCAATATGTCTACACCTTTATTAATAATTGCTTTAGCCTTATCTTTTTTTGATGCTGCAGCTATAAGGCACTCACAGGCTACTTTTTGTTGCAAAGAATCATCAGTCTGAGCCATAACTAGAATCATCTCTATGATACCTTCCTTTGATATTACATAATTACCAACATCCAGAGGTCCTCTTAACAAAGATGTAATAGCAACTGTTACACGAACTTTTGACTCAAGGTCAGGTGTCAATAGTTTACCCTTAATAAAATCATCAACCTGTGCATTAAATTTTTCTCTAGCTTCATCATAATACATATTTTCATATATTTTTGCTAAACATGCTGCTGCAATGGTTCTTGACGAAGGTGTTATATTCATTGCTGATTCATATTTGTACTCCTCTAATTCACTGCAGACCTCTAACAAACGCTGTAACCCTCTGACTTCAACAAATCTCTCAGCCCAATTTAGTGTAGTATAATGACAATTTCTCATTATCAACTCTATAACAGCATCTCTGGCTAGGCCAGTAATAACTGTATTAGTTATAGAATAAGTTAAGCAGGTTAGTAAGGTATCTATTTCAGATTTATGGTCATCACAAAGTTGTTTATTAGGTTTTGTCTCCTTCTTACTTTCCATACCAGAGAAGGTATTTAATACTGTTTGTAAACAGTACTGGGCTGCATTAACAATTTCCTCTTTATCATTATCAATTATTTCTAAGAACCAAGGCACACCAACAACTTTTAGGACACTTTTTGTTCTTTCTATATGACCTTTACAAAGTTGACTAATGACTCTAATTGCATTTGCATATATTTCTGGATTTTTTTCATTTTTGACCAATTGTTGTATTTTATGCACCACTCCATTCTTCAACATGACATCAGCTGATGTGTTTTCTTTAGAAAGCACAAGTAAATTAGTCATAGCTTTTTCTCGTTTCTCTGGATCCGCACTGAATCCAAAGGCTAAACTAAACATTTGGTCTACCTTATTTTCCGTCTGAGCTGCAGTCCTGGCCCTTCCCTGCACTATAGCATGTAAACGTTCCAATACTGGTTGAACGGCCTTATTACTAGGATCTACTGTAAATATAGTTTTCGCATCGCAGTAAGCTTCTTCATATCTTTCTAAATTTTCTAATGCTTGTGCACGTCTGAATAAAGATTTGGGATCTTCGGGAATAATTTGTAAAGCTTTATCACAATCTTTGATTACTTTCTCGTATTCCTTCAACTTGAGATATGTAGCGGCTCGATTTTTCAAGTATGTAGCCATGTCCCGCGTGTCTTTTGCAGCAGTGCTAATAGCTTTAGAATATAGCGAAAGAGCTAATTCATAATCCTGAGCCTTAAAGGCGTCGTTACCTTTGTTTTTGTAATTTTCTGCTTCTTCTAGTTGGTCCATTTTGAAAGCTAATTGAAACTATAAAAGTAAAACGCTAACAACCTTAAACACTTGAGAATTTTCTGGCACTATCGCATTCTTTACTTGTAAATGATCTAAAATAGAACATTTATTTTTGTATCCCCTATTCATCTTAAATGTGAATATGACACCTTTCACAGCAGACAGCAGTCACCACCACAGAATAGTACTTAACAGTTAGCACATTAATTAAATGATCAATATAAAATACATGGCAAATGTCTTTTTACAAAGATCATAAAAATATACAATTATTATCATACTTCTTATTACATTTAGAATATTTATTTGTGTAACTTGTGGCATATTATATTAAAGTTAAATTGGTAACCCTTACCTATAAAATATGAACTTAAAAATGAATACAAGAAATAATTTCACTTACTGAATTGCTAAGTAATATGAAATAATGCAATGAATATGAAATGAAAGCACGGTAATTAGCGTGCGTTCTTTTCTTATTTAATAAATACTTATCTATTTAACCTTTTGAGTTAGTCTGTGAATCTGATATTTGTATTGGATCTGTGGATTGGATTCTTGTAAATTTTATCTTGTTCATGGTTACAGGCTTGCCTATATTTATATTTGAATAAAAAGTATTTCAGTATATCGTACTACAATGGCTGCAATTAGCTTATTAAACCCTAAAGCTGAATTTGCTAGAGCTGCACAAGCATTAGCAGTAAATATTTCAGCAGCAAAAGGTATCCAAGATGTGATGAAAACTAACCTAGGTCCCAAAGGAACATTAAAAATGTAAGTTTTTTAATAAAATACTCGCATTTTTTATTATTAATTTAAAAAACGAAATATTTTTTTACTTCCCTACACGAGAATGCTTACTATTAGTGAATTAAGTATGTAACAAAAAAGATATTTGCATTTATTTTAACATGCGGTCTTAACCACGGTCTTGGTCACGAGTTACGGCAGTCGTTACTAAATTTGAAGTGCAATCGAGTATTGCTCTTTCAATATGTAACGACATCTGTATAATAGTAATAACTTTTTTGCTCTAATCGCTTTTATTAAATTTTATATTAATTAATAAATTTAGTGCTATTCGATTTTTAAATTCTGATATATAAATTATAATTTCATCAAAATAAATTATTGACTTTCTATACTAGGTTAGTATCTGGTGCTGGAGATATTAAGATAACTAAAGATGGAAATGTGCTCCTCCATGAGATGCAAATTCAACATCCGACAGCTTCTCTAATTGCCCGTGCCTCAACTGCTCAGGATGATGCTACTGGTGATGGAACAACTTCCACTGTCCTTTTAATAGGAGAGCTTCTTAAGCAAGCTGATATTTATATTAGCGAAGGTAAATAAATATGTTAAATGTTGACTGTATAGTATAGTTGTATCAGTATATCTTGAATTTACTTTAATTGATTTATTGCAATACTTATAAATTCTGTACTATGTATAAGCAAAAAACACCTTGTCTGGTAGTGATAGTATTTTATTATGCTTATGATTTTTATTTCTAGGACTTCATCCAAGGATTATTACTGAAGGCTATGATTTGGCAAGAAATAAGGCCCTGGACGTTCTGGACAGTATGAAAATACCTATTGAGATGAAACGTGAGAGCTTGATTGATATAGCTCGTACATCTTTGAAGACTAAGGTACATCATCTTAATAGCTGATCTTTTAAGGATAAATTTCCAGTCATACATATGCACTGAAAATGAGTTGCATCTGTTTGTAATTAAACTTGTGACTGGAACAATTTTGATGAAATTTTTTGTGTTCAACTACACTAGATGATGCTTTTTTATTTAATTTGTAATTTTGTATTTAAGACGTACAGGATAATGTATGTCAGGTCCACTATATATTCTGCCAGTCCATATTTAAAATTTAACTCTCAAAAGAACCTATAATTTAGTACATATTGAGTTTGGCACTGACCAATCTTACTGAATCTATTATTATTTCAATCATTTTTATTAACTTTACTCTATAAATTATAGTACACAATAGCAACTAAGAAATAACTATTAGAATTATGGTTGAGATATCTTTATCAAATACAATTTAGAGTTTCAATATTTGTCTTTACTTATTTTTATAGACAAATAGTAAATTTGTCTTCTGTGTGTGTCAATCAAAGTGATTTATTTTTATTTATTTCTTTGGACAAACTGAATATCTGTGACACTAAAGTAAAGGTTTCCTGTGTCTTTGTATGGCTCACAAAGTCATAAAAAAATGTTTACTAGGTGCACCAGAGTTTGGCTGACGTGTTGACAGATGCTTGTGTGGATGCAGTTTTAGCCATTCGTCAACCGGACCAACCTGTAGATCTCCACATGGTTGAATTGATGGAGATGCAGCACAAGACTTCTACTGAAACATCTTTGATTAAAGGTTTTTTAATCACAAAACCCTGCTATAATTTAAAATTTAATTTTGTCTACACTGATATTATAAAGAGGAAAGATTTTATTGTTTTTTTTTGTTTGTTTGTATCAATTGAATAAGTTCCGAAACTATTTGAGTGCTTTGTAAGATTCTCTGCTGCACTGTGTCCGATGAACAAAGGCTATATTAAATTTTCAAAAAAAAAATAGGGTTCCTTACTAAAAGTCCAATAATGTAACGCAAGGTGAAAAATCGAAATGAACGCGAGCAAAACTGCTGGCAGCAGCTAGTATTTACTAAATACCTGTTAGAAAGCAGCTGACATACTAAAAGTAGTTCAAAATACCACAAATTTTAAATGAGTTTGAGTGTTATTCCCTTTAAATTTATATATAGCATTTTTGGTGCAAATAAGAACTTGATAGTAAAATTAAAATGAATTTTTACAATGATTGTACAGGTCTAGTGATGGACCACGGCGCGCGACACCCAGATATGCCAAAGCGGGTTGAGAATGCATACATATTAACATGTAATGTCTCCCTTGAATATGAGAAAACAGAAGTTAATTCGGGCTTCTTCTATAAATCAGCTGAGGATCGCGACAAGTTAGTTGCTGCCGAAAGAGACTTCATCGAACAAAGAGTTAAAAAGGTAAGTGTTTGGGATTGTATCCCTGTCTTCTGTATGCTACATATTAAAATTTACATATGAATTTTATTGTACTCTAATTTTAATTTCGCCTTCCTGAGGCCATAACTTATCAGATCAATAAAAGACATATTTTTAATGTAGTTGGTCTTTGACATAGTTAGCATTACAAAATAAAATCTAATAAAAAAAATCTAAATCAAAGCATTTATCATCATTGAATACAATGAGTGAATCGTATTCTCCCAAAACAATAGGATTGACCTACTTAATAGTAGATAATATAGGCATATATACTTTTTAAATTTGTATTTAATTAGTCTTATTACATACCTACTGATTTATGTATAATTAGAAGTTTAAGCAGGTAACCAATAAGCAAAAACTTGTTAGTTGAGATAATAATGTGTGCATATCGTTAAGAAACTATTATATTATTTACTATAGGTGAAATATGTAAATATGGTAGATACTTATAAAATAAAATTATATATATACAAAATTTCAGATAATTGCTCTAAAGAAGAAATTATGCGATGGTACTGATAAGTCGTTTGTCGTTATTAACCAGAAAGGTATTGACCCTCTCTCTCTCGATTCATTCGCAAAAGAAGGAATCATCGCCCTCCGCAGAGCCAAGCGACGTAATATGGAACGTTTAGCATTAGCATGCGGCGGATCCGCCATGAACTCCGTCGATGATCTAACTGAAGAATCCTTAGGATACGCCGGTCTTGTTTACGAGCATATTCTTGGTGAAGAGAAATACACTTTTGTTGAAAACTGCAGAAATCCCCAATCGGTTACAATCCTTATTAAAGGACCCAACAAGCACACTCTTACTCAAATAAAGGACGCTATCAGAGACGGTCTCCGAGCTATCAATAATGCTATTGAAGATAAATGTGTAGTGCCCGGCGCAGCTGCATTTGAAATCAAAACTAATTTGGAACTACAAAAGTATAAAGATACTGTAAAAGGAAAAGCTCGTCTCGGAATTCAAGCTTATGCGGAGGCTTTGCTCGTGATACCGAAGACGCTAGCTGTCAATTCAGGATATGATGCTCAAGATACTATAGTCAAGTTGCAAGAGGAAGCGCGTTTAAGCCCTGACCCCATTGGTTTGGACCTGAATAGTGGTGAAGCAATTAAACCAACTGATATGGGTATCTATGATAACTATATTGTGAAGAAACAAATTTTGAATTCCTGCTCTGTTATTGCTAGTAACCTCCTTTTAGTTGATGAAATAATGAGAGCCGGCATGAGTAGTCTAAAAGGTTAATATATACCATACTTCCTTTTTAAAATTTGCCTAATTATTTTCTCACAAATGTAATGAGTGACTTACAAACTTTATAATTTTAATATGCATTTAAGTTTTGAATAACTTCATAATTAACTAATATAAGCACTATTTCATAAAAATTGTACCATTTAATGTTATGTGGACAAGTCACACCTCTTATTTGACACAAACTACTTATAGCTAATTAAATTGCTTTCTAATTTTTTTTTGTGTTTATTTTAGTATGGTAGTTGAAAAAAAAAAAACAATTTTTATTATTTCGTAATTTATTCGAGAAAAATACGACATACATTTTACCGATATTACAGTGCATATAAATATACTATTTTATATCACCAAGTAAGTTTACATATAGAACTTCCTAAAAATTTTAAACTGATCAAATGGCGAGATTATGGATAGTGACTTAAAATTATGATATTAATAGTAACATTGTATTATGAATTTTCTTTGTTAATAATATTATTTCAATTATTATTACCATATCATATTTACTACTTATTTACACTTTTTCTAGTATGGCAATTTGATCAAATATCTATTCATTTGTTAGGTAATTGTAGTATTCTCTATGACATGTTGTTGTAGCATGCTATTTAGTTGAGTAGAATAAGGATCCATAATACATAATATTGATTGTTTTTTATGACAAAGGCACACTAAGTCAAATAAAGTTAAAATGAGTGCTCTCATTAATAGTACATTTATACTTAATAAACTAGTTAACATACAACTAAATGCCTCAATATGTTTTTGAGTTGTTATAAAAATATTTGGTAATACATATAAAAATTAGCATAGTTATATACAAAATCAATAAACACAATTTGGAACCAGTTCTATCATTAGGTTACAAGATGCCAAATAATATTTTGTCATCAAACCAAAAACAAAATTACTTCTGAGAATTATTAGTTACAAGTGAAGATAGTAAAAAAATCATGTTTTTAAAATAGGAATGCAGTTTGTAAAATACATTTGAAGACATATCTCAGTATATTTTAAAATCACACCATTAATAATAGGATAGGCTGACTAGTTAGTTTCACAACTTCTGTGTCAAAAAAAAATATATTAGCAAGATTTAATAGAATTCTGTTAACAACAAAGTACAACAGTAAATATTCTTATATTAAATGAAATTATTCCATTGACATTAAAAGGATATCTATTATAATTTAACATTTTTTAACTATTTCTTTACAATGAGTTCTAATACAAAAGGAATATAAAGTAAAACTTTAATTATTTTTAAGCATAAAACTATAATGGATAAGTTTTAACTAAGCCTGTAATTTTATTTTATAAATTAAATTTCAATAATTTACACTTAAAGGTCATCAAAAATAAATTTGGCAGGTAATGTATGAAGCAACTACAAATGATTACTGTGAATGTTGTATAAAATATCTCACACACCTGAAAAAAAATTCTTCAATTACTCTGTTTAGCTGCTATAGCTGCTCTTTCCTGAATATCAATAGTTGCTAAATTAATGGATGCAACAATGCCGTGAAGAACAGAGATGAGTGTTTTTATCAGAGCTACAGGAGCTGAGAGTACTGCAATTAGAGGATATACACCCATTCCTAGTACTGAAAAAGAAAAAATAGTGGTATACTTAGAATGTCTTGAAAAACATTTAGAAGAGAAGTATTCAAAGACAATTATTATCCCAAGTTAATTTCTGTATAAACAGTATATATATACTTATACCTCCTACATTAAGAAGTTTTATGAAGTATGTTATCTAATCCATTATTATATATAAAACAAGGCAAATCCCTCATAAATATAACCAAATACCATATTTATTTTTATACATGATGTCTTGGTGATATGCAAAAATACTAATAAGATTTGTCAAAAGACACTTACTTGTAAACCCACTGTAAAAGTGGCTCACATAAAGCGCAGCATAGAAAGCTTCATTGCCAGCACACATACTGAATAAGACTGTTTTGTTAGTATAATAAAGATGCATAATAGGATTCTCAGACATATCTATGAATTTATGTGATGTCTTTCCCTGTAAGATTGTCGCATGTAGGTACAACCAATGGCAACAGATATCAATAATCATAGATATTTGAAACCAAAAGGTGTATTTTGGGTAGAAAGTAGCTAAAGTCATCATGAGAGCTGCAGTACCAGCTCGGTCAGTCAGCTGATCCAACATTGCACCAAATCTAGTGCCTGTCAAGCATTTAAATGTTAAAATTTTTATTCATTTAAATAATAGGTAACTACATATGTATCTCACATAAAATTATAATAACAATGATTTACTTAAGCAATGTATACCTATTTTGTTGCTGAATATTACATTACTACCTCAATGTAAGTCAAGCCTTATATTTTACTAGATACCATCATATTAGAAATACAAGTTCGATCTTATTTAATTCAATTATTTTTACGTGCCCTATTTGTTTTATGTAAAGTACTCACTCTGATTAAAATATCGCGCAGCATGACCATCGATCGCATCAAGAAGAGCAGATACTATATAACAAATAACGGCCAATGCACAATGCGTAGGCATATAATAAAATGATACAACAGCCAGAATTATCCTAGCAAACCCTGTAAGCAAATAAACGAATCTAGTGTATTATATATAAAGCTATCTTATAACTTATTACCCATTAAGAAGATACAAACCGATGATGTTTGGAACGAAAAGAAAAATATTTTCTTTCGTTTCTGCCATTATAAGATTATTTTAATTAAATTTATTTGTAAAAATAATTCCAACGTATGACACTCAATATTCACTGTAAAGTAGTAACTAAGAGATCGATCATCGATGGTCGCACACATAGGTATTAAATTTTAACTTGTTATCATACAATAATTCAATATTTGTATGCCGCCCGCGCCCTCTAAGTGTAGAGTATACTCACGAATCAGTGATCACCCATTTACAGACTAAAAACAAAATAGCAATATAAAAGTAATAGATTTAATCAGTTCGGAACACTTTTTTACTAGTAGCAATATTTATTTTTAACATACGTAAAATGCGAACAATTATTTAAGAAAAATGATAATAATTTAATATCAACTCTTAAATATATTGTGTACATCTTAAGTATACATTAAAAAGTTTCACAGTAAGTCCTACGAGCTATTTTGTTTATCGACTAATTTGCAGTTAAATTCCTATTTCCTGATATAAGTATCTGCCCTCACAATACTTTGGTACTTTGGTAGAGACATTTTGAATGACAATGCGTTTTCCGAACTTAATTGAAGGTGGTGTTTTTTATGTGAATTGTTGTGTAGTTATGTAGTGAATTTAAAATATTGAATAATTTTTTGATGGATTAATAGTGTTGCTGGCTGAAAAATGTCAGATATGCAAGTTAATAAAAAGTCAATAGTTCTATTTTTCGTCGCGTGAGGGCGCAGTTAAAGCAAAGTCAAGTCACCCAAAAATTGGAATCGTTTTATTTGTGAAAATGTTGAATAGAATTCGTAAAAAATGAGGAATTCTCACTATAGAATTCATGAAACTGTAGGTGAACTTAGGTAGAAACTTATTACAATGATAAAATATTAAATCGTAAGCATATTAACAGCGAAAAGTGAATTCAGTTTTAAAAAGTCATAAGACTTGTGTCATCTGTCTGCTCTTCCTTCAAGATGGCTCCTTCACCGGAGTATGATAAGGAACCGAAAGCCCCTGATAAAGTTGTCGTTAACATATCCAGTGACGATTCGAAAGTTTTATACAATAACGTTAAAGATCATCCAAGTATTTCCGAATTTAAGTCTACTGCAACGTCTGCTAACAACGATGTGGAGGTAAGCTGAAAACCAATTCTTAGAATGGCTACAAGTAGTTAAAAAATGTATCACAATTGATTTAAATAAAATTATTAATAATAAGCTATAAAATATATATATTTGGCGTAAAGTTATATGGCACAAAAATAAGAATCTATGTTTGAAATTAATGTTTCCAGTAAGTAATTTCATATATACCTACAGCAGTTACTGGCAATTTCATTTTTAGCTTCAAAATAAAAATTTAGATTAAATCATATTATTGCTATGCTATAGAATTTATTAAATATTAAGTAATTATCATAAATGTTGGTAATTCTAAAATCAGGGGTCTCTGTTCTATTTTTTGGAAAAAGAAACATTTATAGACCAAATTTTAACGTTATTTACGAAAGAATTCAAATTCGTCTTCTATAGTATTTCTTAATGTTAATCATGATTTTGCAATTTCAATTGCTTTTTAGGCCTTTGTAATGGACTTATTAATACATTGTATAAGGATATCCTAATGAGCTCATATGGCTTAATGTTACTATGTGTGTATATCTCAATAAAATTGTAATTCCATATATACATAAGAGCATAAATTATTAATGCCCATATTCTATGACATCATTTGTTTAAATTTAGGTTTAAAAATTACATACATTTTTTATACAAAATTTTTAAAAATGATAACTTTACCTAGTTGCAGCACATACAAATACTAAATTGTTCAAATTGTAATATGCTTTTCAATAAATATTTTTTTAAATCTCATCTAATTGTTACCTAATGCCCTATCTTAAAGGTAACCTATAATTTCACCATCTTTATTTTCATTGCTTCTAGTTTCAGCAATAAAAAGAACATTTTCTTTTCTTTAGTATGTTTGTATTAGGTATTAAAATATATTAATTATATTGATTAATTAGGACTTAAGTATTTAAGTAACCTTATATAAAAAATCATAAATTATATAAATTTAAAAGTAGAGAATTATAAAAAAAATGATGTCAACAACACTACAAGTTTTAATTGTAAGCAAATGAACATTTTGTTTATAATCATGACATAAATCCAGTTTCTGTCACTAGATAAATTGCAATAATAATGACAATCTAAACTCTCTTCTATACTTAATTTACATGTTTCCTTATTGTGACTATTAATACAATGAAAATTATTAAAATATTTTTTTTTTTGAAAAAGTGGTAATGTGATAACTTAATCAATATTAGGTTGTTATAATATATGTAATAGTTAATTAATGATAGTGCTAATGTTTTGAAAGGTGTTTTTGTGATATGTATGACTGTTGGCTTTTTCTATACTCCCTGCCATTTGAAATTTAGGAAGTCCACTAGTAATAATATATTATGAGACCAGGGAAAAACTCAGTTGACATTGTTATTAGTTAGATGGATTTTACTTCTTGGAATAATCATGCCTATAAATATCACATGGGAGGAAAATTGTGCATATATTTAATGCTAAATGATTAAGATAGAAAATAATTTTTCATTTTTAAATATTTATTTTACTTCACATATCTCAAATTTTGGTAGAAACCATTACCATTTCACCTTTCAGATTTTATTGAAATTATTGATTATCTTTGAGAAATTTAAATCTATTCTCTGATCTAGCAATAACACTTGCCCAATTCCATTAAACATATAAATATTGGATAGCATAGAAAGTAATCTCTGAAGATTTTAATAAAAATTTGATTACACTAACCTCTACTGTTCAGTTGCGTAGGATCCTTGGTGTACACTAGGAAATCTCAGTAGTTGATGAATGTGGGGAGGCAAAATATGACACACAGATTATAGTCTACTATTTAAGTTCAAAAAAGAGAGGAGGTACTCAATTCTGTATTCTTTTTTCAAGTAACTTTCTTTTTTCGACCAGTTTTTTTTTAAGGATTTATTTTTAAAAACTTTGATTTGAAATTTATTTGAATACAAATATATTTTGAAAATTGTTTAATATTTGTGAATGAATTGTTTGTTCTACTCAGTTTCTAATATTAAAATAGCGTCTAACAAATATTATTGACGTTTTGTTTCGAAAGTGATTTGTTTTTATTTCTCTATAATTTTAATGACAATAATGTTGATGGTTCTCCAACATTAAACCGCATAATTCTCGTAAAAAGTGAGATTCCATTGGAAAATTTACAATTGACAAATTTTATCGTCGCAAGCATTTTAATTTGTATTGTGTGATTGTTAATTAAAATACTTATACAAATCGACAAGTTGCCAAAGAGCCAAAATTGTTTTGAAGATATCTTAATCTGAATAAGATACATTTTATCTTCATATTGGATTTTCGGCAAGAAGTTGCCGTGTTTTACGAAAAACTATTTTTGGCATCGTTTCAACACTGCAGGTTATCGTAAAAATATCTAGTGCATCGTCATGTTATTTGACTCTTTTTCAATTATAAATTAAATCATATCTTAGACGAGTGCTGAAGTAACGATTTTTATGGCGTGTTTTTTTTGTGTTGGATTGCATAATAGAATACGATTTAACATTAAATTCATCCTTATTTCAAAAATTGTAAAGATAATGTATATTATAAAAGAAATTGTTTTTTGTTATGCCCTATTACTGAGTTCCTCCATTTTTTAAACATAATAATGTAATAACTATTTATTATTTGATATTGTGGAAAATATACTTCATAATACTTATTTATTGTATGGTTAAAAGTTATTAATTAGAATAGCTTTGTCTCGGTTCTAGTCTACTTTGAGTTTATCAATATCCCAGTAAATGGTATACCCCTTGGGCCGAGGCATCGTGACGTCAAATTTTGTCAGTGACCGTGAACAACGCCTCCCAAAAGCGTCATATTTCGTTACTCAAATAATGAGTACCAACCTAAAAATAGGAATTACGTAGATATCCACCGATATTATTACATGCTAATTTCTTTCGAATTAAATTAATAATGTAAGAATTACTCCATATATGAACTGTCCAAAATTATATCCTATATTTCCCTACTGAAGGAAGTAGAGTTCAATAATTCGGATTATATAACGTATTTTATATAATTTATTAGGGAATTAGATCTTTAACAATTTACACTCTGTATAGCTATGGAAAAATCTGTTCATAGGTGTGGTTTAAATAGCTTAGGTATGTCAGCGCCGTGCAGTCCAATATTTTTTATAGTCAATAACCACTATGAGTCAATTATTTTGTATTAATAGGACAAGGGAAATTTTGTGTTGAAGTGATTATCATCAAATAAAGCTCCACTTTCGTAAAGCGTGGAAAAATATGAAATTATATTATAATTATAGTTTCTTTCTGTAGGGCAGAATAATAAACTTATATTTAGGTCTTGAATTATTTCATTTGTTGCGCTGTTAGTGAAGACAAAGCCAATTATTTATTTTATGGACAATACGGAAGCGCTAATTAAGTTAAATTAGCCTCACTAATTAAAAATGAAAGTTTTTGAATTTGTTTTTACTTTGATAAATAATAATTACTTTTCACGTCTTTTATGAGCCAATGTAATTCATACTTGAGTGTTCTATTGTATAAATTATCAAAGAAGTCGTAATCATGATAGGGTCTATCCTATAGACAAGCTGTATCTATATTGCTTGTGTTATAAACTCTCGTTCTGAATTATTATTATTTTTTAAGAATTTATTATGAATTACAAAATAAAAATCGTTATATTTATTTTATACTTGTTTACGTCATGGGAACATTAGCTTGCGAAATCTTCATTCTTAGACCGATAGGCTAAGGGAAGGGATAATTTGGCTGCTTAAAAATTATAGATTGACAGCGCATTACTAAAAATTAATGAATTATATATATATATTATGCATTACATATAGTACGGTTTTCACCTACTACTACTTGCGATCTTCATATACATCTGTGAATGATTGTCATGAAAAAAAAAAGATTAATAACTGTCGTTGAGGTATTTACAGAAAACCTAGGGAATTATCCAATATTCAAACGGCGATTCTTGTAAATAACGTTACTTTTTGGCTCCGCTCCACGTCACCGCGGAACGCTGACACACTGTCTCGGTTTCATGCTAGAGTGTAGACGGTTGCCACTAGATAAGTGATTTTAGACACGCTAATCTACGTGGTCAAATTATACGCCAATATTACTAATCGTATATTGTGCCAAATGAATTACAGTTATAAATGTATAATATACTGTAGTTTTTGGTCATTCGTCCGTTTACGTACGCGTTATTCTTATTGCGATAAATAAGCGGCAAATGCAATTCTTCATTTTATTTAAAACACATTTGAAAGGTTGCGTTTGAATTAGAGATAATTGTAGTAACGGATTTAGGGTCCTTTATATAATTTAGCAATATCAGTATAGTTGATTTCAAATTTTAGGAGTGTCAAAAATTTTAGCATTCCTGATAATTTACTGCCCTGAACCTGGGTCTCGTGGGCCTAATCCAAACTCGTCCATGCATATAGGCCCATTACGGTTCCAAAGTGACTCACTATTTATGCCTTATAACAACTTTTTATTTTTATCAATACATATAAAAATTAGAAAAATGTAGTATAGAATTACATATTTAACTCATAAACGATTACTATAACTAGTAAACGATTTGGTATGTCATTATAAGTTAAAACAGAATATCTTATGGAGAATGTTTAATGTTGTAGTCACTTGTAAGTTTTCTTATATAAATCTAAGATCTATTGTTGTAGATGCCGTTGTAATAGGTTTACATATTGTATTTCTGAAGTGAACAGTATTTTAGCGAGCTGAATCATAATTGATGTAATTATGATAATTGATGTCATAATGTCGAAAAGTATTTACAGTTACTTAAAAAATAGGTAAAATAGGCTACCCTCCACAATTTCATGTTCAACTGCTTTGTTTTCCATAAAACAAATTGATTTTACAAGGCATTTGTAAGACTTTCTAATCCGTAGTCATATTTCTTATAAATCTTTAAAACTCATTTAAATCTGCTTATTATAATTTTACGGGATTAGTTTCTGTGTCAACTATTTTTAATGCACCCGCTCATGTTATTCACTTTTCACTCGACTGCAGAAAGGAAATCTTGAGAACTTGTGCTACATTCGTGTCTTAACTTTAACGTGAGCTTTTTTAATTTTCGATTATACTTCACTTTCTAGGCATTGCTTTTGGCCATTTCAATTTCCTAATATTTCGATTGAGTGATGTTTAGTGTACTTTTGTATTATATCTATTGCTATGTTAATAAATAAAATTGAAGTATCTGTTTGTAATATTATAATAACACCTTTTTTAGACCTAGACCGATTTTAACGGGACTTCACTGGCAGATAACTGATGTTATAGCAGACAACTATTATTGGTGCGTGTAAAAGGGAATTGTCTCGGTGACGAGCATAGCTCTCCCTTAGAGTTGGCCATAGGTTACGATTGTGCGCTTGCCTTTTCCATTTAGTAAGATAAAGGACCTTACGTGGAAAAGCTGACAACTATAGCTATTTAAAAAATATATAGCTTCGTGCAAACAATTTTAAATGCATATGAAATTCTGCCGGTTAGCTTTCATGGCCAATTTTTGGATTTGTAGGCTTCTTTTGATATTAAAATTTATTGGTAGAAATAACAAACGTGGGTTAGCGCCTGTACTAATAGAAGTTACTTTATACCAAAAGTTTCTTAACCGTTAAACATACTAACAGTTGGGTTCATATAGATATTTATTTTTAATAAATTATTTTTATTTATTAATATCTATAATACATCATTGTGATATTATAAATATGTAGGTAGCATGACATGAATAATTATGCAGAAATATGTGTGACATAGCAGTTTTTTTAATATTAATGGAAAAAATTATAAAAGATCTAATTTCTTGATGCGTTGTAACTGTGATGAAATTTAAAACGCTGCGACCTTTGTTGAATAAAGAAAGGTAATTCGATATGTATGAGACTAAAGGTACACTAACGTTGTGGGTTTGGAGTTTTGTGGTTTACCTAGGAGTGTCTAATTTTCATTTTTTGTAGCAAAACATCCTTTAAATATCTCGTATGTTTAGTTCTAATGTACAGATAATTCACTGGGAATTTTTTTAATACATGTTCTCATTCTGTTTATTTCTGCATTTCAACGTTGATTATTGTAACAATTATTTTATAGAATTGATAACTTTTTGAATTCGAAACAGGTAAATTTGATATTATTAGATTATACAATTGACTAATGTTACAATCTTTTTTTTAGTTTCTTATGCGATAGGAAGGCAAACGAGCATACAGATCACTTATGTTAAGCGATGTCTGACGCCCATGGACACCTCCAAGATCAGTAGATCTAGAAGACACATTGCCAACCTTAAGACTTTAGCCATTTTATATTATTTTGACGTTGTGACGTTTTGCTGCCGGCCTTATTTTATTTTTATTTCGAGTTTTCGGAAATACGTAGACTGAAATCGAAACGCGCATAGCACTTCCCGACTTTTCCATCTATGAACGGTGGTACGTGTCCCGGACGGAACTTATAAATTATTCGGAGTCCCTCCCACCACTCGAAATGCCTGCGTTTTTGACATTCGTTCGGCCACAGGCAGCCCGTACCCAAGGCACAACACAAATTACATATTTTTAAAATGCAACTGCGTTCCGAACGGGACGTCACGGTTGCTTTACACAACCGGTAGGCTACATATGTAAAATTTTATATATTATATATGTAAAATTCAAATTCCTATGTATACGACGTTACCTGCTTGAAGTATTTATATTTGATAAATTTGTTTTTAAACTACCCTAGGAAATAAGTACTTTTATGTGATCTGCAACTATCACTAATCAAAGTAGCGATATTTATTTCGCTAGTTAGTTTATATACGAGGTGTGTTCAAAAAGTATCGCGAATTTTGAATTTTCGCGGGTTACCAAGATACGAGTATATTCGAATTTCGAATTTTT